>WAAE01014435.1:96895-158121 GCA_013400495.1 Nicator chloris | reverse complement strand
ATGGAGGCATGGATGGAAATGTACCAAAATGATGGTCTCTGGGCTGCCTGCAGTAAATATCCCCAGCAGGCTTAAACTCTGGCCAGTGCAGGCAGCAAAGGTAAATGTGATTTGCACAGAAAGCGTTTGCTGGGGGCTGATCTGTGTCAGCACTTGCAGCTCCCTCAGAGCCAGCCACGTTGCCTCTTGTTTCCGCCCTGGCTTGCAAAGATTTATAGATATATTTTTAGACTTGATATGTTAATATACTCTTTTCCAAGAAATATAAACTATGAGCTTCCTGCTCTCTGGGAGATTCATTATGTTTTGCTGAAAGGAACCAAAGTTGTTTTCCTTTCCAATGAGCACACAAGTGTCTGGTCCCACTTACCAACTGGAGAAGGTGATTAATTCCTCTGGTTTTGGAGGCAGCAGCGAAACACAGTTTGGAGATGCAGAACCACCCTGCAGCCTCGCTGGGGCTGAATTATCTGGCACAATGGAGCCTGTAATTAGCAGGTGGAGAGGATGCTGCACGTGGAGCATTAGAGGATCACAGAGGGACAGGTTACAGGGCAACAGAGGGAAACAAAAGATTAGGCTCAGGCAGTAACAAATTAAGTGTTTTCATCTCTCCAGGATGCTTAAATCTCTATAATACAAATTTGAATAAAGAAAACCTTCATTGATGTAGAAGAGTCCAACCAAAAGAGAGTCTGGGGCTGTAGTACCACATAACATGCAGCACTGGTCTGATTCCTGCTGCTCTCTCTCAGCAGGAGAGGAGGAGGATTCTTTCTCTTAACAGTTAGGGAAATTCTGGAAGTGGGGGGAAAAGGTATCTTTACAGAGGTGCAGCTGAAATACAAAATGGAACATATTCACTGGAGGGCCTGAAATCCTGGTGTGACTTCCCAAATCAGGATGCAGAGCATTGGTGGAAATCACTTTCCCCCACTAAATGGTTTTGGAGAAATTGTGGGGTACTAATCATTAACTAGTAAATGGGATTTTTTTAGGTGTCTGACCTAAAAAAAATCCCATTCTGCATGGTGCAAACCTGAGCAGAGAGCTCTTTTCTCTGGGAACATGGGGATCAAAATAATCTCATGAGTTGTCAAAACTGACTCGAGTGCCATCTCATTAAACCCAGGGTTTGGGGCTGATGTGTCTTGATGTGTTTTTACAGCACATCCTTCCATGCTTCAGAAGGGCTGTGAAACCCCTTGGAATGCTTGGAGCAGTCCAGCTGTGGGGTGGTGCCCATCCCACGAGGTGGTGCCTGTCCCCTGTGTGCCCCTGGTGGCATCACACCAGTTTGGGAAGCAGCAGGACTGGGTGCAGCTCTGCTGCTTGTCCCTGTTGGCACAGTCCTACCTCTGTGTCCACACGTTTGTGGGGTGGCATGCAAAGAGGTCCCTTACCCTCCTCTGCTGTGGTTTCTCCTCCCTGTGCCTTGGCCATGTGGGCAATTTCTTGGCCAAGGCCACATTCATGGTGGCACTGTGCAGAAAACTTTCTTCTTTGGTCAGTGGATCCATTCCTCCTGAGCTGGATGTGCCTTTGGGCATACACTCCTGATCCTGAGGCTCAGGAAGAAAATGCAATCAAGGAAGAGGGCAGAGCTGCTGGGGGTGAACTGTGCCAGCCTGCCTGGTCACCTGGGCTGTCCTGGGTTTGGCCACCAGAATGAGTTCTAAAGCTGAGAGCATGAGCTCTATGCAGGAGGTCTTGTCCCTTTGTGCAGCTCCTGGTAAAGTCTTCCTGGTGCCTGGCTGGAGTGGGGCAGTGCCATGGGCACAGCAGTTATGGGACAGGGGGCACCCCATGGACACAGCAGTTATGGGACAGGGACAGTGCCATGGACACAGCAGTTATGGGACAGGGGGCACCCCATTGACACAGCAGTTATGGGACAGGGGACACCCCATGGACACAGCAGTTATGGGACAGTCCCTGCTGTTTAACCCCCCAGCACAAACGGGGTGGCCATCCTGGGCAGCTGACAGTGGGGCTGGGCACCCATCTCCTCAGGCTTTCTACCTGGCCTTGCAACCCCTGTTGGGAGGTGTTGGCTGCAGGTGTGCTGGGGGCCAGGATCCATCCCAAGGATAAAACTGTGCTTATGTGGGTGAAAGCCAGGCCCAGGAAGTCCTTACACAGCATCCCTCACGTGTGCTGGTGGAAGTGCCCCATGGTGGGGAAGGCTGCTTGCAAGGACCCGGCCCTGGAGTCCCTTTGGCTTGTCAGGTGATGTTTTCTCCTCTGGGAGGGGGATGAAGCCCATGCAGGTGACTGCTCTGACAGCCCAGCCCACATGGTCATGGACAGCAATATCCCATAATACTCCTCACAACTGCTCCTTTAACAGGCCTTGCTTGGATTATGCATAAGAATTCATAAATATTAGAGTGGATTCAAGGAAGTGGATTAAAGAAAACCCTTTGGTGTTGGTAATTGTGACTGGCAGCCAGCACCAGGGAGCACAGCTCCTCTGTGTGTCCTGGCAGGCTGAACATGAGCTTCTTCTCTCCTAAAGCCCATGTTGGGCTCCTCAGGGCCATTCTGGTGGCAACTCCGGTGTCACCTTTGTGGTTCCTCAGGCAGGGTACAGAGCACTGGAGCACAAGGATTTCAGCAGGGGTTAATGCTTTTCATTAGTGGGGCTGTGCTGATTAGTGCCTGCACCCACACGAGTGACAACAGCCAGGCCCTGGTGTTCCCTCCCCATGGCAAATCCACAGCGGGCCAGTCTGGGGAGTGTCACCAACCCTGGAAGGGTGGCACAGCCAGAAATCCTGCACCTCCTGAGGGCTGTGGGAGGAAGATGGGATCTCAGCTTGTCAGGGCAGCTTTTACATTTTCCCTTTGTCAGCACGAGCTAATGTTGAACAGGGCAAATCCTTCCCCCCAGAAGGAGCCTGGCAAGACCTTCCCTGTGAATATATGAATAGCAGTTGGGTAAGTCTTGCCAGGCTCCTTCCCCCCAGAAGGAGCCTGGCAAGACCTTCCCTGTGAATATATGAATAGCAGTTGGGTAAGCAGTGCATCTGAATTTATGAATGATTTGACACCGACAGGCTGGAACGAACTCTGTAATTTTATTGTGGTAGATTTAGTGGGTCAGACATATACATGCCAAGTCAAAATGACCTAGAAAACCTTTCTGGGTCAAATTATTGCTTGAAAACTTCTGTTTTTCAAAGGCAAGGCCATAAGTTTTCATGCTTACTCTGACACTTTTTCCTTCTGGAAGTGCAACATGAGTCTTCAGGACAGGATCTGTCATGTCCTACACTGAGGAGAAAGAAACCTGAAGAAGGGGGATAGTAATTTCTTAATGAAACAAGGCCTTTTCTGGCCACTTCTGTTGTCCTGGGACACAATGTTGGATACCTGGCTGGCAGGAATTTAGGGCAGAAGTTGCAGCACTGATTATATTCACAATGTGCTGTTTCCAGTGGTGCTAAAACCTTTCCAACTCCTGGGTCCAGCAGCAACCAGCACCTCTAGCCTGCCTTTGGAGCCCTAACTCTTCATAGGATGGGAAATTATTTATTAGGAGCTTTTTGTGCCCTGAAGAGGTTCGGGAGAGGCTGGTGAGGTTTGTGTGTGATGGCTCCTCACTGGAGCATTGGGGTGGGGCAGAGCCACACTCTGCTGCCCTGGACACTCCAGCCCAGGAGCCACAGGGGTGGGTGAGGCTGGAAGGATCCAGGACCTCAAAGTTGTCATCCTGAAGCTCCTTCCTGCTCTGGTAGCTCCTGGGCGTGAGCAAAGGCAGCTTTCGTGCTGTTAGGAGGAAGCCTGAGCTGCTAATAAAAGGTCAGATCTTCTTGTGGGTTACTTATTTCAGAGTGCAAACAGAACATAACAGAAGCAGGGCTTCAACAAGAAGTGCAGAGGGCTCCCTGCCACCCTCACTTGGTTTGAGGTGGGCTGAAATGTTTTTGTCCTGTTGTGCTTGTGGCCATGCTGTGAGATGAGCTGTTGGCAGATGCTGGGCCGAGCTGGCAGCATCCTCAGAGGTGCTCAGATCATGGAATCTTTAAGGCTGGAAAACACCTCCAAGATCATCAAATCCAACCTTCCACTGAGTACCACCGTGGCCACTAAGCCATACTGGGACATGCCACCTCTCGGGTCTGTGACTCTTCCGAGGATGGTGATCCAGCCCTGCCCAGGGCAGCCTGTTCCCAGCAGGAGCTCCCAAGCAGAAATCCTGCTTCCCAACTGTAGCCAAAGGCAAGCTGTTGGCACATCACCCCCGCTGGGTTTACTCCCTGTGAGGAGTGGGCATCCAACCCATTCCCCATCCCACGCCCAGGGTTCCTCCCTCCTGCCCTCCACCTGCCCACGGTGGGAGTGTTGGAAATAAATGATCCTTCCAGGCCTCCCAAGCCAAACCATTCCATGAATCTGTGGTGAGCTCCACAACAGGCTGGGTGCAGGAAATAACGGATCCTTCCAGGCCTCCCAAGCCAAACCATTCCATGAATCTGTGGTGAGCTCCACAACAGGCTGGGTGCAGGAAATAACGGATCCTTCCAGGCCTCCCAAGCCAACCCATGCCATGAATCTGTGGTTAGCCCCACAACAGGCTGGGTGCAGGTGGGAGCCAACCCTGTGGGAATCCCTGCCAACATTCCCACCGGAGCAGCACAACCCAAACGCCACAGGTTCCAAATGGGTTTTCCAGTCCAGCCCTGACCTACTTGAAAGCAGCTTTTGCCATCCCAGGGAAGTGGGTAACGGGAGGCTGCAGTGCCTTCGGAACAATTACAGCTCACAGCAGTCCAAATGAAAATGTTTATTGAAAACAACATGTGCATAATTAAGGCTTAATGAGCCCTTGTCTGTTTGGAATCTGCAATTAGATTTATAAAAGAAAATACCAGCAAATGCCAAATAGCTTTAAAAGAAGACGAGATAAAAGATAATTTTGCTGCAAATCTATAGTAATACTGTAATTTAATGAGCTGGAAGTGGTGCAGAGAAAGACTGTAAAAGCTTTGGACAAGTTTGTATTGTGCGTGTTTATCTTATCTGCCCATTTCCCTATCTATAAAGCTGTCAGTCTTGCCTTTAACTGCTTTAGAAAAAGGCAGGACTTTGCTAAAATCAAGAAGACTCCCTTTGTTTATTTTTATTTAAGTCATTAATTAGTCAGGCAAAGCTGCTCCTTTCTCTTTCTCATCAACATGCTTTAAACTTCTTGTTAGGGTTAATAATAGTAATAATAATAATAATAGTCATAATAATATCTTTATTCAATTATTTACAGTGGGGCAGGGGCATAATAATAATAATCAGAGGTGCTTTTTTCTACTTAGTTTCATTAATTTTAATGAGTTTTTAACTGTCTTTTTAAGATGTTGAAAATTTTCAGCAGTAAGGGAGATATTGAACAAGTGAACCTGAGGCCAGCTTGGCTGCAGGAAGCACAGAATACCTTTAGCCCTAATGAAAAAGTTAGAGGGCAGTAAAATCTGGTGGAAAGATTAATAAAGTGAACAGAGAAGTAGCAAAAAAAAGGAAGAGAAGCTGAAATTAGAAATGCTTGAGGGAGATGGTTGGGTTTTTTTTTTTCATGTTTAATAGTTGGGGTTTGGAGTGAAGCTTTGGGTGCGACGCGTGGACCAAGGAGACCAAGGCCAGGGCGATGGGGTGATGGGGCTGTGACGTGCACAACCCCCTGGAAACACAGCTCAGCAGCTTTGTGTGACCAGCCTAACTCAGCACTTCACGAAACAGGGCCACAAGGATGTGGTGGTGCTGCCTGGGGAGGCACCTTTCCGATGTGCTCTCGTGGCCGTGGGAAACGCTGCTGAGCTGCAGCTTCTGTCAAAGCCTGCCTGGGCTTGTCTGGGGTCTCCAGAGTGCGAGGTTCCAGCCCTGGTGCTGTGTCTGCAGCTCGGGTGGGGCAGCTCCAGCCTCAGCCTTGCCAGCAGTGATGGGGGCATCCCACAGACCTGCACTTCCCAGCCTGCTCCTGACCCGCTCCACAGGATCTCAGGATCACAGCATGAACCAGGTTGGAAAAGACCTTGGAGATCATCAAGTTCAACCTACGACCCAACACCTCCTCATCAACTAAACTGATGCCTTAGGAGTTTAGCTTTTTTTATCCTTTAATAATTCTTTAGTGTATAACTCTAAACTCCACACACAGTGTGAGCTGCTGCTTTCCCATTTTGCTCAGACACAACAATTCCCCTCCAGGCCTGGCAATCAGGGACACCTCACTGCCTCAGCCCTGAGAGATGAAAACAAAACTGAGTTGGGGGGGAGCAAAGGTGGGGTAAATGACTTCATTACCTGGAGCTGTAATTGGAAGATTAACCCCCAATAAGCAAATGGATCAAACGTATAAAAGTGTGAAAACCCGTGACTCGTGGTCCATTTTGGGTGTAGCCCTTGGGGGGCTTCATCTGCCCTGGATGTACCTGAAGGCCCTTTAGTAAATAGAACTGCTTTTTATTCTCCCAATTTTGTCTGGACTCTGTTTTTAGGTAGCCCCAAAAAGGCAGCAAAACCGTGGCACTGAGTGCCACATCCAGGCGTTTTTTACACACGTCCAGGGACAGTGACTCCACCGCCTCCCTGGGCAGACGATTCCAGCACTCCAATCACTCTTTCAGGGAAGAATTTTTCCTGTTGTCTGGCCTAATCTTCCCCTGGTGCAGCTGAAGGCTGTGTCCCTTGTCCTGTTGCTGTTCCCTGGGAGAAGAGGCTGACCCCACCTGGCTGCCCCCTCCTGTCAGGGTGTTGTAGAGAGTGAGGAGGTCTCCCCTGAGCCTCCTTTTCTCCAGGATAAACAACCCCAGCTCCCTCAGCCCCACCTCACAGGACTTGTGCTCCAGCCCCCTCACCAGCCTTGTTGCCCTTCTCTGGACACGCTCCAACCCCTCCATCTCCTCCCTAAACTGGGGGCCCAGCACTGGGCCCAGCACTGGAGGTGCCGCCCAGGCAGTGCCCAGCACAGGGGAAGAATCCCTGCCCTGGTCCTGTTTGCCATGCTCTTCCATCCACTGCTGCCCAGGGTTTTGCCCTTCTCAGGGACGTGGAACCACATGGCTCCTCTGGATCAGGTTGCCCCGTCCAGCCTGACCTTGCAATTTCAGAAACTACCTCCTATCATCCTTGTTTTAGGGTTGGGTCTTATTTAGTCTTTAAAGACATCCCCTTTCATTAGTTTTATTCTTTTTGAGTCAGGAACATGTCCAAACATTGCAAAATGGATTGTACTTTGTCAGCCCTTTTTTTTTCTTATTTTTTTCAAGTCATTCTACGTATCACTGCAAGAGTATATTTGCATACAAAGTGGAGTGCAGAACCACAGAAAGCAGATTTTTGCTGGTGCCAAATATCTGTGTGTTGGAAACTATTTTCTAAATGACTGGCATGGAAGATCTCTGATTTATTTTTTTTTCCCTCCCAACTAGCTGGCTTTGCATAATGTTCCCCATGGTCTTGAAAAATCAATTATTCATTTCCCTTATGCTTTGCAAGAGAAGAAAATAGACAAGATCTTGAATTCTGGGGGACAGAAATGTACTCTTGCTTGAAAAGAGGTTTGGGTTGGAAAGGACCTTAAAGCTCATCTTGTTCCACTGCCTGCATTGGCAGGAACACCTTCCACTACACCAGGTTTCTCCAACCTGGCCTTGGACACTTCCAGGGATCCAGGGGCAGCCACAGCTGCTCTGGGCACCGTGTGCCAGGGCCTCACCATCCTCGGAGTAAAGAATTTCCTTGTAATATTTAATCTGTGCTGAAAGAGCAGGGGCTGAGGGGTGAATTAAAGCTACTGTTTTTCTTTGTGAGTATCAATTGAGTAGCACATGTGATTTTAGGAATTATTGGGGTGATTTAGGAGGTACTCAGGATCCAGGCTGTTTACCTGTGCAGCTGCCAGCAAGGCATTGGGACTGGAAGCAAAATACATGGTCTTTAAAACGTGCCCAGCTTTGAGGCATCCCCTCCTCTCTCCTCTGACAGCTCTGTTCCTCTCTTCATTATTTACTCGCTGTGCAGTCGAGAAAAGACAAACAGAGATTGGCAAACCCATTCCTGCTCCGTGTACATCCAACCCAGCGTCACCCAGCCTCTGCTGGTGCTGGCAGCTGCCGCCTTGGCTCCCCAAGGAATTGCTTTGATTCCGTCCAGGAATTCAGCTCAGGTGTGTGGCTGAGCATCACTGCCCGTGCTGCACGCTCCCTGGGCAAGCAGGACCGATTACAGGAAGGGAAAGCTCCCCTACTTAAGGTTTCTCCATTCCCAGCTGCTGCCTTGCCTCCTTGGCTGTTCCAGGGCCAGGTGCAGCCCCTCTCCAGAGGTTCCTCTGGCTGCTGTTCTGCTGTGGAAATCAGCACCTCCATAAAGGACTCCCAGAGAGGAGCCCGGCTGCGAGCTGCTTCCCGGGCACACAGGTATCAGCTCTATTTTTATCTCAGCCCCGAGGTTTTCTCTTGCAGAAAACAATGTTTCTCAGTGCCTTTGACGCTGGCACTGCTCTAGCACAGAGTCTCCGCGGCTTCTTTTAGATCTGTGCGTGTTTTCTGCCTCTCTTGGTTTGCTGTGAGTTACAAGTGTTGCTGGAGGAGCAGGCAGTGCAGTTATTGCTCCTTAGCACTTATTGTATTTATTTCACACACGCCAGGCCGGTGCCAGCATGGTGCTGCATCCCTGCACCCTCCTCCCTCCCCTCACCAGCTTCCCTCAGCTCTCCTGCTCACTCAGCTGCTGACAGGTGAAAGGCCAGCTCAGCAAGAGCCTGGTGTTGGTATTTTCTTGCAGATAAACTCCTCGAGCACCTGTGATAAACAGCTGTGGATGTGCTTGTTGTTTGGTTTCGAGGAGGAAGTGATGTACCTGCCTGAGCCTCGCAGCGGCAGCGCTGCAAAATAAACAGCATTGAGCTGGTCAGCGATGGGCTGGGGAGGTGCTGGGTGAGGGCAGAGGGTGCTGCTCACCTCCCAGCAGCCTGATTTCCATATCCATGCCCACACTTGGAGGGAAAACAGGAAAGGATGTGGGTTTTGGCTGCAGCTCTGGTGAGCTCTCGGTGCCACGGAAAAGGATGGAGATCTGCTGAGCGCTCAGTGCACCAGGGCAGCTCAGTGCACCAGCAGCAGCTCCCCCCAGCAGCGTTATTACACCGGGCTAAAAGCTAAACACAGTCATCTGAACACAGTCAAAATGTATTAGATCAACATCTGCCCTCAGGAGCAAAACCTGCTCAGCTGAAACCCCAACCCCTCCTCCGTGCACCGCGAGGTGTAACCGTGAGTGACTTTGGCCTTTAAATTAATCACCCTTTCTCTGGGCATCGTCCTCCTCACTGCAGCTGGGAGAAGCGGAGGAGGCTTGGATGGATGGATGGAGGATTAGCTGCTCTGTGCTGCTTTCGCTTTTTTTTGCAGTTGCACAAGAAAGGGTTAAGCAGAATTTTGATCTCTGCAATATTTTCATGCTTATACATTCTGTTTCTCATTTCCATGACAAAGATGGTAGGAAGAGCAGAATAAGGTACAGAATTTGCAGAGCAATTTTAAGACTGTAATGAGAACAGAAAATAGTAGGGGGAGAAGAATTGTAATTAGAATATGAAATGGGAAAAAAAATTAATCTATTTCCATGTCAGTCTTAAGACTAAATTCTGCTGCTCCCTGTAGCTTTCAGTGGACGGGGTTTTTGTGTGTGTATGTGAAGAGCTTGAACTCCTTTGCAGGCTCTGAAAGATCCAGGTAAATGAGTTTAAGGCCTCATTCCCCCCCAGATAATGTAATAACAATAATTTTGTGTGCAGTGTTGACAGAAAACCAGCCAGTCTCTCAGATAAATGAATGCTGTCACTCGAATAGTAGTGGCATTTCAGGAGAATGAAAAGGGATGCTGGAGACGCTTTTGGGGTGGAGGTCTGTGTGAGGATCACATGATCTTGTACCACAGAAGCCTCCAAACACCAAATATTGCCAGTCCTGAGGGACATCTGTGTGTCCTGAGCTCCCCAGGCAAAGCTGGGCCACCCACCCGGGGTTGTGCAGTGCCTGGTCCAGCTGAGCTCTCAGTATCTCCAGGGATGGAGGTCCCACAATGATGTTTGATCACCCACATGCTTAAAAATGAGGTTCTATCTGCCCACAGAGCTCCCAGGAGCCCACAGGTCACGTTTATCACTCATCTCCCATTTGCCCAGTTGCTGTTCTGGATCCCTCTAAGCCACAGCATCCTGCAGCAAGAGGTTTTGGGTTTGGGTCCAGTATGAAGAACTTCTCTGGAAGGGTTTAATTTCACTTGTTGATAATCTCAGTGTCCGTCTCCTCGGTTTTAGGCTGTTAGAACCCCGCTCTCATTTCATGTTTTCACATACATCTTTGTTGAGTCCATCTAAGGCCCTTCTGTCCCTTCACCACCCTTTTTTCCTCATCCACACGTGCCATTCCACACCCTTGATCCTCCTTGCAATCACCCTCTCTCCGTCTAACAGTACAGATGGCAAAATAATACCTGGTCTTCCATTCTTTGCACTTTTCCTGAATGGTGTTTTTGGCAGCTGCTGAGGACTGAAAAAAACTTGGAAGTGAACTCTCCCAGAAAAGTTTCTCTTCTGGACAGCAATATCTATTTTAAGGCCCATTGTCATGTCTGTCGTTGGGATTGCTTTTCTTCAGTGCATTACTTTGCATTTATTGACATTAAATTTAATCTTCCATTTCCTCAGTGCCACTTAGTGCAGAGAGAGTCTCCTAATGCAAGGCTATTCAAAGTCGCTTTTAGTTTTGGCTGGCCTGAATAATTTCTGTCTCATTAATAAACTGAACCCTTCCAGAGCAGTTATATGATGAGCTGGATAGATTTTAGTGCAGATGGATCATGGACCATGATCTTTTGCTTCCTAAAACCTGCTGAGTGTCTTTCTGTGAGCAAGACAACCTTCCCCTGGGTGCCATGACGTGTTGAGTTTTGGGGTTTAGAGCTGTTTTTTGAGGAACCTTGTGAGAAGTTCAGCCAGAGAGATCAGTTTATCTTTCCTAGGGGCTTGCTGACCCTTTAGGAAGCTCTAAGTGGGCTGTGAGGCACAAGGTCCCTCGTCTTGTCCCTCTGAGCCTCCTTGGGGTGTGTTGGGGTGTGATGGCTTCACACTGAGGGGTTTGGACATGCTGGTTTGGAACCTTCCCCTTCCCACTCCTGGGTGTTTGGGAGCAGAGGCAGAAGGTCAGACATTTGAAATCACTGAATCATTTAGGTTGGGAAAGACTTCTGGGATTGTTGGGCCCAACCACTGACCCAGCACTGCCAAGGCCACCCCTAACCCATGTCCCAAAGTGTCACATCCCCATGTCCCTCCAGGGATGGTGGCTCCACCGCTGCCCTGTGCAGCTGTGCCAGAGCTGGACAAGCCTTTCAGTGAAGGAGCTTTGCCTAATCTGCAATCTAAACCTGATGTGGCCCAGCCTGAGGCCGTTCCCTCTCTTCCTGTCCCTGTTCCCTGTTCCCAGAGCCCGATCCCCCCGCTGTCCCCTCCTGGCAGGGAGTTGTGCAGAGCCACAAGGTCCCCCCTGAGCCTCCTTTTCTCCAGGCTGAGTCCCTTTCCCAGCTCCCTCAGCTGCTCCTTCCCCAGCTCCACTCCTTTCCCTGGACATGCTCCAGCCCCTCAATGTCTTTGTCATGAAGGTCCCGACGTTCCCTCACATTGTTTTAGGGCAGGTGGGTGAGTGTCACTTGGCCGTGGGGGTTCCTTAGGGTTTCCTTGGTTAGTTTTATGTTTTCCTCCTGGCCATCCCAGCGTGAGAGCTTCTCAGATGGGTCTTTCCAAGGGAGATGCTCCAGTTTAGGAATTTCTGAATAGTCACTCCATCAGTGTCCAGACTGGTGCAGGTCATTCCTTTCTTTCCCACCTGGCTGTAGTTTCTTGACAGCCTCTACCACACCTTGGCCCCACCAGCTCTGCAGGTTTCCTCCTCCTGGTGTATGTGGGAGAAAACTCCTACCAGGTTTTTATCCTACTCGTAAACTGTTCTTAAAACAAACAAATCAACCAAACAAGCCACTTTTTAACGTAAGGCTTTAAGCCTCGAGACTTCAGCTCTGTCCAGCTGAATTTCCCCTGGGATAATGTGTGAGAATATTCACTGTTGGTAGAAAACTCAGCCCCTCAAAGCCCCGGTGGCTGCCGTGGATGCTGCCTTTGTGTTCTGCCTCTGACACCTGCTGTGGGGTCGTGCTCCCTGCTAATGCCATTTGTCCCCAAACAAATGGCAGAGCGTGGCTGGGCTGGCCACGCCGAGCTCCCCTGGCGGGGCACTCCTGGGGGGAGCTGTAAATCTCTGCTGAACTCCTGACCTGCCCTGGCAGGAGCAGCCCAGGGGCTGCCCCAGCATTTCAGCACACAAATAAATAATGCTAAGTGGATCACTCCGGGCCAGAGGTTGTGTAAAGACCTTAATGGGGGAACTGCAGTTAAAGAGATTAAGCTAACCTCAGCCGTGTATTCCCTGAAGAGGTGGGATGCTAAATTACTCCTGCAGGAATCTGCAGTGGCAGCTCAGCCAGCAGGCAGGGGCAGGGCCGAGGTGAGGATTTCACATCCCAGAGATGGGCACAGACAGGATCCTTAGCAGGAGCAGCATCCTGGGGTGTGCATCCCCCCAAGGGCTGAGCCTGGTGTGCAGGAGCAGCATCCTGGGGTGTGCATCCCCCAAGGGCTGAGCCTGGTGTGCAGGAGCAGCATCCTGGGGATGCAGGGCTCGGGAGTACCATGGCCAAAGTGCACTTGCAGCAGAATGTGCCACAGAAATAACACTGATAAAAATGGATTGCGGATAAAACTGGTTCTGGAACACTTTCTAAAGAAGAGTTATGTTTTGCCACGGTGGGAATGGTGCCATTGGAAGCAGCTGAGTGAAGCCCAGCAACACATGGGCTGCAATTTTTTTTAATTTTATTTTTTTAATGAGGAGTATTAAATACAGATTAACTGTGTTATGCAAGTTTTCTTGAGTCCTAACTTTTACTCACTAAAAACCTAAAGGCATTCCTTGCATGGCATTACTTTGGGTCACTCTGTCTTGGTGCTGGTGGCAGCTGAGATGCAGCTTGCTGGGAAACAAACCCAGGTGCATTCCAAATGTGAAATGTGGCATCCCCAGGGCAGCCACTTTGGAAATGAGGTTGTCATGAGAGGGAACTCACTGCCCATCTCCTGTGTCCTGCTACAAGCAGGCAAACCAGAGGCAAGTGTTTATAGCTCTGAGCAGTAGGAACCACTGGAGGCATCCAATTTGTTCTTACCTGCTGATTTAGTAGCTCCTTGGTGGCAATGGCTCTTAATTGCTGCTGGATTTGTATTAACAGGCCACCTTTTCAAGCTCTAGAACCTCAGTGGACTTGTAGTTAAGGTGCTCTGGTTTAGTATTGCCAAAAATGAGCATCAAAATTTAGGTAAGACGCCTCAAAGCAAAAAAAAAAACTCCAAACCCACCACACATAAAATAAAATTAAATAAAAAGTTTGGATGTCTGTTGAGATCTTGCAGGTATCACAGAAGGTGTTACTGGTATGAGTTTCTGGTCTAGGGGAAGGTGTCCCTGCCCATGTCAGGGGAGAGGTAGTGGATGATCTTTAAGGTCCCTTCCAACCCAAACCAATCTGTGATTCCACGATTCTTTACAGAGCTGAAGTTTCCATCTCGGTTTGTGGTGCTCACAAAATAAAAAGGATGTGATGAGATTCATAATAAAACTGTACAAGCTGGCAGTGCCATCCAGGAAAAAGTAACACCTTCTTGGAATCTTGGCAGGAGGTTGTGTTTCTTTCCACTGGGCCCTTCCCAGTTAGCAAACATTTGTTCTCCCTGTTTGCACAGAGCTGGAGATCCCACAGCTGCTGCACTTTGGGGTCTGTCCCAGCCTGCTGCCTGCATTTGTTTTCCTTTTTCATATTCATCTGGCTGACATGAGACCCGTGTGACCTCTGGGCACGTTTACAAGTTTGAAAATAATGCTGTGGAGCAAAAATAACAAACCAAAGTGAGTCGAGAAAAGCAATAAAATTTAAAAAGTGCTTTGTACAACAACACCTGAATTGAGCTCCGTGTATGGGCTGATAGAGCAGTGCCAGCTGCAGCTCCCCTGGAAGAGCTGTAGTAAAAGAATTATATGTTTAATAAAATTCTCCATGAAAAACTGGGTTTCAGTGGGTGTTTTCTCACACTTTTATCTTTTGCTTGGACCCAAAATCCTCAGTAGGTTGTCCCACGGAGGGGTGCAGCTGTGGCTTGGTTTCCATCACCCTGATGTCCTTGGAACTCCCTCTCTGAATGGGGTTGGCAGCATTGCTGTCCTCATCCATCAGTGCCAGGCAAAGCCACCTCCTGTGGCACCAGGTGGAATCTTGCCTGGCCTTGGGGTTGGAGTTCTTGTCGCCTGCAGACCAAGGCAGTTCAGTGGTGTTCATTTGGCTTTGTTGCCAGAATTGGTGGGATTTGGGGCACTTTCCCTTCTCTCTCACTGTTTCCCTTTCACTTCCCCCTTTTTCTTCCCCGTCCCTTTTTCTTTCCCTCTTTTCTTTTCCCTTCCCTCCCTGGCTTCGTGCTCATTTCATGCAGGAGAGAATCAGCCACAGCCACTGGTTTGTTTAATAGGCTGCTCCTATTAACCAAAGAACAACAAAATTAAGTAATTGCAACTGAGCAAAAGGGTGATTAAGACAACTGCACAAGAGGATGTTCCTTTTGAATTATGACTTGAAAATAGTCCTTGCCACATCATTCAGTGCAGGTTGGATTTGGAGTAAGGAGGGTGATGACTGGCTATATCCAGGTCTGGAACAGGAGCTAGAGTGAAGAATAAAAGGGAGGAGGCATTTCTAACCAAAGGGAAATACTAAAATTTCTGTTTCTACCATAAATCTACCTGGAATGATGGGGTTGATTGTTTTGAAGTGCATTCCATAGCAAAACAATAATGAGAAGAGGGAGAGAACATTACTTATCTGCTCTACCTGGCTGCTGCATAACTGGCAAACATCTAATTGAAAAAATATCCTGATGGGAGAATTTCTAATAAATTTGTTTGCACCTTCATAGCCTGGAGGAGAGGAAAAAAAAATCCAATCAGTAGTGGGGAAATTCCAAAGTTTCCATTGCATTTTGAGTCTTGATTTTCAGGCTCACTGCTCAGCCTGGCAATCAGAGAAACAGTAATTTTGAAGGCAGGATTCATTACAGTTGTTATGAAGGCATCAAGGGCAGAAGGAATTGTGGAATGGAGGTAGGGGAACAGTAGAAAGCCATAAAAAAAAATACATTCTGACAAATAGAAACGTGGAGAAAGGGGAGGGTTTGCTCTGGCCCTCCCCACTGAAGGATACTTTTGGTTTGCTGAATGTAACTTTGAAGGTTTGGGGGTTTTTTCCTGGAGAAAAGGGTGGTGGCCAGGTGTGGGTTGGTATCTTCTCATGGATGACAAGGGATGGAAGGAGAGGAATCAGCCTCATGTGCACCAGGGCAGGTTTAGACTGGGTATTAGAGAAACTTGCTTCACTGGAACGGTGGCCAGGCACTGGAACAGGTGGCCCAGGGCAGTGGTGAAGTCACCATCCCTGGAGGGATTAATGAGAGGTGATGTGGCACTTGGGGACACCGTGAACTGGTGGCCTTGGCAGTACTGGGAGAATGCTGGACTCGGTGATCCTAGAGGGCCTTTCCAAGCCTAGAGATTCTGTGATTCCTCCACCAAGCTCTGGCACCTCTGCTGCCAGTCCAGGGGTGTCTGCTGGGGTTGGTGGGGCTGTCAGAGGGGTTTTAGGCTGTAGAGCTGGTTGGGTCTGGGCTCCTGGAAGCTCCAGCTGGAGCTGTGCTGCCAGGAGCTGGCTGTGCCAGGGATTATCTGACAGGTGGAGGGAAATCCAGGTTAAAGGGGATGGTGGCCAGCTGCCTCCTGGGGACGGTGTTTGTCCCAGTGCTCACTGATGGATCTCACAGAATCCAGCAGTTGCACAGGAATCCTCTCCCACCCTGCTGCAGGTATGCCTTAATGAATGCCACCATACCTGCTCCAATTTTGCAGCTTTTAATTGGTTTGCTGTGCCAGAGGACAGTTTGGCAATTAGGGGGTGTCTGAGGCCAAGCAGAGCCGAGTTACCCCCACTTGGCTTTACTAACTCTGCTGCCTTTAATAGCTAATCCTGCAGCACTCTGAGAAGTGGAAGGGTAATTAATTGTCTAGGCTGAAAATCTTCACCTGGTTTTATTTAGATTTCGCTTTTATTGCTCTTAATATGGCCAATTTCTGTTAAGGCATAACTGGAATCAGCTTCATATCAGGGACTGAGAGAACAGGCGAGGGGTGAACGGTCTCCAATTCATCATCCTGCTGCTGAGGGCAGGAGGGTTGGCTCTTCCCCTTGTTAAGTGCAAGGTGTCACTCACAGCTGGTACCTCCATCCTCGTCTCGGGAGTGTTTGATGGCACAGCCCGTTTTTATTGCCATAATTAATTTGTGAACTCAGCCTTGAGGCCTGCCCCAGCCGCACTTGGAGCCGGAGACAACCCTGGAGGGCTTTTTTCCTTCCTTTGGAAGTGGAGCCAGTGAAAAGCTGCCCTTGTAGCTGATTAGTGAGAAGAGTTGTAGTTCTCCGTGGGGGGTTTGTGGCCCGATAAGTGGATTGGGAGCTGGGAATGGGCCGTGTGCTGGAGCTGTGGGGACACGGAGGATGGGCTGTGCAGCACAGTCCTGGCACAGCAGGCAGGAGAACAGGAGATGAGGACATGGATGTGTCAGGCTTTGCACAGAGACCTCTCCTGAATGTTCCAGAGCGATTCTGCATTGCTGCAGGAGCTTTTCTTTGGTGCTGAGGGTTATGTAGAGGTCTGTAAGAGGATGGAATGGGACCTGCCCAAGTCTGGACATTTCCATTGATGGAAGTTGGCTTGTTTTATCAGATTGGTGGTCTAGCAGGAATTTTAGCAACAGCTTCTCCTGGGTGATCTTTGCTGCAGGGTGCATCTGCAGGTTCACACATTTGACTTATTTATTTGGAGTGGTTCATTCCTTATTTCACTGAAAAATCCCATGTCCATGCTCTGTTAGCATATCCCATTGCAATAACTGGGATTAAGGCGTGCTCATACACACTCAAAAGTGTTCAAACAGCAGCTCAGGGTTTTCCTCTGGGAATTCTGGCTCTTGACATGAAGAGCTGGGAGGCATTTGGGATGCACAGGAGCGTGGTGTGCAGATGGCATTTCATTAACTCTTTCTTTTGCCTTTCTAGTTTGATGGGGAGAACATGTACATGGGGATGAACGACAACGCCCAGGAGTTTCTATCCGCCAACCAGGTAAGTGTTGTTTTGCTGGGGTGAGATTTTTAGGGGACTAGAGCACAAATTCTAGGAGCTGTCTGTGAATCTGCCCTCCTGGGACATCAGGAGTGTCCATGGAGGAGGTCAGAGCCCAGCTGCTGCTGAGGAGCAGTGGATGTACTTGGTGGAGGGATTGGGATGCAATTCCATCCTGGTGCCTGTCACTGGAGCCTGGCTCTCCTGAAAAGCTTTGCCTCAGCATCCCTCACTCAAAATGAAGGTGCATTTGGTGTTTCTGGACACAGTAGAGTTTCCAAGTATTGTGTGCAGTTCAGGTGTCTCCTTCCCTCATGTGGAGTATTTCCTGTAGCTAAATAGATTAACAGGGGAGAAAAAGGAATCAAAGGGTTCCTGTTTTGGAGCTAGAAACCCATGTGAGGGGGACCAGAATAGAAGTGTTCATGTCTTGCAGGTGCCTGAGCCTTCTCTGAGCTTGGATACACATGGAGAAAACATAGAGTGGGGCCCTAAACCTGTATATGGGTTGGAACATGATCTTTGAGGTGATCTTCCAACCCAGTTCTGTGATCCTGTAAAGTTAAGCCCATATTTAGGTCCTGCTGGGACAGGAGGACTTGAGCACATGTGCTTCTGTCCCCCTGACCTGGAGATGAGAGCTGGTCCTCTGTGCACCCCTCAGGGGTGGCCTGGCGTGGTTAGAGGTGCTGCACCCTCAGCATGAAGCCTCTCTTCACACGCAGCCTTGGGAGGGAAGGTGGCATTTCCTTGCTGACACATCCCAGCATCCCGTTTTTGGTTGTGTTAGGCTGTTGAGCACAGCCCCAGCCCCACGGAGTGCCCCTGGGCTTCGGGACATCACTGTGCATTGCAAAGCTTGCGAGCCATGCACGGTGCCCCAATAGCAGCAGGGGTTAAACTCCATCCACGTTACACTGGGCACGGGATGGAATCCTGTGTTTGCCTCCTTGGAGCACGGCAGTGCACTGGCTCCTTGCTCAGGAGAGCTGTCCCTGCTCTGGCTCTGGAGGCTGGCACGGGAAGGGTCACCACCACAGCACGGGGACGGGTTGTCCTTGCGTGAGGAGGAGTTCCAGGGTGGGGAAGGAACAGCAAACTTTGTGCTGCTGGGTGATTCGGCAGAAACAAATATGTGTTCAGCCAACAATGGCGTGGGGTTGCTTGTTAGAGCCAGGAATTGCCAGAGGGGGAGTGGATACGGGAAGGAATGCCGGGATCCCCAAGTGCCCCATCCAGGGGTCAGCCCTGCCCCCCCAGGCTGTGCAGAGCCACATGCTGGGGATGATCACAGGACAGTTGTTGTAGATGCTTTGCCTTTAAAAACTCCCAAGGGACAAGGGTTTCACTGGGACAGGCTGGCAGTGCTGGCACAGGGACCTGCCACAGTCCCTGGCCATGATGTGCCTGCAGGACCAGCTGGATTTGGGCAGAGCCATGGCCAGCAGGAGTTTGAGTTTCCTTCTTGGCACCTATCTCATCCCATTTCCTTCGTGCTGTGGGGCTGGGACTGGTTTGCTGCACCTCAAGGAGGAGGGTTGGCTCCCAAAGGAAAGTGGGGATTACCACCTGGTGGGGGATTCATGACCTGAGTTTGATCCTGGAGAGGGATCAACCAAACCAGCTTAGGTCCTTGTAACCTGGGCAACAGGAGTTTACTCTTCATTTGCCCTCAGTTTGCTTGCTGACCTTTATTTCCCATTTTGGAGTAGCAGTTAAGGATGGAGAGGGAGGAAGGTTCTTTCCCTTGGCAGAGGAGGGCAGGAAGCCCCCACTGCAGGGATGGCTTTGTGCACAGACCTGTGCTGCTCTTTCTCCAGCAGCAAAAGCACTGTAGAGAGGAACATGGGAAATAAATGGGGAAGTTTGCCCTGTTTGGCATCCCTGTGCTGGTGTGGGTCACTCAGAGAGGGGCTGGGAGTACCAGGGCTCCAAGGCTGCAGGGTGGCACCTGGGGCTCTCTGGGAGGCTGCAGTGGCTCCCCATGACCTCATCGTGGGTGGCAGGAGTGGAACTGGCAGGGAAGGTGAGGATCCCACCTGCAGGGATGTGGGTTCACACCCAGCATGAGCTTTGGCCAAGGGGGATGAGGAGCAGCTTCCTCCTCACCCTCCTCAGTGCATCATCTCCCTTTATTTACCTGCACATCAGCACTTGTTTGCTGGTTTTACAGCCCCAGCCATGACTTCAGCACTAATGACACAACTCTGTTATTTAAATGGGGGTTCCAGATGGTTTTTTATTGTTTGCTAAACCTGTTGTAACCCGAAGGAGTACATTAAACAGCAGGAGGGGGGTTTCACAACCTCACCTCAGAGGCTGCTGAGCTACCAGATACCTTTACAGCCCATGTGGGACATCCAACAGCCCTTGGGTTCCTTCAAGACAAAGGGAAAATCCAGACTCTGGGCTGGAACCATCACCCTGCAATAGATGAGCCTGGTGAGTTGGGCTTTTTCTCCACCATGATCCTGCAGCTCCCTGACAGCAGCTTTGTCTCAGCCCCTTGGCTGGTTTTTGATCCTAAGGAAGTTCTGTCCAGCCCAGGGGAGAAGGCTCCAGGGAGAGCTCAGAGCCCCTTCCAGGGCCTAAAGGGGCTCCAGGAGAACTGGGGAGGGACTGGGGACAGGGGATGGACGGACAGGACAAGGAGGAATGGCTCCCTACTGCCACAGGGCAGGGTTAGATGGGATATTGGAAGGAATTGTTCCCTGTGAGGGTGGGCAGGCCCTGGCACAGGGTGCCCAGAGAAGCTGTGGCTGCCCCTGCATCCCTGGCAGTGCCCAAGGCCAGGCTGGACAGGGCTTGGAGCACCCTGGGGCAGTGGAAGGTGTCCCTGCCCATGGCAGGGGAATGAGATGAGGTTTAAGATCCCTTTCAACCCAGACTTTTCTGGGTTTCTGCAGTTTCTCATGGCTAGAGTGTGGTAAAGCCATGATCAGGGTCCTCCTGTCTCTCCTTCATTATTCCCTGCCTAGCTGCCAACTTGAGGAGGAGAAACAAAACTCCACAAAAAACCCATATAAAACCCCCACAAAACACCATCCAAAACATATGGAAGCCAGGTGCCCTCTCCCTTCCCCTCATCTTCCTTCTTGGGATGGCTCTTGTGCCATGGCTGCAGCTCTTGTCATCCCAGAGGGGTTGGACTCAGCTGAGGACAAAATGCAGAAATAAAGGAGCCGAAAACATAATGAGAGCACTGACAGGTCACACCAACACAACCTGCTTGGGGAAAAGAATTCCTCTTGTTCCATCAAATAGGAGGGACATTTGACCCCAGAAGTGAGTCAAATGTGAAATGTAATTCAACCTCCAGCAGAGGCCAGGGTATAAATGCAAGCTGACATCTGATCAAACCAGCGTGGACATTTGACCCCCAAGATGAGTGAGGTATCTCTTGTGTCTCGTGGAGTCAGCAAAGCATCTTTCCTCACCCCTGTCAATTTTCCTTTTTTTTCCTTCCCACCCCCGTCCCCAAACAAAGGCAAGGAATTAAGTAACGTGAAAAATCCCTAGGAATACACAGATATAATGTGCTCTGGAAGATGAGTAAAAATGCAACGGTGCTGGTAAAAGAAATAAAAACACCTGCAAAATCGGTGGGAAAAGATATTTATTAAGATCTTTGTGATAAGGAGAGTAACATCAGGAAAGGGAAAGGTTGGGAAATTCCAGGGCAGGAATGAGGTTGGTTTTATTTGGCATCGAGACTTTTGCACTTGCAGGAAGAGTCCATGGGGGCTTTAAAAACATGGATTAGCTACGCCTGGGAATCCCCTTGTGAAGGTATCATCATCCCATGTGCTGGGTGAAGAAATGCAGGAGCTGCCTTGTCAGGGAGCTGGGGGTGATGTGATGAGGTTGTGGGGACTGCCAGGCCCTGGCATGGCTTTGGGGACCACTGTCCCTTGGCTTTTGGGAGCAGGGATGTGACTGTGTGCCTGGTGGGTGCAGGGACCAGGAAAGCCTTAGGGAGGGTGTTTGCTGCATTTCCCCTCCCTCCATGAATATCTCTGGCTGATAGCAGGGCAACAGGCAGCTTGAAGGAGGAAAGAGCTGATTTTTTATCACTGGACAGTTTGGATCCTGTGCTCTGCCTAATCCCAGGAGATTTCAGTGCATGGCTTATTCCAGCTGAGCAACCAGCCTGTTTCTGTCCCAACAAGTTAATCTGTGTGACTCCTGGTGGAAAGGCTGTTCAGCACCACTGTGGTTTGTTCAGCCCAGGGAGACTGTATAAGCAGCTCCTTGCTTTTAGATGTGAGGGCACAGACAGGACCCACGGATAGAAAGTGTAGAAAATTTGAGAGTTCAGTTGAAAACAGGAGAGTTAAATTGACAAAGTTCTTTGCACATCATTTCCTCCTCCTAATGCTGTTCCTGTGTGCTGCTCGTGCTGGCAGGCTCGTGCTGCCCATCTGTGTGTCCAAAATGTCAGGTCTTGGCTGCCAGGTTTGCACTGAGCAGCCTGGGGTGGTGGGAGGTGTCCCTGCCCATGGCAGCCTGGGGTGGAACTGGATGGTCTTTAAGATCCAACCCAAACCATTCCAGGATTCTACACCTGAAAAAGCAGAATGCCTGGAGAAGCTGTGGCTGCCCCTGGATCTCTGGAAGTGTCCAAGGCCAGGTTGGACAGGGCTTGGAGCAGCCTGGGATGGTGGAAGGTGTCCCTGCCATGGCAGGATTGAGATGGGTTTTAAGGTCCCTTCCCACCCACCCATTCCAGGATTCTATAACTGAAAAGGGCAGGATTCACCAAACCTGGAGAGACACCTGCTGCAGATGACATCAAGTGTCTCACGTGATGTGTAGAGCAGCACAAGGGGCTTTAATTTGGGCTCTGGGCATTAGGGTGAGACTGGGTAACTCGTGGATGGGCTGTTTGCACTTACACTGCCAAGGAGGCAACTCCATGGGCAGGGATGTGTCTCTGTTGGGGCTATGGATACGTGTAAAACTGAAGGTGGATTTTCCCTGGCCGTGTGTCAATCGGAGAGCCCTGCTGGGCACAGGGGTTTTGCTGACACCCCGAGGGAGATGCAGTTAGGAGAGATGATGTTTGTCACGTGCACACACACCCACAGCAGCCCTCAGCCCTGGCCCAGGATGGGCGTGAGGGTGGGGTCAGCACGGCCGCCCCTTCCCGCGCACGTGGGATCCACCCGCGGCCGTCCCCGCGTGTAAATCCTGCACGTGTGTAAATCCACATTTATCTGCTGCATCCATTGCCCTTCACCTCCCTGCCTCCACAGATCTCCACGCTGGGGTCTGTCTGAGCCATAATAGATACAGTGAGTCACTGATCTGGTGGGTCAAATGGTCAGGGCTCTTTGATCAGCCGTCAGGATCCATTACCGCCGGGGCCTCCACCGGGGCTGGAATTACAGCTTACATTTGACTCATTTCTGGGGTCAAAACGTCCCTCTTATTTGATCGAATGACAGAAATTGTATAATTTGTATATATCCCTGAGCCATATGTGCTCTGAGTGCCACTCTAATGTGTTTTATAAAGGCACAGCTGTCTTGGTGACTTATTTAAAATGGGATTTTGAAGTAGTGTTCTTGCCGTTTAATGTCCTCATTCAGGGTTACACAAGGTTTATCAAATAATAAATAACATTTAGAACATTGGTTTTAACATAACAATGGCTTTGCTGCTTATAAGGAACTTGGCGGTCCAATAAAGCTGTGTTTGGTAAATAAGTGATAATGCAGAAAGCAAAGATAGGATAATTAGAAATTAATGATGTGTGGGAAGCCATGGATACCTTCCTCATGTTCTGCTAACGCTCCAGACGAGACAGAGCTCGTCTTGGCAGCCTCTGCTATAAAATATGCCTTCAAACCTTGTCATAATACTGGCAGACGTGTTGTTCCCACCAATCTTGACTGAATCACAGCAAAATGTCAACACTTGATAAAATAAACCTGGGGCTGGGGCAGACCCACGTCAGTGCAGGGGTTCCCCATCCCTGCTGGGGACCACGGAGCCAGAACACAGTGACTGAAGTGGCCGTGGAGCCCTGGGCAGGGTGGGGGTAATTGGGGGCTGCTAATGAAGGTGTGGGCCACCCTGCCCTCATTCCTGCTCCTCCCTCCGGAGCAGGAGCTGTGAAGAGGAAACAAGCTGGGCTTTGGTTTTCAGTCCATCAGTGGTGGGGCTGCTCTGCCACTAACAGTGAAGCAACAACATGCAGTTGCTCAGGTGTGAGGTGTTCTTATGGCAGCTGATCTCTGACCTAGCAGATGTGGAAATTCGGAGGAGTTTCCAGAACTTTGTCCTGTAAGGCACAGCAGGTTGCTCATGGTCACTGCCTCCAACCTGGGATTGCTCCAGAAGAAAGGCAGGAGGAACCCAGGAGATCATACACATGGCTGAGCAATTCCTTAGGGTGATCCTTCTCTTGAGCCTTATGGAAAGGTCTGCACAGAAAATTAGAGCCTATGGTGAGGTTATTCTTTGTGCAATTTCCACTCAAGTCCCCTAATGAACTTTGGCGTTTCTAATTAATCCTTTGCACATGAGGAAACTTGTTTTAACTTTCATAGACTCACATAGATGGATTGGGATGGAAGGCACCCTTAAAAGTCATCTAATTCAAATCCTCTGCAAGGAGCAGGGACATTGGAGCAGGGACATCAGATCAGGTTGCTCAGGGCCCTGTCCAGGCTGACCTGGGATGTTCCCAGGGATGGGACATCCACAGCTTCTCTGGGCAAGCTCTGCCAGTGTTTCACCACCCTCTGAATCAATAACTGAGGAGATGGGGTTTGGGGGCTCCATATTCTGTTGGTTTTTGGCTTGATCTGTTGATCACAGGAACAGATGATATCAGAGGTTGATCAGTCACATATAAGAGGGGTTTAAAAAAGGGGGAATATGGCTTCCTTTTTTAGGGAGGGCATGGAGAGCTCTGCTGGTCCTGAATCTCCAGCAGTCTTGTGCTCTTTGGACTTTACTCCCTTGTGCCTGTGCAGAATCTTGGTCTCTTCCAATCTGCAAGTAATCTGTATTTTTGAAGCCTGGAATTGGCCCCATCAGGGGCAGAGCACACCTGAAAGTAAATAACTGATGATTCCCCAGTCCCTTTACAAGGATACATTGCAAATACTGCAAGAACATCCAGACAGATGTGTATAAAAGACCCCTAGTGAAGGGAAGAGAAGAGGGAGGTTTGTACAGACTCAGAGTTGAAAGAGGATTACACAGAGTTTGGGAGTGTGCACTGCAGGCCCCCATGCTAAGATACAGATTTTGCTCTTTCCCTGCTGTTCTTTGAGTAATACTGTATAATTTCATGTGTTGTGCTGGAGAGGAAAAAATAGAGGGGAGACATTGATAGATACTAAATGCCTTTCTCGGCAGACGATTCAGGAGGAATCTCATGTACTATTTTAGAATGAACAATAGAGTGTTACATGTCATTTGTTATAATCAGCAGCTAATGGAAACCCTTCCAGGAGGGGTTTGGGAGTTGAGCACGACTACAGCTGATGATCCAGGCTTGTGAATTTTGCATGAACTCCTGTGTGACAGTGAAATTTTTCAAAGGTGCAGTCAGGAAGTGATTTCTGTAGCTTAGTCATAGCAAGGGAAGGTTTTACTGCTGGTGTCAGGCCAGCTATAGTGTTTAAATAAAATAATAATAAAAAATATCCCTTCGTATTACAAGGAGAGTGAACATCATCTTCAACCCTTGGTCTCAAGGGACTCCTAAGTTTTTAGCAATAGGGTGGTTGAAAAACAGCCACCAAGCATTCCAGAGTGAAAAACTAATGCAATTGAGCCATTCCTAGACCAAAATGGGTGGTCTCTGCTTCTATTGCACTGACTCTGGGGAGAAAAGGGGACAAGAAATAGCATCTCAAACAGCTGAAGACACCTGTCAGGTGTCACAGAGCACCTGGTAGGGATGGGAAACACTGAAACTGTTGTGGTGGCTGAATTTCATGTGTAGAGATTTCATCAAGGAGATTGCGGATAGGTTTAGGTTTAGGTTTAGGTTTAGGTTTAGGTTTAGGTTTAGGTTTAGGTTTAGGTTTAGGTTTAGGGGCAAAGGCAGGAGGGAGAAGGAGATCCTCAGGTGCACTGGAGGACACACACCACACTGGACAGCATGAAGGCTGGGCACAGCACCCACCACTCCCCAAGGTCCCCTGGAGACCTCAGCCAGCTCTGGCCAGCCCCAGCAGTTACCTTTCCTTGTCTCTCCTGTGTCTTTCCAAGGTTTTCTGGGATATGAATCCGTTCAGAGAATGTTTTTGACCCAAAAAAGAGTGTACGTATTAAGCAGCACATCTGGCTGTAGCCCTTGTTCTGTGAGATGTGCCTGAGGATCTTCAGCCAGACCTGGGATTTCTTTTGCAGTGAAAAGGTCTGTAAACAGTGAAACATTTAAAAATTAATTATAAAAATCCAATATGTGCAGGAGATTGGCCCAGGGCTGGAGGCAGCAGAGCTGCAGTTGGGGAGGTGGTGGGAACCTGGGGGTGGCAGGGCAGGAGAAGCAGGACCGTGTCCATCCCCCTGAGAAACAGCCTGTGCTGCTGCTGCTGCATCTTGATCTGAAGGTTTCCATAGAGAAAATACTGCTACCAAAATGAGTTCTGATAGAGGATTGGACATGGGTGGCTCTTGGTGCCAAAGTGCCATCATGCCCACCAGTGGGGCTGAAGGAAAGGCGTATCCCAGACCCCAGGAATGCTCCCTGTGTGCTGGAGGGAGAGCAGATGGAGTAACTGGGCCTGCTGCAGAGCACCATGGGGCACAGCTGAGGTCCAGCAGACTGAGCAGGACCTGTTGGTGTGCAGGGTGGCTCCTGTGGCATGAGGACACGTGGCCTGGCTGTCCAGCAAGGCTGCTGGGCTTGCAACGGCTCGTAAAAGAGCAGCACGTGATAGAGGAAGGTGGTGTGCTTTAACCAAGAAAGTGTCACTTTATCAAGGATTTCCCACGTGCTTTTACTGCTGTAAAGGGACTGCACACGGTGTAGAGAGCCAGTCTTTGATGGTCAGCATGGCCCAGGGCAAGGTGGAGACCTGCATGGGGGACACCCTGGAGCAGCTCTGGGGAGAGCAGGTCCCCTTTAAAGCACAGCTCTCGGGTTGGTATGGTGCTCATGTGTGCTTTAAACCCTCACCAGGGCCCCTCTGGTCAGCTCCTGCTGCTCCTGGGCTGGCCTTGAGTGGTGAATCTCTCCAGCCAAAGGCAATCCCAGAGCTTTTTGCCACCAACTGTTTGTGCCTTCGGATCCTCCAGCTCCTTGTGCTGTGCTAATTCCTCAGCTCGTGCCTGCTGAACTCGCACTGTGGCACAGTGTGACAGGAGCCACGTCTGTGCACGCCCAGGATTGATGCTGAGCTCTGACAGTGCAGCCCCATGGCTCTCAGGGAGCTGTGCTGAGCAAGGATTTCCTCCTGCGTCCTGTCAGGGGGTGGGTTTGCCTCCTGCAGAGGCTGCTTTGCTTCTCTGATGGACCTCTGGGGAGTCACTCTGGAAAACTCTGTCTGTCGGTGGAAATGCAGCTCCGTGGGCCACAGAAGTGGAAGAAAATACCCAGCCCATTGCTCCTGGGATTTCCTTTCCCAGCTGATTGATTACTTCTTCCCTCCTCATCGGAGACCCGTCCCCAGCCAGTGTTTGGCTCTGCTGTCACAACACAGTGATTAACTGAGGGGCCACTTACTTCCAGCAGGAAAATGTTATTTTCCACTTCAGCATTTGGATGAAGGCCTGGGCAGAAAGGAAAGCCCCTCTGTTGCCTTGGCTGATGAGAGAATGAGCCCTTCTCTCCGTGTCAGCTCTGAGGCTGCCTGGGCACACACAGGGTTGGGCTCCATCCCAGCCCCACGAGGGCAGGGTCATCAGCAGAGCATCTGTAGCCAAAGCACAGTGGCCAGCAGGATTAGAGGAGTGACTGTCCCCTGTGCTGGCACTGCTGGGGCACCTCGAGGGCTGTGCCCAGTTTTGGGGCCCTCACAAGAGAGGCATTGAGGGGCTGGAGTGTGCAGGGAAAGGAACAGAGCTGGGGAAGGGGCTGGAGCACCAGGAGGGGCTGAGGGAGCTGGGAAAGGGGCTCAGCTGGAGAAAAGGAGGCTCAGGGGGGACCTTGTGGCTCTGCACAACTCCCTGCCAGGAGGGGACAGCCGGGGGGTCGGGCTGTGCTCCCAGGTAAAAATCAATAGAACAAGTGGAAATGGCCTCACACTGTGCCATGGGGGATTTAGATTGGATACCAGGAAGAATTTCTTCACTGAAAGGGTTGTCAGACATTAGAGTGGGCTGCCCAGGGAGGTTTTGGAGTTCCCATCCCTGGAGGTGTCCAAGAACACCTGGCCATGGCACTCAGTGCTCTGGGCTCGGTGACAAGGTGGCATTAGGTCACATGTTGGACTTGATGATATTGGAGAGCTTTTCCAACCTGAATGACTCCATGATGTCAGGGCTCTGCAGGCACTGGGGGATGGTGAGGGCTGTGTATCCCAAGTGCAGCCATCCAGCTCCTGCTCAGAACCAGGCATTCACTCCAGCCTGCCCTCGCTGGTGAGGCTGGGCAGAGCAGGGGACATGGGGAGACAATGCCACCAGCCCCTTGTGCTTCTGCTCCTTTGGGGAAGGCTTGGGCCTCTCCCTCTCGGGTGACACACCAGGCCACGCTGCCAGAGCCATGGTGGGAGCCAACCAACCCTCGGGGGCAGCTGGGAAGCCTTCCCAGGGAGGTGAGCTGTGCCAGGACACAGCTGAAGCGTGCTTGTCACAGCAGCTCCAGGAGCTCCCCATTTGGTCCGTGCCCCATGACCCCTTTGGCAGTTCTGCCAAGGCCTCACCCA
The DNA here is from genome assembly GCA_013400495.1 of Nicator chloris. Taxonomy (NCBI): domain Eukaryota; kingdom Metazoa; phylum Chordata; class Aves; order Passeriformes; family Pycnonotidae; genus Nicator; species Nicator chloris. Next base: position 129,961 of record WAAE01014435.1, on the reverse strand, counting down.
TCACTGACACCACTGCCATCAGCAGCAGCCTCTGAGCCAGCCTGAATTAGACTTATCTCAAAGTAGCCAATCCGTCAGCTGCCATCAAAAGAGCTGGGTCTGATGCTGTCTAGCTCAGGTCTGTACATCTGTGTACACCGTAAAGGGCAAAATATGACTTGGCTTTTATTGCTTTAATTAAAACAGGAGTGAAGAGTGTGAGATTCATATTAAATTGTGTTTTCCTGGCTGCTGTGGGAAGGAGCTAACTGATCTGATTACCATGAAGATTACAAACTATCAAAGTGAAAAAGAGCTTTTTGCAAGTATTTCATATTAAACCTTCAAACATAACACTTTAAGAATAATTATAGTTGTATTACTGGAAAATGATTCATGAATTCTGAATAAATATAGGACCCTTAAAGGGAAATATTCCAAGACCACAGTTTTCATTCCAATCTGATGAAATTTAGTATCATTTTGTAGCTGTAGAATAGGATGAAAAAAAAATATGTACATAGACTGTATTGAATATATGTCAGACCAAACTAATGAGATTTTTTACATCAACTCTGAGCACGAATGCAGACAAATGGAATAGCCATCCTCATTTTCTATAATAGAAAGCACAGAAAAGGGAAGGCAGAAAGGATCTTACCATTCACAAGTCTTTATTCCACCCTTGATTGTTAAATAATATATTTTAAGTTCTCATATCTCGCCCGCAGAATGTTTGAACTGACACTAATAGGTACGTAAGAGAAAAGAGTGAGCTCTAAAAAAAAAAAGCGAGGAAAGGCTAGGATTGGGAATTTTATCAGTATTCTCAGTGGGCTGTAATAAAGATACTTTTCACACAATACAGTGAATGTTTACAGCAGACAGTTTAGTTTCCTTCCAACAATTATGAGAGGAATTGAATCTCAGGAAATGTTAGTTTTCGCTAAAATTAGACATAACAATAAAGATACCCCTGAAAGTTTATTAAGGAGGGGGGAAAAAAGAAAATAGAAAAGCCATCAGTCTCTGGAAGACAATTTAGCAAATTTATTTTAAGAATTCCAGATGACTTCTAAACAAAACCACACACCTACGTGGCGCTGAGGGCTCAGGCTCCCCATGGGAGCTGCTTTTCTCCTGAGAAGCTTTCTTTCCCAGGCTTCATGAACTCCTAGTGCATTTTGGAAGCAAATATCCAAAAGGTGTTTGTTTCCAGGCTGGATCCAGCTGGAGGACGATGCTCATCACTTCTGCAAGCAGATGGGGCAGCAGGGAGCAGCAGGTCACGTTTTTTGGGTACAAGTCAGGGTGCTGCAAGGCTGGGGACCCACACTGGTGTTGAGAGCAAGTTACTGGGCACCTGAATGCAACTTTAGAAAGGACCTTACCACGCTCAGACAGAGATGCCAGTGATCCAAAAACAATTGTAAAAAATGGAAAAGGAAAGATGCTCTGTAAAGTGCAGGAAACTCTGGAGTGCTCTGAGCAGCCCGTGTGATGGTGTTTAATTTTTGGAACGTGCAGTGGAATTCTGCCTGTCCTCATTTCCAGACTTCTGCATGGAGGAGTGATGCATTTCCCTGTTAGAGACACCTGCTTTCCTCTCCTTTTGGCCATGCAGTCCTTGATTTTTGACTTCTTTCTCACTCTGTTTCAGTTTGGAAAGAGATTCTTGTTATTTGACATCAAGAATAGGGATGGGAGGAGAAGTGCTGAAAGCTGATGCAGCTTAGCTTGCAGACAAAGTTTGCCAGTAATCTCCCTCAAAAGGATGTGTCCTGTTTCGTTGTATTTGGGCTCAGACTGGGCTGATGCTTTTTGGTAACACCAAGTGGCACTCGGGGTGCCCAGTTTGGTGCTAGAACTGGCAATAGAAGCACTTGGCTCTGAATCATCCCAGGTTTATGGGAATATCTCGGCCTTGTGTGGGCTTGGATTTGACAGATAGCATCTGCAGCCCTCCAGTGCACTGAGAAAATGTGGATTTTTACCACGAGGTAGAGGTTTTGGCTTTGTTATGCACAGCCCTGTTGTGCTCAAGCCTCCCTCTCCTCTCCTGCAGCACCTCTCCCGCTCATTTTGACTCTTCCACTTCTGTCTGATCTTTTTTCCAGGTTCTACCTGGTGTTTCTAAACCAGTGAAAATAACAGAAACACCTCTCCTGCTGCTCCATGAATGGAGAGTTTCAGGTGATTTGGCCTCTGGAGAGCTGGGGCTGGGTTTCTCTTCTGACCTCATGCCTTGGGCATTTGATTGGGCCTTCCAGGTGTGTGAGGGTTGGGGTGGTGTAGATGTGAGCCCTCTTGCACCTTCTTTTCCTCTGCAAAGCCATTGCCTGTGCCCACAAATGTTGTGCACAGCCTCTAGATCTGCCCGTGGCAACGCTGGAGCTGGTCCCTGATACAGGTTCCTGGCTGTGAGCAGCAGATTGATGCCTGGCTGTCCTCCTAGATGGACAGTTGTCCTTTCTTTAGGGAAACATTGCTGTTTTCATTATTAATGAGGTGCTTTTCCTTTTTGCCTTCCTCCTGAAAGGATGGTTCCTACTCTCACTGCTCATTTTGTCCAGGTTGCTTAATGCTTTAGGAGGAATTTGATGAGTGTCTGATTAAGGGCATAGATGAGCCTCTCTCAGCCATGTGTGTGTTCCTGCCTTTTTTTAGATACCACATATAAGCCTGGTTTTATTAAAGAAAAAAAAAAAGCTGTTAAAATTGTTAAAGATAAAATCTGTTTGTTTCCCAAAATTCACATATTGGAGGCTTAAGGCTGAGATTTTCACGCCTACACTGGGGATTTGGATACTTGGCCATGCAGCACATTCCAGTTCTCACAGTTCTGTCACGAGTCTCTTGGTGCTTCCTGCTTTCCCTAACAGCCCCAGCACCTTTGTGCTCCTGTGACATGACACATTCTGCTTCGGAAAAGGGAGGAAAGGAACAAAATTCTTGGAGCTGTAGTTGTGAAGGAAGAGTCATAATTGTGCCTCTCAGTAAATGCAGAGGAGGTGGAGAGAGTTCCTGTGTGATTATCATGGAATGCTTTGGGGGGGGAGGGACCTTGAAGTTCATGTGGTGCCACCCCCTGCCATGGGCAGGGACACCTTCCACTGTCCCAGGCTGCTCCAAGCCCCGTCCAGCCTGGCCTTGGGCACTGCCAGGGATCCAGGGGCAGCCACAGCTTCTCTTACCTTGACATTGCATGGACTGGGAGTACTGGGAGTACTGGGTTCAGGGGGTATGGTCAGTCAGAGGATGGGTTGGGATCCTTTTGGAGGTCTTCTCCAACCTCAGTGATTCTGTGATTCTGTGGCACATTGCTGAGCTGTCCATATTTAGGATCTGCACAGAGTGAGACATCCCAAAGCCATGGTTAATCTGTCACAGACCTCCCTAGGCCAACCAAACCCCACCACTGCCACTGGAATTGGGTCAGTGCTCTCTCCATCCCACCTCAGGGTTTGCTTTGGCAGAGCTGCTTGGCTTTGGCACATCTCCCACGTGCCGGAGCCAGATTCGGGGGCTGAGGGTCTCTGGGATAACGTGGGAAGCTGATTTATCACCCTGGTGACTTCAGTTAATTTCCTTTCCCCATTTCAGCAACTTCCTGGCAGCCTGAAATGTTTGGCAGTGGATGGATGGGTGAAGAATTTCAAGCTGCTCTTGGGGCTAGAGAGTAGAGAAGGGAGGGAGGAAGGTGGCATTTTACAAAGCTGTGATACATTCTTAATTTTAATAAAATAAATATTAAAAAAAAAAAGAGGTAAGCAGCACCTCAGCTGCTGAGGCGACAGGCACTTAAGGAGCACTGAATAAATACATAAAACATATTTGCTGAAGGCATTTGTTGTTGGAAGTTTAAACATTAAACATGCCTTCTTCGTCTGATACCATAATAAAGCAGGGATGTTCAAAGAGCCATTAGTGGTGCTCTGACTACAGCTTTACATCTTCACTCATGTACCAAGGAACCTGCATCACATCAGCAATGCCTCAGTGAGTTTTGCCCCCAGGAGGGAGGGATTTCAGCGTGGGCTGGGGCTTTTTTTGTGGTGCATTTCCCTCTTCCCATCAGTCGATGATGTGGACCTTTTGGTATTGTTTCCCTTGTAAAGTACTGGGGCAGATCCAGGGGAGGCAGCAGCTCTGCTTTTGTCCCACTGTCCCCAGGCTCAGTAAGTGCTGGCTCGGGGCCTGATGAGACAAATAAACAGGTTTGTGCGTTTAGGTTTTTAAATTACAGGCTAAGGAGGAACACAGATACTCAATCCATTAAGAAATAACTAGGTGGGTGATTCAGTACCATTTGTGTAAATGGCACTAACTCTGGTCTGCCTGCACAATTTATTAATACTTCACGGGATGAAAAAAAAATTATTTTAATCTCATAATGGATGATGAGCTGTGAAATTGCTTCTGCAGCAGCTGGGCACCCTGGGGGAGGTGCTGGATTGCACCACATTATGCAAGCCATCCCCACATCCCTGCCTTCCTCGTGCTCATCACACACATCAAATCTGGGTGATGGGGAGGGGGGGCACTGCTTCTGCTGGGCTTTATTACTTTTTGATCTTTTAGTAGCTACAGTTTTCTTGTCAGTTTGCTTTGGGGTCCCCAGGCTGCCTTGGGAAGCGTGAGGGCTCAAATCCCAGTAGGTTTGTGGTGATGCTTTGTACTTCAGAGGTGCTGGCAACAGGAAATAACAAGAAATTTAGCAAATTGTAAATTTGTACCGGGTCTGGCCCAGTTGGTGATGATTTCATCTGCCTGATAGCCACACTTAGAAGGGAAGGGTATCAAGATCTCTTACTGCTCTTTGCTCTGCCTTGATAGGTCTGGGACCATGAGCAGGACCAAGATCCCGAGTGCTGTGGAGTTGCCACACCAAAAGCAGAGTCTGGGGTTAAGGGCTTTGGCTCTGTGGGGGAAGATGGAGCAAAGCAAGGGGTAGTGGGGGGCATTCAGGAAAAAATTGTCATTGTCCCTTTGGCTCCAGCATGGGATCCTCAGCACTGGTGATGTGCTCTTGGTGGTGTCTCTGGTGCCTGGCCCACACCACTGCTGGTGTGCTCTGGGTGGTGAGGGCCATGCAGGCCTCCTTTGGAAAATGTCTCTTTGCTGATGAGAAAAGAAAAACAAAAAACAAACCCAAATAGGGTATATTTGGGGGAAAAATTCTGAGCTGCAGGTGGGTTGCGTTGCCATCGTGGCTTTGCTGAGGGACCTTGCTGCAGAGCACAACACCCCAGGGCAGAGGGTGGCTGTGAATGCCACGTGCCACGAGTAGGACATGTCTTTTGAGATGAAACTCTGGAAAATGTGGTGCAAAAAAATCATCCATGTGAAGTGTGGCACAAAGGATTTGTTTAATCCCTTAACTCCACTCCTTCAGTTTTGAGCACAAGGGAAATGCTCTAAGACAAAATCTGAAAGGGAACAAGCGTGGTGCAGAATGTGGTTTCCTTCCTGCTCTGGGTCCTTCTGGCTCAGCTGAAGCCAGGTTGAATTAATTTCTTAGAGTGCTTTTTGCTAATTCTTCCTTGCCTGCGCCTGTTTTTGGGCTGCCTTATCTCCTGACCTGCTTACAGTGCATTATACACCATTGTGTAACACACCCTGGGCTCAACACCCTCCACCAAATCCATCCAGCCCAACAATGGATTGCTGTGAGTGCACTGAGCTCATTATGCAAGTTCAGTATGCCATGAGACAAAAAAGCCAATTATGTAAAACCTGTACTCAAATAATTCCCTGAAATGTGTGATATTCTTGAGTAGAATATGATATTCCTTGTATTCACTTCGAGGCAGGGTCCTAGGAAAGAAAAGAAATGGGTTTATATTTGTCTGGCCTAGTCAGTCTAATTTTAGATGCCATTGGCTGCTGTCTCACTGGATGTACAGTGCCTTTAATACATTTTAAAACCAGGCAAAAATCATTATAAACAATTTTAAGGAGGTTGATTGCGAGGCAGCTGACAGAGGCAGCTCTTTGCCAGCGTGGAGCAGAGCTTGCACATCTCCTGGCTGTGCCTGGAGAGCTGCCACGTTGGCTCGGAGAGGCTGAGGAAGAACAGCCACGGAAACAGGCAGTGAGAGGAAACAGTTCCCTCGTCAGCGTGGGTAGGTAAGGAAAAATAGGTGAGGTGAGCTGCTGGTCTGGGTCATTCAGAGCAACTGGGCATGAAACGTGCCTGGGCCCTGCACGTGGAGGCACAACCAAGGGTTCTCAGAGCCCTGGTTATTGCTGATGGTTGTGTAAACCAATATCCAATCATTCTGAAAACGCTGTCAGCAGGAATTGAGCCTTGATATCCCATCTGGATAGGGCTTGGAGCAACCTGGGACAGTGGGAGGTGTCCCTGCCTGCAGGGAGTGGAACTGGGTGAGCTCCAAGGTCCCCCCCAACCCAAACCATTCCATGATTCCAGGATCTGCGGATCGGGGATTGCAGGTCTCTGCTGCAGGGACGGGGTGTTGCCAGACAGAGGTGGCCCCTGGTGGCATGGGAAGGTGGCTCTGGGGGGACAGCTGTCCCAGCAGGCTCACCTGGAGCTCCCTCTGGCACTTGTGGGGCGCTGGCAGGGTCCTGCCCTGCCCTGTCCTACTGCTGCCTCTCCATGAGAGCAAGAAAGGCTGAGATGTCTGTCTGCATTTTTCTTCCTCTTTGTTCCTGGGGGCATTTACTTCCAAAACTCATTTTTGTCTGTGCCACCAGGGAATTAGGGGTCTGTCTGTCCCTCTTTCCTCAGGAGGATAAACACAGCACTCCTAATCCTTTCTGCACCCCTGCCTGCTGCCCTGCTGCCCCTTCCATCTTTATCTGCCTTTATGGAAACCGTAACCTTTGCTTGAACCAGAGATTTTCCTGAACAAGAGCCCTTTGGGATCTGAGTGGGCTTTCCTGGATACATTTTTAATAAACACAATAATTTGACTGCAAACCCATTACCTATCCCCTGTTTGTTCTATGGGATAGTCATTTCCATGCCTGCAAAAGCCACTAACTCACAGGGCAATCCAAGGAGGAATGACAACCAGGATAAAATTGGTCTGTGTTGTGATAAACCCGTCCATCTTCACGTCGTGCTCTGCAGCTTTATGTGCTGCCTATAAATAATGGCCTCAAAAAGATATTAAATCCTTAGAAAGAATCAAGCCTAATTGTAACTATATTTTTGTTTTCCATTTTGGTTTATGTACAGTGTATGACTTCTGCCGAGACATTTTTATTCCAGGAAAATGACAGGCCAACAAGAAGCCATAATTGCACTGATTTTTAGAAGTGCCTGCATTACTACAGATCTGATGTACTGCAAGACATGAATCAGAAAAATTCTATTAAAAAATCTCTTGAATGGTTGACACAGGAGTATTATCCACGATGATTAATTTGACTTGGTCATTATGAACACAGACAAGTCTGACAAAATTGCATTTCATTCCCCACTGAATTCATAAAATCACTATACACATAATAAGAAGTTATAGTTCTCTGCTATCCACTATTCTTGACAGGATTCCAGTTCTGGATAAGATACTGATTAAAAAAAAAATAGACGGAGAGAGAGAGTTGGGAGCCTTTTTAAAAGCCTACAATAAGGCTGATTTCTTTTGCTATAAATTGTTCATAGAACTGCATTATTTTCAGCTTTTTTTTGGTGAAGTGGTGATGCAGGTCAAGAGCAGCTTGGACAATATCAAACCTGGCTGTGAGCTTGTGGTTCCATGGGAGGGGATGCAGCAGAATGGCCAGGCTGAATCCAAGGGATTTCCCATCCTTCAGATAATTATAAATAATTGATACCTTATTCTTCATTTCCCACCCACACAACAGACAGGTTGAGGCCAGAGGGTTCTGAGAATGTTGTTTCTAGCCTTACTAGCATGCAAAGTAACCCCCCAAAATGCAGAATTGGATGCAAGCCTCCACTTTTTTTTTTTTTTTTTGGTGTGAACTGAGTTTTCTGTTCCCTGTGGACACTGTTCCCTCCACAGCCCCATCCTGCTGAGCACCACAGCCTTCCTTTGCCACTGTGGCACCTTCCCAAGGACATCCAAGGTTGTCAGGACAGGCAAGGATGCTTAGGACCCTCTGTGGACAAACAGCTTTATGAAACACACTTTTTTTTTAAAATGTGTAGAAAAGAGACCTTTCTGAGGTGTCAGATTTGATTGGAACCATCCAGGCTTTGAGAAGAGCTGTGGCTCCAGGGCTGCATGGGACCTGCAGGAGATGGGAGAAGGCCAACTCATGTAAAGTTTAAAGGTATAAAGACCCCACTGATTCAAAGGTGAACTGGGATTGAGCTGGGAATGGATTTGTGCTGCAGTTGTATAGAGAGTCTGCATCAGAGCAGAGAAATGGAGAGAAACAGGGAGTGGGGAGGTGTGGGTTTGATCTTTGGGACAACCAGCACTTGTTTGGGGTTTTTGAAGAGAATAACCTTTGCTCTGGGGACAGGCTGGGAGAGCTGGGGGTGTGCACCTGGAAAAAGGAAGGCTCTGGGGAGAGCTCAGAGCCTTTCCAGGGCCTAAAGGGGCTCCAGGAGAGCTGGAGAGGGACTGGGGACGGGGGATGGAACGACAGGACAAGGGGCAGTGGTTCCGCACTGCCAGAGGGCAGGGACAGATGGGATATTGGGAAGGAATTGTTCCCTGGGAGGGTGGGCAGGCCCTGGCACAGGGTGCCCAGAGTAGCTGTGGCTGCCTCTGGATCCCTGGCCGTGTCCACGGCCAGGCTGGTCAGGGCTTGGAGCAGCCTGGGACAGGGGAAGGTGTCCCTGCCTGTGTCAGGGGGTTTGGCAAAAGATGATCTTTAAGATCCTTTCCAACCCAAACCATTCAGTGATTCTATGATTTTAAACCCTTTATTCTGGATATGGAGGAGGAGCACACACAGAGGGAGGAAGAACCCACTTTCCCACAGGTTCCCTGCTGCTCTGCTGTGCCCCCAGCCTGGTGCTGAATATCGTACAGACACTTCCAGGGCACATTTCTGTTCATGCAAGGACTCATTCTTCCCTTTTCAACAGCATCCCCCTAGTAAAAAACCTGAGCATGTGAAAATTAATGTAGCAGGGGCTGGGAACACTTCAAAGACGATTTGTAGATTGTATGTGACTGACTGTTAATAAATACTTCTTTCCAGTATTTATCCACCTCTCCCCACATAATTCATTGACCCTGGTATTCACACAGATCTCCGTGTGTGAGGATGAGGCAAATCAATTTCCATTCCTAAGACCCAGAGCTGCTGACACAGAAAATCAGCGCTGCTTCACTTCTTGGCATGGGGCTTTGGGAACCTCAGGTGTGAACAGGAGCCCTCTGCCATCCCTGCCTGGAGAAGGGCTGATGGCAGGGCCAGCCCCCCTGGCCACCCCACAGCCAGCACCCATCCATTTCCCTTGCTGACCCCAGAGCATTTCTCTGGAGCTTGCAATGTCCCAAGTGACTTCCACTTTCTCCTGCCACCTCAGCTGACATTTCTGTCCCTGTGGCTTCAGTGCCATGAGATGAGCAGAGCACCCCTCTGGTTTCTGTGCTGGAGAAAGGTATCAAAAGCCCCTTCTTGCAAACAGGATCGTGCCTGTGGGAGTAATGGGTGTGGAGGGAGAGGGGATCAAAGGCTTTTGAGGAAATACAGGCAGCTGGTCTTCAGGAAGTTTGATTTCACCTTTTTCCTTGTGTTTGGACACTTTCTGTGGCTCAAGGTGTTCTCTCAACCTGCTGTTCCCTGCAGTTGCTGTGACCAGTGGCACATGGCAAATCTTTGAGAAGTGTGTAGGGAATAGGGAATGTGTCTGTGTGGCACATCCATCCGTGTGCTTCTCTGGCTCCTGACTCCACCTGACACATCATCCAGCTTTGGAAAAATCGAGATACCCCCATAAGCACCTGGCTGCTCGTCTGCAGCTCCTTCCCTGAGTGCTGCTGGTGGGAGAGTGCTCTCCCTGGGATGCTGCCCTCAGCCCTGGGATTGGGAACCTGCTGGGGCTGGGCTGGGGGGATGGTGTGGGCACCCCAAACCTCCATGTGCTCCTTGTACACACCAGGAGCCCAAGCTGTAGCACCTCTCAGCCTCACAAATATCAATGTTTTCCTCACTTTGCAGACCTGCCAGGCTGGTTTGGGTCTCTTTAGACCCATCTCATCTCTGAAGTGTCAGGAGGGTCACTGAGCTTTTGCATTAGCTTCAGGAAAAACCCAGTTAGTGAGGGATGGCACAGAGCCCATGTGGTTTGTGTCATCTGGGTAGATTACACCAGCCTCCCTATTTCCTTGTACCTGCCCAAGAGCAAATGTTCTCTCTCAGGCCCGCATTTACTGTGGAATGCTTTTTGACAGGGCAAATATTTACCTGCAATAATACTGCAAATCTTTATCCTTCTCACTGTGAAGAACCTTTCTCTGAATCAATGCTTGGCTGCAGCTCCTGGATGCTCACGGATAATCACACAGAACATGACTCAGTGCAGAATTGGGGTCACTGGACGTTTGCCATGCTGCCAGGGAGGAGAATGGTTTCCCAGGTCCTCGGTCAAGCCATGTCCTCTGTGATTAATGCCAACATGCAGTGCACAGATGGTGCTGCCTGGCTGTGGAGTGCTTTGTCAAGGAGGAGAGTGCTTTCCTCCCCTTCCAGGAGGGCAAAGGCAGGAGGAAGCTGAAGGCATCATGCATAGACCTGCTCAGCACTGGTCACTCCCTGCTGGGTCACCTGCATGAGAATCTGTGGTGTCTCTTAGAACATGGCTCGAACACTGGCTGAGTGACAGCTGGTCCCTAAGAGCTGCATGACATTCAGACATCTGGGCCTCCCTTGGCCCACCCTGCTCTTTGCTGCAGTCCAGGGAATGCTCCCCCAGGCTCAGGGAGGTTCTGGGATGGGGTGGCTGCTGGGAGCTTGCCGGGCTTGGCTTTGTTGACAGCCCAGGAGGAGGTGCAGCACAAGGTGAAGCAGCAGNGCAGCATCAGGGGTGGTTTTGAGGCCATGGCAGAGGGTGAGCAGGGTCACTGTGCCCATCAGGCCACAGCCCACAGATGTGCTCTGTGCTTGCAGCAGAGGAGCCACCTGCCATGGACAGACATGTCCCCAGAGCTGCCTCCCACCTGAGAGCCTTCTCCTGCAGGTCCCGGGCATCTGGGGTGCCTCCTGTCCATCTCTGTCTCCCTCTCCTGAAGAGAATACAGCAAGTCTGGGAGATTTGGCACGTTGTCCCTGTGGTGGGGAGCAGCATTGGCAGGAGAGCACATTGGGGTGTCTCCAAGACCTGCAGGTTCTTTTGGCAGCTCAGCAGCAGGGCCTGGCTGTGCAGACAGGCCCCTGCTCTTCAAGGGGTTCAGGAATTCTGCCTTTCCTCTCAAATGGTTCTGAATAACGTGTCCCCAGCCCTGTGCTGTGAGCTGGGAGGGAGCAGCCAGTTACCTGTTCTGACTCCTCTTGGTCCTGGACATGGCCCAAGTGTCACCTTGCCAGGAACCAGAGCCTTTCTTCCCGTTACAATCCCCCCACATCACCTCCCCTGCACTCCTCTGCCTTCTGACCCTGAACCTGCCACTGGATGGAGATGGTGCAGGGACCCCTGCTCAGACTTGGATTTCAAGATGGAAAACTTGTTTTAAAACACAATTTTGCTGCTCTTGGAGGTTGGTTGCACCTGCTGTGCTGCCATGCTGTGCAAGCATGGGGCAGAACCAGGTTTATGAGGTGCTGAGGCCCTGGCACAGAGCAGCTGTGACTGCCCCATCCCTGAAGTGTCCAAGGCCAGGTTGGATGGGGCTTGGAGCAGCCTGGGATGGTGGAAGGTGTCCCTGCCCATGGCAGGAGGTTTGGAAGGAGATGATCCTTCAGGCCTCTTCCCAGACTATTTTATTCTGGATTCTGTGATAACCCCGGGGCCATGCTGAGGCCAGCTAGATCCTATACAAGCCCTATAGCTGGTGCACAGGGATACCTGTGGGGCTGAGGGCGTGGGGGGCACTCAGAGGAGGGGCACTGTCCCCTCTCTAACAGGGCCTGGCTCCATCCTGTGTCTCCACCCCAGTGCAAGTCTTCCCTGCCCCAAACAGCACCCGGCACCTGCCCGGCAGCACCAGCCACGAGAGGGTTTGCAGGAAGAGGCTTGTTGTTTCAGCTGATTCCAGTGCTTTAATCTGAAGAGGAATAATGTGCAATCACAACAACTGTCATCTGTTTGACAGTGGAAAATCCTCGATCTTTTTTTGTGCAGGGTAAATGGGCGGCCACTCAGCAGCCCGAGCTGCTCCGCGCCGAGTCCTGGCGGGATGAGCGGCCTAATTTGTAATGTGCCCTTAGCACGTATAATTGGCTGTTTAATTTAATTCAGATTAACATCAGAATGGGAAATATAATCTGCCACAGAGCCCACACGGTGGTGGAGAGGAGCGTTGGGTGCTGCTGCAGAGGGGCTGAGGGGACAGCTCTGTGCACACCACGGGCGGTCACTCCTCGTGGGACAGAGGGGTCACTGCAGACACGTCAACATGCACTGTGTGTGACAATAAATCACCCCTTTTCCCAGCCTTCTGAGTGTCTGTGTGCCCTTCCTTACCCCTGCCCATCTATTTCAAACACACGTGGAGGGAGGGCAGCTTGCTTTGGGAGGCTCGGTAGCGACAGGGTGTGAAAGCTGGCAGGCGCCGGCTCTGATTATGTTGATTGGATATTGTCTAATCTGATTTTGATTGTGTACAGCTTTGATTGTCATTTTGATACGTCTGCAAAATGCTGTAGCTATTCGGAAAGCTTTGTGATTTAAACAGGTCTTTTTTATCTTTTCTCTCTTTTTTTTCCCCCTGGGTTGAACAGAACAGAGGCAGAAACGTGCCTGGGGGTGAGCGGGGTGCTGGGGCTCTGGCACTCTGTACAAAACCACCTCAAAGCCCTTGGGTGAGCTGCTCTGCAGCAACACAGGGGGCTCGTAGTTTTGAAGAGAGCTTTAGGAAACTTTGAGTGGGTTTTACATAATTTAGTTAAGTACAGCAAAGCCACTTGCTTATATACCTGATACCAAAATAAACCAGTTGGAGGAACAAGTTTTCTGTGCGATGATTTATTTAAATCCCTTTCTGTAAAGCATGGAGAAAAATCCTCTTAAATAACTGGGAAAGAATCAGTGTACCTCGAGGAGCATAGCCCAAATGGAAACCTAGCTGCGAGACGTATTAAATGGGATCTCTCTGTCTGCCTTGACTACATCCCCTCAGCCCACTGCCTTCCCTGTGTCGTAACAATGATAGACAGAAGCTGACTGGAAAAAGAGCTGGGCTTGAATTCCCCCTGAACAGTGACTGTGGGTGCAGAGCTGCCACGGCCCAGGCTCTCTCTTGTGTTTCTGTCGTGCTCCTGTTTCCCTACAGCCAGTGGGAATCTCAGGCAAACATAAAGGTTTGGGTCAGATATGCAGAACCAACTCTTGAATCACAGAATCATCAAATGGGTTGGGTTGGAAGGGACCTTAAGGCTCATCTCATTCCAATTCCCTGCCATGGGCACTATCCCAGGGTACTCCAAGCCCTGTTCAGCCTGGTCTTTGACACTTCCAGGGATCCAGGGGCAGCCACAGCTTCTCTGGGCACCCTGTGCCAGGCTCCCTCCACCCTCGTAGGGAAGGCTTTCTTTCCAATATCCCATCTAACCCTGCCTGCTTTCAGTGTGAAGCCATTGCCCCTTTTCCTGTCTCTCCAGCTCTTGGAGTCCCTTGAGGCACTGGAAGGAGCTCTAAGCTCTCCCTGAAGCCTTCTCCAGACTGAAAAAACCCAGTTCTCCCAGCCTGGCTCCAGAGCAGAGGGGCTTCAGCCCTTGGAGCACCTTCCTGGCCTCCTCTGGAGCTCCAACATTTCCATGTCCTTGTCCCGTTGTGGCCCCAGAGGTGCAGGCAGCCCTGGGTGTGCTGAGAGGGGAGGGGAGAGGCAGGGTGCCCTCACTGCCCTGCTGCCCACGAGTGGGTGAGGGTCAGGGTTAGGGTTTCTGGCTGCCAGGGCACAGGGCTGGCTCCTGCCCAGCCTTTCCTCCACCAGAATCCCCAAGTCCTTCTCTCACAGGGCTGTTCTCAGCGTTTACCTCTCCTGGTCTGTACTCCTGCCTGGACTGCCCTGGCTCAGGAGCAGCTCCTTGAACTCGTTCAACCTCATTAAGTTCCTGTGGCCACACTTCTCCAGCTTGTCCAGGTGGCCCTGGATGACATCCTGTCCTTCTCTTTTTGCTCCTTTCTGCAGTGTGGGAGGGAAGGTGAGGGGTGTGGGGTCAGCTTAGCAGAGGATGAGCCTATGCCAGGAGTGACCCCCTGCTCTGACACCCCACAGAGCCATGGTTCTCCCTGGCAGTGCCCTTTCACCAACCCACAGATCCCTCCTTGCTCCCTCCTGTGCTCCAGCTAAACACAAGCTTTATTTCATTTTATTAAGGACTTTCTCCCCACAGTCTGTGGTGATGAAGAGCACGAATCCGGGGGTGAGCTCTGGGACAATGGATTATTAAAGCCTACAGTGCTTAACTGGTTTTTTAACATCTGGGCTTTTGCTCTTAAATCAAGTATTAAGTCCAAATCCAACCATGAAACTAGGTGATCTGGGAAATTCAGCTTTAGCATGTGTGTAATACTATAGCTAATCAGAATTTCATATGCTATAATAATATGTGAAACAGTAGATGTTTAGAATAAGCCTCCTCTGCCAGAGACTCATTATATTCTGCGTTGGTAATTAATAATTTTGGGTAGATACACACATTATGAAGAAAAAATGGTTTTGTCTGAAGTAAAAATGATTGCACAGGTGCAATAACATATTTTTATATAAATGGGAATGCTTGGGACTAAACAAGCCATGAGGGAACATGGGGAGCAGACAGAGTTCCAATATCTCTGCATGTTCGTGTCACCTCGAGGGAGTATTAGTAGGGAGGTGAGGGAACACTTTTCCAGATGAAATTTGGGAGGGGATATAAGGAAGGACAAATCTCCATGTGTGGTGAAGTCACACAGGCTTTCTTTACAGGGTTTTTAAAATGTGGTGGCTGTGTTTCCAAATCCCCCCTCCCTGGCTGTAGCTTCTGTGCTTGAGTTCTTGAGGATTCTGAGGGAGTTAGGATGAGAGGGAATGGCTTTAACCTGACAGAGGGCAAGGTTAGATTAGATATTAGGGGGAAATTCTTCCCTGTGAGGGTGGGCAGGCCCTGGCACAGGGTGCCCAGAGCAGCTGTGGCTGCCCCTGGATCCCTGGAAGTGTCCAAGGCCAGGCTGGACAGGGCTTGGAGCACCCTGGGACAGAGGGAGGTGTCCCTGCCCGTGGCAGGGATGGGAGTGGATGGACTTTAACATCCCTTGTAACCCAAACCGTTCCATAATTTTGTGTCTTTTGGTCCCAAGTACTTGTTATTTCTACAGCTCTAATTCTCACAAAAGCTCTTAAAAATACCAGTTGTAGGTTGAGAGTTGAGCCGGGTGCCCAGACAGAGACTTTGACCTAGGAAGGCAGCAGCTGGTGAGGAGGCAGCCATGCCCTTCCATGGCTGTGGTCCAGGTGTGGAAGTTTCTGCTGCGTTTTTGGGGACTCAAAGATGAGCAGGGATGCAGTGAGGGAGAGTGGAGCAAGGGGATGCCTCCAGTGGCTCCATGGTGTGTTCCTGGTGGATGGTGCAGTGCTGCCACACTCACACCCTGGCCCCTACCTCCTTACAGCACGCTGTGCAGGCCTGCAGGTGCCTTTTTCATTACAACAACCCCATTTCCACTGGAATCTGTATTTCTTAGAGAAATAACCATTTTCCTTTGCCAAAGCAGCGGGGCGGTGACGCTTTGCAAAATGTCTCTTTGGTGTTTCAGACGTACAGCAGCCAGAACGAGAGCAACGAGGACTACGAGATCCCTCCCATAACGCCTCCCAACCTCCCCGACCCGTCCCTCCTGCACTTGGTGGAGCACGAGACTGGATACCACTCGCTGTGCCACGGCCTCCCTCCCAACAGCCTG
Organism: Nicator chloris; assembly: GCA_013400495.1. NCBI lineage: Eukaryota > Metazoa > Chordata > Aves > Passeriformes > Pycnonotidae > Nicator > Nicator chloris. Next base: position 113,982 of record WAAE01014435.1, on the reverse strand, counting down.
ATCCCAGCCTACCCCTACCAGAACATGGACCTGCCGGCCATCATGGTCTCCAACATGTTGAGTCAGGATGGGCACCTCCTCTCCAGCCAGCTCCCCACGGTCAGTGCCTTTCCCCTCTCTCTCCCTTTCACCCAAACCGCTCTGTGTTTCCAGGGAGGAGGTGGCTGAGCAGAGGAGGGTGCTGGTGATGAGCTGTTTGCCGTGAGGGTTGGGATGAGTTGGGGCGTGTTGGCGCAGAGCGCGGTCACCGTGCCCGTGGTGGCGGTTTCATGCTTAGTTTGGTGTCCTCCTGAGCCTCCTTAACCACCAGGATCAGGGCAAAGGGCTTTTCTCCCTGTATGGAAGATCCTCCTGTTGCCTTTTGCCCAACCTGGAAATGGAGCTCAAGATAATTTTAATAAGGAGGATAATTATAATATAAAAGAGGATCTTTGTTTGAAGGCCTTCAGAGGCAGTTGTGGGAAGACATCCACAAAAGCTCACCCTCACAGGGGTAAGTACATTTTTATAGGTTTTAGGGAATTAGCGTAATTAATAAAGAGCACCAATTAGGAGGACAAGTGGTGAGGCAATTCCCCCCCAGGTCAGGCCCCTTCTCTGGAGCCCCCCTTGGCACTGGCTGGACTTTGTCCATGAAATGTATCTCAAAGAGTTGTTCCCAGCCTTGGTTCCCAGGAACAGCCAGGAGAGCACTGGGGCCTTGCACCCCCCAGAGCCTGGAGCTCTGGAATTTGTTTTGTTTTTCTGCCTAGGGAAAGGAGAAGTACTGGGAAAACCAGCCACGAATGCAATAGGTGACAGAGTTACAAATAGATGTGTGAGGAATACAGGGAACATATAAAAGAAAAAAAGGCAAAACCAAAACCACATCAGTGCCTGAACCGAGCGAAGTGCAGGTGCCCCATGCCCCGTGGCGAGGTGACCAGCCAAAGCCCCAACACCCTGTGTCCTTTCTCTCCCTCCCTGTCCCCCCTGTCCCACTGCCAGGGTGGCACCAGCAGGAGGAGCACGGATGGTCCCTGAAGGGAAAGCTCTCCTCTGGATTTCAGGGGGAACAGGATCCCTCCTTGCACTCACTAACTCCAGTTGCCTCCCGGCTCACGCCGTGGGAAGGGGATACCTCACAAAGTTTCAAATGACTCGTGCAGGGATAAACAAGGCAGGGATAATGAAGTAAAGTGAAGCTCTGGGAAGAAACTCCAGGGCTAATTAGAGCTTCTGCATCAGCAGCACCGAGGAAAGGTTGTGAGTGGATTTTGACAGTGATATTGAATTAATACTGCTGCTGTTTATTACCATTTTCCTCTTTAGCAGCTTTAGCCCCGTGGTTGGTTTTCGACATTGTTTCTCTCTAAGGTGATTGATTTTGAATGGCATTGATATCAAACAGAGTTAATTTTACCTAAAGAGCGTGGCTGGGAGCCTGGCCATGCCTAGCTGGGGAAGGCTTGGTGTTGATTGCTTCAATAGATAAGGGTCTGAAAGGCAGTGATATTTAAATATTTAAATGGAATATTATCTCTTAGTCTAGGAAAATCCCAAGGCTTTCTGAAGTCCTGATGAGTCTCCAAGTTTCATTGTTAGTGTGTTTAAGAGAAATATCATGTTCTGCCCATCAATACTGAACAGAGGCGTATTTCTATGGAATTAAATATTACTTGGGGCTCTGCGTTACCTTTTAGGTTCTTAGGTGATTAAAACATTCATTTCTGAGACAGAAAGAGTCAATTTCAGATGAAATATTTTTCCCTGGTTTAATTTAAAGCACAGCCCCTTTGCCTGACCCCTATTTTCATAACACGATCATTTTATCCCGTGTTGATTGTCTCATTTTTGAGAGGTGATATTGCACTTATAAATCACTTTCTAAAATACCTAAAGAAAAAAGAAGAGAGGGGGATTTATTAAGCAGCTTCTCTGTGTCTGAAATAATTTATTTTGGAGTAGTCCTTGGGAAATGTTCTCTTTCTTACTTTATGGTTCTGTTTTACAAATGCAGCCCGGTGACGATAAATCAGGGCCAAGCCAAAGATAAGAAGGGGACTTAGTGGGCTGTAAATGTAGAATAGAGAGATTAAGATTTGTTTGCCCCTTCCCATGAAAACAAAGAAGTCCTGAATTTCCCAGCTGAGAGTGAACTGAAACTGTTCAGTTTTGGAAACCCTCAGAGCTGTGATACATCTTCAGAGATCCCAGCAGCAAAGGGATCAGGGAGGGAGCTGTGCTGCAGTGTTAGGTAAGAATTAAGTCCTTCATTGCCCTCCCATCACAGCCTTTTTTCCACTGAAGAGTCACACCTTCTGTCCCTTTTGGTGGGCAATCAAGTCTCCCTTTCCTGCAGCACCGGCCCCCGATGGCAGCGCTGGTCCCAGAGCACCCACAGCTCCTGTGAGTGCTGAGGGGAGCAGCACAGGCACATCAGGGCACAGAAGAATCCTGGGGAGAAAGCACATTTTAAACTCATCTGGTTAATACCTCATAGCACATTCCAGAGCCTAAAGGGGCTCCAGGAGAGCTGGAGAGGGGCTGGAGACAAGAGGTGGAGGGACAGGACACAGGGAATGGCTTCCCACTGCCAGAGGACAGGGATGGATGGGATATTGGGAAGGAATTGTTCCCTGGGAGGGTGGGCAGGCCCTGGCACAGGGTGCCCAGAGCAGCTGTGGCTGCTCCTGGATCCCTGGGAGTGTCCAAGGCCAGGCTGGACAGGGGTGGAGCAACCTGGGCTAGTGGAAGGGGTCCCTGCCCATGGCAGGGGCTTGGAAATAGATGATCTTTGAGGTCCCTTCCATTCTGGGGCTTGTTTGCCAACACTTCCAGAAAGAGAGGGATTATTTCACCCAGGAAGTGATGGGAGGCCAGTCAGGCAGTGAGCCTTGCCTGCACAGGGCTCTGAGGAGGTGGCTCAGCGTGCAGAGGTTTTGGGTTTGTTCCAGGACCAGCGTTGCTCATGCAAATGCTGGAGCTGGAGCCTCTCTCCTCCCTGCTGCTCTTTGCTGTAGCTCACACAGGTTTTTGCATACACAGCTATTTCCTGCCTTGGTTGCCATGTCTGTGTGTTTGAATACAATGAGAAACAACAAGCAGTTCATGGTAAAATGTTTAGACATTGGTCAGACTTTTGCTCTAAAAATGTAACTTGAGCCTTAGGAATTTTTTTTAAGTGAAAGAGAAAAAAAAAACTGAACAAATCTCTAACTGCTGATAAGACATGAGCCAGGACTCATCAAGAGCCATAGGATTGGTATTTTTTCCTGAGAGCTCAGAAGGGAATAAAGAAAGTCCAGCTGCAGTTTGCTGTCCCCTGTGTGTGTCTCTTGTCCTGGGATGTCCTGACATTACCCTCAGACCGCATTAAATCTCCCAGTGTGTCTCAGGGGACACCCTACTGCTCCCACTGTGCAGGTGATCAGCTCAGAGGGAGTTTAACCAGCACAGAGATTCCATGGCAGGACAGGAGCTGGGCAGTGAAGGTGGATTTGCTGTGTGGCAGCCCCTGCTCCTGGCTCCAGCTCACCCGTGGGTGTCAGATGGAGACCCTTGTTTGACCAAAGCAGCTGTGCCCTGGTGGGGAAACCCCAAATCCAGCATCACTTCTGTATCCTCATCCCTTCAGCAGCCCCATCCAGAGCACCCTCCACACCCCACCCTCACACCTGGATCTGGACCAGCTCCACCTTTCCATCTCAGGGCTCTTCACTGCTGTTTCTGTCACTTAATTTCCCCTTTTTTCCCCCCACCCATGAGTGTTAAGTGAGAAGTTAAGGGAGTGTTCAATCCCTGAATGGGGTGCAGGCAGCTGCAGAGCAGGGATGGCTGGACAAGAGCAGGCAAAGGGATGGCACAGGATGTGATGGGTGAAGAACTGCTGGGAGGGGTGGGGGAGGGCTGGGGAGGAGGCACAGCTGGCTCGTTTGGGGAAGGTTTGTTATCTTTTGTGTTGACAAGAAACAAACAGAAAATTCTTACTGCACTTGATTTTTCTTTTGTAGTGATCTCTCTTTTCCTATGGGAAAAAAGGAAGGGAAGAGAAGGGAAAGAGGAGGAATGGCAGGAGGGAAAGAAAATAGGAGAGATGTGACTGTCACTGAGAAGTGGGAGTAATTAGGGAAAAGTAATCAAAGAGGAAAAAAACATGTTTTCCTTGGGAAGAGAATAACTTTGCTCACTGTGAACATCCCAGCAGCAGCTGAGCCTTCCAGGGATCCACAGGGAGTCCTGCTGGGCTGGGATCTCACTGGGGCTGGGATCTGGGGATGTGGGGAAAGCAGGGGAGGGGGCAGAGGTGTGCTGTGGGTCAGTGGGGAGGTGGGTACCTGCTGGGTTAAGGGAATAAATGAGATTTCAGAGTGATTTGGCAGAACATTTTTGACAGAAACAAAGGGCAATCAAGGTCAGAGCCCAGGAATCTCCAGCGCAGCACAAACGTATTTCCATAAATATTGGATAGCAGCCAAGAGGGCTGGGGGTGCCTCTGCTTATCAGGTGGGACAGGGCTGGGCTGGGGGGAGCCAGGAGCCCCTGACTGGGGGGACAGCACTGCCCAGAGCCCTCCAGCCCTGCTCCAGGACCCCAAAACTGTGCTCCCCTGAGCCTGGTCACAGGATGCATCTACACACTCCATAAAAGCAGCCACCCTGCTTCCTCCTGCTCTGCCGTGGCAGGGGCAGTGTGGGCACAGCCGTGCATTTCTGCATGTGGAAGCATCCCTTTGGGCACGTGGCTGCTCCTGTGGGCCAACATGAGCTTTGCAGGTGTGTGGAGCTGGCTGGAGAGACTGACCCCTCTCCCTGTGTCTGCCTCTTCCCATTGTTCCTCATGATGGGAGACCTTTGTGGCTCCTCTAAAGGCACTGACATCTCCTTCAGCCCACCGGGGTGACTCTTGATGCTCACAGCAACCTGGTGCAAGGGCAGAAAGGCTTCAGCCACAGCCTGAAATGTTTCCTTTCAGATTCTTGAGTGGAAGGGAATTATTTGAGCAATATTTAAAATCCTCTGAGGCACAAAAGAACATCCGTGGTGTAAAATGTCACATTTCCAATGAGCTGTGGTGTTGGAGTTTGTACCAACAGGACGGGACTGGCGAGGTTTTGAGCTTTATTACAGCATCAGCATTCATTTTGAGCGTTTTTTGAGCTTATCACAGCATCAGTCTCATCACAAGGGTTGAGACAACTGAGAGATGTCAACAGCTCAAGTTTTTTCCAGCAGCAGCTGCAAATTTTTATGTTATAAAGTATCTTAAAAACTTTTTAGCCAATTACGTATTGCTAAAGCTTACAGACAGTTTAATTAATTATAGCACACGTACACCTGCTTCAAACAATGCCTGCTTGTGTGCTTTTCCATTAATAATACACAATACCCTTATTAAGCTTAAGACCTTCTACTATCTTGTCAGGCATATATTTCTGCAGTGTTAAGATTTATTCAAGCCAAACTTAGAAACTCAGCTAATTGTTCTCATGTCTTTGTTTGCTATTCTACTGTATCTTTTCCAGTTTTAAAGTTTTCAGCTGTAGCAAATTCTAAATTCTCAGCTTTCCTTGTCTCTGAGGCTGAGTTTTTTTAGCTCTTAAAAATCTTTTTTACTTTTAGCGTTTCCCACACGGTGGCAGCTGTTTAGGTAGAGGTGAGAGAGTAAAATGATAAATGAGGGTGAATTGTAGAAGAAAGGTGAGTGCCACCCTGGAAATCCAGCAGTTTTCAGTTGACTTTGAGTAGCTGCTTCCCAACACAACAGGACCTTGGTGTGGAACAGAGAGGAGAGCAGTAAAACCAACCAGCAGCAGCCCAGCTGTCTGTGTCCCACGTGAGCAATGGAAAGGACAAGTAGCCCTTTCCCAGAGCTGGGATGTGCATTCCTGGGGTGCTGTAGGGCTCCCAGGACAGGCTTGGTGCTCACCAGGCAGGAAGGTTGCAAGGCCAGAACCCAGATTGCTCCAAACCCCATCCGAGCTGCCTGGGACCCTTCCAGGAACGGGGCAGCCACAGCTGCTCCTGGCAGTCTGTAGCACTGTCATTGTAAAAAACTCGTTATGCCAATTAAATATTGTCACAAAAGCTGAGGAAGCTGTGCCAGTCTTTCCTGCAGGCCGCTGGAAACCCATGATCCCAGCAGGCAGAGCAGCTGACGTGCTGTGGGGCAAATACTTCCAATGCATCAATATTTCAATAATTCTGAATCACTGCCTGTTAAAATAAGTTATTTTCGACAATCCACATCCCAGTGCAGTGTACAGGCAGCATTGCCCTTCAAAGCAAGTTCTTCAGAGGAGCCTTTATAAATAAACAAACCAACAAGAGCATTGCTTGGGTCACCAGCAGCAAAAACTTCCCTGAGTTCCCCTTGTTTCAGTCCTGGATAAGTTTTCACTGGCAATTTTGTGTCATGAGCTTTAAGGTTTTGACTAATTCGGCTTTGTCCTTATTAATGGTTCAGTATTTAAAAACCAAACTCACAAACATGAGGAGGAAAATAGTAATAACACAACCCTACATGAAGGGTTCTTTGTATTAAGCAGAACCCTGTTTGCAATTCCCTGCTAGTGTTTTTCTCAGAGGCAATAAATGAAAGAAATATGTCTTTTTAAATTTTATAAAACTCAGAAAAATGGTTTTAAACAGCTTTTCTTCACCTTCTATAATTATTTATTTTCAAACAGTCCTTCAGGGTAATGTTCCGTTTTCTTATTTCACACTCCTTTTTCTCATAAATGAACCATCACTTCAATAAATCATTATGAAAACAGAGACTAACACAAACCCTGAAAGGTTGAAAGATTTATGTAACACATTTATGTTTTCCATTTTCTCATTCTGGTACTCCACTGCTAAAGCTAAGCTAATAAAAGCTGCTATTAATATTTCTTGTTGCCTGGCAACCACAGAGAGGGAGTAATAGCTTTAGCTAGAAAAATAGATGACCGATAAGGAAAAATTCAATTCTTTTATTATCTCAAGGGAAAATGGGCTTTTACTGGAACATTATGATGTACGAGTGTGAAGTTGAATACAAAGGATATTTTTTCAGTTGTTTTTCTATTTTTAATGAACATTATTTTACCTTCACAAACTCGTTTAAGGCATTTGCCCCACCTACTTGCGGGCTTAATTTAGCAACACCCACACACGCTGCTGGCTTTAAGTGTTGGCATTTTCACTTGGAAGCCCCTTCCCTCCACGCCTCCCCCCGAGCTGGAGGCTTGGTCATAAAATTCTGCTCCAGGTCGGAACCTGGGAGACAAGATCCCCAATCAAAGAGTAAATTGTTCTTGTGTGTGTGTGTGTGTGTGTGTGTGTGTGTGTGTGTGTGTGTGTGTGTGTGTGTGTTCAAAACTTGCTTTCTCAGAGGAAGGGGCTGCTGTGGAGAGGTGTTTTCTGAAGTTTTAGGTGTCGTGGCTGTGCTGTCTGTGCTCAGGGAGAGCAGGAGCGAGTGCTGGTGCTGGGGGTGCAAGTGCAGAGCTGCTCCCTGTGGGCACAATGTGCATGGAGCCCTCGGGGAGGGCCAAGGCTGGCGATGAACAGATCAAAAACAGCCCTGGCAGAAGGACTTGAGGGTGCTGGTGGGTGAGAGCTGGACACGTGTGTGCAGAGACACCCCAAGGCCTGGGCTGAGCCCCAGCATGGGCGGCAGGGGAGGGGACATTGTGCCACTCTGCCCCTGTGCTCAGGTGAGAGCCCACCTGCAGAGCTGCCCCAGCCCTGGGGCCAGCACAAGAGGGACCTGGAGCTGCTGGAGAGAGCCCAGAGGAGGCCACAGAGCTGCTCCAAGGGCTGGAACCCCTCTGTTCTGAAGCCAGGCTGGGAGAACTGGGATGTTCACGAGGAGAAGGATCCAGCAAGACCTCAGAGCCCCTTCCAGGGCCTAAAGAGGCCTAAAGAGGCCTATTAGAAAGATGGGGACAGACTTTTCGTCAAGGCTTGTAGAAGTAGGACAAGTGGGAAAGGTTTCAAACTGAGAGTTGGTTTAAATTAGATATAAGGAAGAAGATTTTTACAGTGAGGGTGGGAGGCCCTGGCACAGGGTGCCCAGACAAGCTGTGGCTGCCTCTGGATCCCTGCAAGTGTCCAAGGCCAGGCTGGATGGGCTTGGAGCAGCCTGGGACAGTGGAAGGGGTCCCTGCCCATGGACTAGATGACCTTTAAAGGCCCATTCCAACCCAAACAATTCTGCAGTTCTATGAATACAGGCCCTGTTCTGTGGGACATGCCCTCCCTGAATTTCCCAGACATCCTGGACACCAGCAGAAGCTCCCTGTGGAGCAGTAGCCCCTCTTTTCCCGTGCCTGAGGCAGCTTCTGCATGGTCCCTTGCCAAGCACTGCTGTGAGAGAACTGGGGTGATGTGGGTCACTCTCAGGAGCCAGCTCTGTGAGTGCTCAGAGAACAGCAGAGCTTGTGAGGACTGTGCTGTGCATGAGAGCAGTGGACCTGAGGAACATGGATGGTTGTGTGGTTGGTCTTTAGGTTCACCCATGGCTATCCCATTTCTGAGATATGAGTAACATGGGTGTCATGATACACCTTTCACACAAGGCAACTGTTGTGACACCTGAGAAGCAAAGCAGATGTGGGCTTTGTTTGGTAATGAAGGAATTTCTCCCTGAACAAGGGAAAGGAAGAACACAAGGTGTCACTTGAACAGGCAGAGGGTGACTGTCACCTGCCAGGGTGGGAATCTCCCACGGGATTGTGCTCTTTTTCCTGAAAACCCCTCATAGGCACCTCCCTGCAAGAGAATTCCTTCTCAGGAGGAGATCCCTTCCAACCCAAACCATTTCAGGAGTCTATGTCCTTGAGCAAGGCGAGGCAGGAGAGCCCTCAGATGTGCTCTTACCCACAGCACCACATCCTACCTGCAGGAAGGGCCCCGCACAGTGGGCCAACCTGTGTGTGTGTGTGTGTGTGTGTGTGTGTGTCAGTCTGGCTGCAGAATTGACTCTGCTGCCTGTGCCTCTTTGGGTTTTAGGCTGCAAACAGGGTCCTTATCTCCCCGTACTCATCTCTTGGCCAGAAGCCAGCAGCTCCCATCCCAAGGTTTACCTGCTGCTCTCAATGAACCAGCATCTCTTCTTCACTGTTTGCATTCCCCCTTTCAACTACTCCATGAAAATTCATCCTCCTAAACCTTCCTCTCCCTGACTTGGTCACTCTCTCTCCCTGACAAGCCGGTACCCTCGGGACAGTCCCAGCAGGGCAAGTGTCCTTATCACCATAAGTGCTCGGGGAGGGCACAGGCAGGTCCCTCTGGTTGGTGCTGTGCCTGCCTCAGCTGCCCTTAAGCGCTGGTGACACAATTTGCTTTCACAGCACTCTCAGACAGCTGGGCCGTGCTTAAGGCTGCGCTTAAGCAAACCCGCGTGGAGCTCTGCTGAGCGCGGTTTGCCCAGGCCGGGCAGCGGGGGGATCACGGTGAGCAGCGCCTGGGGAGATGTTGGGGAAGGTGATACAGGGAAATCTTATCAATATGATTGCTTGGCAACAGGTTCTGAGAACATCAAGCCTGTCAGTGAAATAGAAATGACAGCAGTTGTTGAGATGTGAGGTATGCTGGACCAGGAGACAGGATATTGGGCAATCCCTCTGACCATGCGGGAAGGGGCCTGCTGAGAAGGCAGGAAGAGGGGATTTTAGAGATCAGCATTAAGGTTTAGAATGTAGCCCTTATGCAAATCTAGTAGTTCTCATAGGCTGTATGTAAATTCTGTAGGATTTGTGTCTCACACCGGTTGGTCACTGTAAATAGAATATTCAACAAAAAATGGGATAAAACTGTAACAGGAAATCAGCTCTCTTGGGACGACCCTCTCAGCTGGACTGGTAGCTGAGAGCAGGGCTCTGCCACCCACGGCCCTTGCAAATAAACCACATGTTCCATGGGCAATCGTGTCTCCAGAGACCTCTCAACCCACCGTCACGGCGTGCCTCTGACAGGTAGCACCGGTGTAATTAAAATATCAATTACGCCGTGCCGACAGCGCCAAGGAGCCGCCTCTCGTGTGTGCGCTAAACTTAATCACTCCACAGGCTCCTCACCAGGCCTGACACAGTCATGGTGCCGAACACAACTCCAGCCCGGCCGAGATATTTCTTTGTGCGATGGTGCCGGGATGGTGTTCTGGAAATTATCTTTTAATGTACGATTTGTATTGCTGAGAAATGTCACTTACTTTGCGGAACGTCTCGCCGGCGTAAAACCCAAGATTTATTCCTGTCATTGTTTCGTCGCCTCTGCCACGTTGATAATAAGAAGTCTGCTTTATGTGCGTAATGCCGGTGTCAGTTTTGAAATTTGGGGTTTCATAAAAGACGGGGGTATAAATAAAACATGATATAAATTAAAAATATAGTGGAAAATAAAATCTCTGAATTATGGGAGCAGATGAGATGGATGCAGCACGAGGGAGGTTTTCAGAACAATATCAAATAACTCCAGTAAATGTGTTCAAGGAATGGCATGGATACTTTTTAAGACCTGATTCTGATCTCAAATGTGTTTGTCTCTATTGCACAGACATCCAGGTGGATGCCTGTTCTTAGCCCAGTTTTAACCCTTTAGGTTTAGGCCATGTCCACCTTTGGGATGAAATTTTTTTCTCCTTCTTAGCAAAAAATCCCACTTCAGCAATTTTCCTGGGTGAGGTTAAAAATCCATTTTGCCCCCATCGAAAAAATCTTGCAAATGAGAACGTGCAACATGTTTTGCAAAATGAACCAGAGATTTGGAAGGGAGTTTCTCTTGAGTCTGGGATGTGGCTTTGGGAAAAGAGTGTCCCAGCACAGGCAATTCCCCATTTCCTGGTGGAGGATTTGTCAACTCAGTCCCAGGAGCTGGGGTTGGTGCCTGTATGGGCTTTTCCCCAGCTGTTTGGGCTCTGGTGTACCATGGGACCATCTCTCCCATCTTCTTCCTCCCTATCATAATTTGTAAAAACACAGGAAATTGTGTCAAAAGTAGGCATGAGGAAAGATTAAAAAATTGAATAGATATATAATGGTCAGAAAGTGTTGGGATTACCCTTGTTCATGCTGACTAGTCTGAGGCATTGTGAAATGTCTTGCCTTCAGTTGCAGCATGAGATAAATGATGCCAGATCATCTCTGCTTAAAGATTGGTTGCTTTGATGCAACAGTTTTAGGTGTGTTTGAACCTCAGGGATCCCAATCCCTTTGGGAACGGTAGGTAAAGTGAACAATGATGTGTGTCCAGGATCTCTCTACTTCCCAGGACATGGGTTTCAGCAGCAGCCAGGGCTCTGTGTGTGTGCCAGAACTGCAAAAGGTTCATGTGAGAGCTGCAGGCAAGATCTTCCTCCTTCCCTGAAGTGTTGGACGGAGCCTGGAGTAGCCTGGGCCCGTGGAAAGTGTCTCTGCCCATGGCAGGAGAGTGGAACTAGATGAGCTTTAATGTCCTTTCCAACCCCAACCATTCTGTGATTCCTTTGCCTCTTGCTGAATGTGCTCAGCCCTCTCTCAGCTGATTAACCAGAAGCTGCTTCACCCTCCCTAAAATGCTGCCTTTGTTCCTTATTTTGTACGTGACCCAACAGTGCGGGTCATCTGGGGACTTGTTTTCATTTGGGTCACACACAGGAAAACAGAGGCATTTCCAGGCAGGAATAATCCCCAAGGCACGTGTCTCTGCACCTTCTCCTGCATCCTGTCACCCTGGTTTTTCTGCCTTCTGATGTTTAACTTTTGAAAATTCTTTTTCCATGGATTCTTCTGTAAATAAGAGACTTGTTTAGGTTAGTTTTATCTTTGTTATCATTCTTTGTTGGAGAAGGAGAACTCTTGATGGACATCTGTCTTGACCAATGTGATTGGAGAGGTGTTAACTTTGCCTACCAATCACTGGGCGTGTTTGAAAAGCAATATAAGGTGCTGGTTTTGGATAAACTGGGATCTTCAGATCTCTTGGTCAAAAGAACAAGTCGGAGTCTGTGTGTCTTTTAGCCTGGCAAGTGTGACAGCGTCCCGTCCCTTCTCCGTGACTGTGCCAACAAAGCTGAGCTTTCATTGCCACCTCTGGACTGACAGCAGGGGCCCAATGCAAGGAAAGTGGTTTTGCCAAGGAGACGGAGCTCCCTGCATCCTCCTGGAGCTTGCACCATCTGCCCACCTTGTTTGCTGTCCCCTCTGCCCCATGCTTCTCCCCTCTTTTCTCTTTTCCACGGGAATAACGAGATGTGGTGGCTGTGGGCCTGTGCCAATGCAAAGAGCCTCCAAAAGACAACTGAAGGGGTTTAATTTGCATCATAACCTCTGCTACACCATCAAGTGTTCATGTTCCTGTGTGTGTTCACACCCCACATCATAATGTGACATAAAGTCTCCTTTGAAGTGCATCAGGCAGCTGTAAATGGAACAATTTTTTGCCACTTTTTAACCAGCATCACCTCTGATAGAAGAAAAACCAAAGTAGCGTGTCTGGCAACTCTTTGCCATCCATCTTGTGCATTTTGATCAACGTTGCAGCCCATCTCTAATTGCCCTTATCCCTTAGATCAATCATACTTATCTCATAGCTGTCACTGGCCTCCCCTTTGCATGGTACCAGGGTGCATTAACCTGCTCCAGCAATCACTCACTGCCCTGGACAAGGAGGGGCTGTGGAACTTTGAGCTTCATTCCCAATCACACACGTGCTTTACTTTCCATTGCTTTTGCAGAAGTTTCAGCCCCAAATGGCCTTGCAGTGACTGGTGTTGGTTCCATCCCGTCCTGCCTGGGGCAGGGGAGCACAAAAGGATGGAAATTTCCACGGCTTCTGTTTCAGCTGTAGAAGTTATGATGACTGTTCAGTGGTGTAGGTGTGTGCACGTTGAGTGAGTCTCTTTGTAGGATTTCAATGGGAGCCGTTTTTAGAGGCAAATAACAGAAAGTGCTTACAATAAAAACAATGGGCTGTAACAGGCTTTGTTATGCAAGGAGATCAAAGAGCCACATCAGCCACTCGGCTGAGCACGGAGTGACAGGAGGAATGGTCCCTAATTGGTAGGTAAGATCTCCTCAGCTGGTAAATAGAAATGGTAATCCCAGCCCCTTCAGAGGAGTTTGCCCCTGCCAGTGGCCGCGGCGGGGTTTGCTGTGAGTGTGAGTGATGGTGCAGAGCAGCAGAGAACACAAACAGCAATCCTGAAGTAGATTTCCCTTTCTTCAACCAACACTCCCAATCTCTGCCTGCCTTTTGCATGTGAATCTGGGAAGGTCCAGCTGCCAAATTCGGACCCCACCTTAGGAGACTGAAGGCCCTGAATGTGGGAAGCACACCCTGGGAAAAGCTCCGGCAGCCCCTGCTCCTGAGTGGTACAGGCTGAACCACTTCACATCCCCCTAGCCCCGAGAAATCAAAGTTACCATTTAAATGAAGAGTGCTACTTGAGTCCTGCCTCTGTGAAGAGGTGTGGGATACAATGTCAAGAGAAATTATAATGATTGCTACAGATGCAGCTTGACACAGAAAGAGAAAAATGTTTCTGCATCTGATGCATGGCAGCGAGCCAGCTGGTAATGTTATACGTCCGAGCGTTCCACTCGGGCTCTGCTGGCTGGAAAGCATTCCTTAATGCTCTGCCTGGCTGCTCCATTTGTCTCCCAGCTCTGCAGAATCCCATCAGGAACCTTCCATGTGCACCGTGGAGATGGTTTGGTCTCTGCTGAGGGCGGCGCGGAGGGAGCCGGGTGTTGCTGCAATCCTTCACCGCCCGCAGGAATTGCCAGCCTTGTGTCTCTCACTTATCCCTGCTGCAGGGGACATTCCTCACCAGGCATCCAGGTGTCCTGGAACCTGCAGCAGGCAGCTGTGGGATAGCAGGGCCCTGTTGGAGGGAGTGGGATCTGCTCCCTTTTCCCAGGGCCGGCCCCGATGTCTTTTTGTCCCAAGCCTGGGTATGGATTTGGAGCTAAGGAGGCCAAAGGTGGGTATGTAGTGGCCAACATGGGCAGTCCTGTCCCACCAGGGCTGTGTTGGACATGGTTGCCCCCGTGGATACCTGTCTGGTCCCTGTGGAAATGGGCAGCAGGGCAGGTGGAGCTGATGGAAGTGGCAAACTGGGAGGAACATTCCTTCTCCTTGTGCTCCTCCTGAGGCAGAGGTGGGTGAAATCAGGGCAATTTGAGGTGTTGCCACAGAAAAAGGGACTAGCAAAGTTTCAGGGAGTGGCTGCCCTGAACCAGGACATTTTCCATGGAGGAGAAGTGATTTTTGCCAATCTCTTCCATTCTTGGTGTTATTTGCAAACACTAGAAAAAGCAGTGATTGAAGACTCGTGCAAATCGTGAAGGATTTGTAGGGGTCTCTCAAGGTTTTGTCATTACCATGGATGCTCTGTTGTTTATTCTTTTGTATTAATGATGCTGAATGTAGGCAGTGAGGGATAAAACTGGAGGGTTACACAAAGAAATTGGACATATTTAGGACGGGAGAAAGGAAATTCACAGAGATGTAAGCATAGGAGGGAAATGGACTGCAAGATTGCAAAGGCAGTTTGTTCAGCATTGATAAATGTGGAATTAATGCATGTTGAGGAGAAAAATATTCACTGTTCATAAAGCTCGCAGTGCTCTGGATTGACTGCCAGAAAGCACCTCAAAGAACCTTGTGCAGGGATAAGGGGTTACAGGATAGGAGAAACTCATAGAGGGGGGTGGTTTGGAGAGTTGGACACGCTGTGCTGTGTTGGTCATCCTGTCTCAGGCAAGAGGGAGGAAAAAAAAGAGGCTCAAAGAACAGAAACAGAAATTATTATGGGTAAGCAAAGATCCTCTGTGATGGCAGATAGTTTAAGAGGGAGGCCAATAAAATAATTGAAAGTATAAAAGTGCATGGAATACACAAGTGAGTGCAGCTACATCAGGAAACCTCATGGGAATTGAGATTTGGAATTCCAGAGCAATAAAAGGGAATACTTTTGTCCACACAGGCAAGGATAAATTCCGCGACTTGCTGAGAGCGAGGGTGAAAATGAAAATGCCAAAAAGATGTTTTTCAAATGCTTATGGATCTACCAACACCATGGGGAGTTGCTGTAGTAGATCTTCAAATGTGTGTTGGTGTAGAGGTGGAGGTAGCTGTTACATGTAGTAAATCCAGAGCTGATTTCTGGCTGGAATTAATCTGAAGCTGGGAGCACCAGGTCCCATCTCACCTGGTGGGTCTCTCATTCCAGGGAAGGTGTGGTGGAATGGGACAATCTCTGCTTTGGGCTCCTCAGAGCACTTTACATGTACTGCTTTTGCCACAGAATATTGTTAAAACCAGTGACTGAATCAACTGTGACTCCACTATTACGCAGAAATGCAGGCAAAGTGTCATTTCCCTGTGCATCCAAACCCTGGATCCTCTTTTCCTTGACAGGGGTGGAGATTTGGGCACGTTCCCAAATTAAACTTCGTAGTATTAGTAACTCCTTATTACTCAAAACATCTTTAATATATCTCATCAACACCACCTTGTCTAACACAGAGAGAAGGTCTGTCCCAGTACCTTTTTTCCCATTCCTACTGCTGCCAAGCCCCTGGGACAGAGCAGCCTTCCCAAAACACCCCTTTGAAGGTGCACTTTCCATGTGGGCCTGGCTTGCACATGCAGGACTGGCCTCTGGAAGAGCCCAGCTCTAGTTGTTAGCACAGGTTTTGTGCTCTTGGTGCAAAACACCCATCTGCCACTGCCAACCCACCTGCTCCACCACAGGAGGGTTCTGCCCAGTGCTGGAGACAATCCCGCACACAGCTCCAAGTTTCACGCTGGTTGGGCTTTCTCGTGGCACATTTCCAGTTCTAAATCAGTTCTCTGTGTCTGTCCTAGAGACTCTTGGATGATTTCAGCCTGTGTTTTTTAGCAGCAGTCTGCAGACAGTTGGCCATCTGGTCGGCATTAATCTGGGGGAGGAGGAGGCACGTTTACCTGCAGGGAAATCACTTCCCTTGCAAAACAAGTCCTGTTGACTTTCATGTTCCTTTTGAGCTGAACCAAGAACATCCAGTTCTGGTGGGAGAAGAAAATGGGATAGCTTGGACACAGTCTCTGCCCAGCTGTCCCCCACACAATCCAAAGCTGGGATCAGTAACTGAAGTTGAGCTTTTTCTTTGATTTCCGTGTCTTGGCACCTGGATGAGGTGGAAGGCACCTGCCCCCTCACCCATGGTGAGGCAGGGGCAGGTCACTGCTCAGCCTCCACAGCCAGCCCAGGTCAGCTTGGTTGGTAGTGCTGGCTGATTCTCTCTTTTGAGAAATCCATTCCTTTTTAAGCTCATGTCTCATGGTGGCACAGGGTGGGATTCTTGGGGTTGTCCTGTGCAGTGCTAGGAGTTGGACTTCAGTGATCCTTGTGGCTCCCTTCCAGCTCAGGATATTCTGTGGTAGGAGTTCTTGCTACCACAGCCTCACTCCCCTTACAACTGCCCCATAAGAAAACACATTTGGGGTTGTTCTTCCTCTAACAGAGCTGAGGGTACAATTAGGCCCCTGTGTGGGATGTGGGAGGTGAACGGTCCAGAAATAAACACATTGTGGACATCAGAGCTTCTGTGGACATTGAGCAAATATCTGCTGGTGACAGAACTGTCTTCATGGCCCGAGAAGTTACTCCAGGGCTCTCCTGGGGTGTCTTAGATCTGTAAGTGAAGAAGAAGGTTAATTTTAAGGCCTCCACACTGCAGGCTGAAGGATAGAAAGATCTGTACTTACGGGTCCTCCTACTGCCTCCATCCCATCAGCTCGCTGAGAGGACCCAGCACTTCTTGCTCAGCTTTGTGTTCCTCGGGGGGTTCATTTCTTCTTCATCACCTGCCTGTTCCACCAGAATTTCAGCCCTACATGCTCTACAGCATCTACAGAGAATCTGAGAGTTGTCCTCAAACCCAAACAGCAGAGACCAAGACAGAAAAAAAAAAAGGGGGGGTATAAGAGAAGTTCTCTCGATGGTTAGATGATATACTTCAGGAGACGGGGGTTGCTCATGGAACACGTGCTTTATTCTCAGGGGTCGTGGGTGCCAGCGTTTGCCATCAGTTGCCAGCCCAGCTGCTGGCGTGGTTCCAAGAGGGTTCCAAGAGCGCGAATTTCCTGTTACAGTCTATT
>WAAE01014435.1:0-96869 GCA_013400495.1 Nicator chloris | reverse complement strand
ATGTTCTCTGAACCTCCTGCTAAACAATCATATTTATAAGGTTTCCCTGTGTCACCTTCCCCAACAGGGGGGGGTTAAATCCTTCCACCAAAGCAAATGCTGAATTGGTGGAGTCCTGGTTGTGCCAGGAATCCCTACAACCTATTCCAAGAACATCACAAGGTGGATTAGACATCCCTGTCCCACCTGGGTTACGGCTGATTCTGAAAGTCCTTCTTTTATAATGGAGCATATGCAGTTGTGCCATGGCCGTGCTGGTTCACAAGGCAGAAATGCAGCTCCTGGAGGGCTGGAAGCCCGAGCTCAGCACGGAGCATTCTGCCCTGGTGAGGAGGCTGGTGTTGATGCCAAGTGGGAGAGCAGTTCCACTGCACATTCCTGGGATGTGTGTGGCTAAGCAGGTGAACATTTCCCCTGCTCAGCCCGTGGCTCCTCGTTTTACGGGCAAGATCTGGAGCATGGAGCTGCTTGTGGAAGGGCTCCCGTGTGGAATTCTGCCAGCAAGTCCAGCAAGTGGGACTTCTTTTAAACTTGGTTTTTCTCTGGCTTCTCACAGTCACAGAGCATTGATGAAATGTGACCTGATAGAGCCTCCCTGATGTGGATTTCCAAGGAATTTGATGGAAAAGAGTCTGGATCTGCTCGGATCACACAGAGCTGTGTTCCCTTGCACACGCAAGGGCTGGTTTGTGTGTGCCTGTCTGTACACGTGGCTGCTGTGCACTGATTTCAGGTCTGCACAGGAGAACTTTGCTCTCTGCCAATCCTGCCTTTTGATTTTATGCTTTGCATCTTACGCCTCAAAAATCCAGGGCTAAATTGAGGCCCCTTTGACAATTTGGATTTCCTGATCCATAATGGTTGATGGGAGCTGGAATTCTCCTGAGTGACAGTTTGCTTCATTCCCTTTTGCTTTGCTTTCTCACTGAAGTAGAAAAGTCATATACAGTACAATGACTTTAGTGCAGTCAGCAGCAATTCAGCCATGCTGATTTATTTGAGCCATTCACCGAGAAGTTCTGCCCTGCTCTGGAAGTGCTGGTGCCCATGAATTTCATGTTGATTTTTACTGTTGCCTGGGAGTGGTCAAAGGTTTTAGTTATTACAAGCAGATTTTTTTTGCTGTTGTGTTCCCTGGGTGATGCTGAACTCAGTTATCCAGCTGTGCTTGAGGATGCATGGGTGGAAGTGGATCTGCCTGGATGTTACTGCAATTTGAGAGTGGGGTTCTTGCAGTGATTTTAAATCATGTTCCATTGTATTTACATTCCTGCAGTGCTTGTGTTGTTGTTGTTGCCACATGATCACTACCAATAGGTGTGAGGAAACAACCAGTAGCATTTTTAGCACCCAGCTGATCACTTGGCACACTCAGATGCTGTGTGCACCATGAATAATAATAATAACTGGCCCTCAGTTATGGCTCACATTGAAGGTTCACTGGGGACAAATTCGAGGAATAACTGCAATTATGGCTGTAGTAAGATGGCTTCCTTGTAGTCCATCATCTACAGTAGTTTAAGATCGTGGATCATTACAATCAATACATATTGCAACCAGACCTTAGGAGCTTGATTCTCCCTCACACAGACGTGTCAGTCTTGTCAAAGCTGGGAGCCAAAGTCACAGGACACAGCATTAGCTCAGGGAAGGTTGGACTTGCTCTTTCCTCTAAGAAACCTTTTCCTAGGTCACTTCTTCCCTGTGTTTATCACTGAATAGGAATGCAAGTATTTCATATATAGTCATAGACTCCTTTAGGTTGGAAAATGCTTCTAAGATCTTCAAGCCCAATCATTAACTGACACTGCCATGCCCACCACTAACCCTTGTCCCAAAGCACCTCATCTATATGAGTATTGAACACTTCCAGGGATAATGATTCCAGCATTTCCCTGGATAGATTGTTCTGATGCTTGACCTCCCTTTCAGTGAAGATATTCTTCCTGCTGTCCAATCTGTACCTCCCCTAGAGCTTGAGGATGTTTCTTCACCGTGGGGAAACTGAGGCCACCAGGTCACTGTACGTTTAGATGACTTCTTCAGTGCCAAAACAAGGAACATAGAGGAAAGAGGGGGAAATCCCCTGGCCTGATGGAAATTGGGCCAGAGGCACTGAGTACAGACAGGGCCCTTCTTGAGTTATGAAAAGTCTCTAAGAGATAGAGCAGCTTACAGAGTCCTTAGAAAAAAAATTCTCACTTAAAAAACCAGGGTTTTCAGCCAAAGTCAAGAATAAGGTTCCCAAGTGCAGGGCAGTGTTGGTGTTCACTGTAGACTATAAATATGCTAAGTACTGAGCCTAGGTACTTTGTTAGAAACATTCCAAAGGTGTAAAACACCACATTAATAAGCCAGCTTTGTGGAGTGATAGCCAGGGTGGGCCTGAATGAGTCCCCCAGGTTTCTTTCACAGTAAGAGGCTCTCCTGGAGTGGGATTCATTGAACTGTCTGAAATACCTTCCCTGGCGTGAAGCAAATGTCTGCAGGGATTTGAGGAGGACCAGGCCCCCAGCTCAGACACGTTCACCCACATTTTGGGGTGTCTGTTTGCACACATGGTAATTTTTCCAGGAAGAGTTTCATGTTGGAAGTGAAGGGTAGTAAAAAATTCACATTGTGCCTTCGCATCACACTGAAGAGACGTGAGTAGACATGAACATGGCAAGGAACAGGTGGAGCTGGGAGTGAAATCCTGGTCCTCAGAGGGCAAGGCAGTGATGGGGTGGGGTGAGCAGGGGTTGAGGTGCAGGAGGGAAGGGGCTGAAGGGACAGAGGATAGCTGTGATTTGCAACCTCTCCACCTGATCCACAAGAAAGGAACTTCATAGAATCATGGAAAATTGGGACAACGTTTGCCAGCTTCCAGTCAGCTGGCACCTCTCTGGATTCCCAAGGCTGCTCAAAAATCATTGAGAGAGGTTTTTGTGAGGACATCAGCAGCAATTTGAGGATTCTCCCACGAGTTCCAGCAGGCCCCATGGATTTGTAGAGATCAAGCTGGAGCAGCTGATGCTGCACAATTTTGGATCAACTGGGAGTTGATCATTCTCGCAGTCCTGATCCTCCAGCTCCAGGCACGGAGACCCCCTTGGTCCATCATCTGTGTTGAAGACAGAGGCAAAGAATGCATTAAACACCTCTGCCTTGTCCATGTCCCTGCTCGTGAGGGGACGTCATCACTGCCATCCTGGAATCCACTGACGTTGTCTCTACACTGCCTTTTGCCATTGACAGATTTGAAATATCTTGGTACCATTCCTGCTGGTGTCATTCCTTGGTGCATCATCCCCTGCAGCATCGACTGCAAAGGCAAAGCAGCAGGACACGACCCTGCAGTTGTGCAGCAAGGGAGGTTTCCTGTCTTCACCTCGTGTTTCTGAAGGGCTGGGACAGCCAAGAGCCTCGTCTGTACCACGGAGCTGCAGCCCAGCCCTGGCTGGGTGAGCTCTGTGCTCCAGGTGTGCCTGGAGATGTGCATCAATCCCATCCAGCTGAGGGACAATTTTAAAGGGAAACATTGACACTCGTGTTCACTAAAATTTCAAGAACAAAATTCTTCCACGGGTCGGGAGTTCCCCTCCCACTTTCTGTGACATTTCAAACCTGCCAGATTTTACTTTCAATGGACTGTCCATCCTGCCTCTGCAGGTTCTGCTTCTGGGGTGGAGGCAGCTCTTAAAGCCATCAGAATCACTTGGGCCACAAGATGAGGAGATCCAAAGGGAACGCAGTATTCAGCCACCCCATTTAGGGTGCTGGATACAAGGATCTACCCACTCCCAATCCTCAGGGCTTCAAGCTGAGAAAAGTGCCTTTTCCCAGTGTATGCAAGTGCAGATTGCAAGGCTGGGTGAATGATGGCAGAGTCTGTAGGAGCTCAGCCAGCTCCCCCTTTCTCAGGGAAGCAGAAGGAGCCCTGGATCTGGGAGCAGAAAGGAAAACGTGTCTGAATCATGCATTGACATCACCGGGAGCGCGGCAGCTCTCCGACTCACGTCAGAGCTGGATTGATATGGTTACAGCAGAGTGCGTGGCTTTTGGTATTCTGGGAGAGCTGCTGCTGTGGCAGAGAAAATTATTCATGGATCAAAAAAAAGAAAGGCATTAGCTGTACAAAGTGTCAGGATTGTGTGTGTTCCACCGCGAGGCTGAAACGAGATGCCAGCTGTGGTACACGAAAAACAGCTGGAAGAAACACCAACAAAAATGCACAGATCAATCTTGAAAGACCCTTGCAACTGAAGCCAAGATATCGCTTACTAATTTATGAGGAAGTACAGCGGGTGCAGAGCCCTGAGCTGACTCACAGGCGGGTGATCTGGAACAAGAGGGATCACAACAGAGGAGCGGAGCACTCGGATGCTTTCTGTCACTGGAAATAAAGGTTGAGGCGAACAGATGATCTGCCAGCCACAAAGCCATAATTAAGAGATGCCAAAACAGCCTTTTGTCCTACAAGGGGGTGGAAAAAAGGAATGCAAGGATCACAGAGGAGACGGTGGTTCCTGCCGTGCACACAGGGGAAGAGAGGAGGGAATAATCTCCCCCAGGAGCAGTCACACTCAGATTGCAGCAAGCAAATGCTGCACAGAACGTTGAGTCCTGTGGCGGAGGCACAACATGGAAAAAGGAACAGATACAAAATTACCTTAATGTCTGAAATCTTTTAGCAGGATCAGTGGTGGAGTGTTAAGTGTGGCAGGGTGAGTACTGCCAGTGGAGCCGTGGGTGATCCCCAGCAATCCGCTGTCTGCGCTGGTGGAACTAAAACTGTGTAAAATCCTTGTGGGTGTCTGCGGGAGGTACCAGGAATGCATTGCAGGGTTAGGAACATCCAAACACAGTGCTGGAGGAGAAACGTGTGGACCTCACTTTCCTTGAAACTGAGTCTAAAATCCTTCAAATGATCCCAAGCCACAAAAACGTGTCCGTGAAGAAACAACTTGGCAAAAACTTTGTTTCAATAAATTTCTGCGTTTTTGAAGTTGTTCACTCAGCGGAGCCATCGGTAATTAGCGTTTAAACACTCTGTGAATATTCATTAGCTTTGCCATCCCTCCTGGCAGAGGAAAATCCCTCCTGGCACCCAGGAGGGGTCGGGGCAGGGATGTGTCCGGAGGGAGCCGGGAGCTGCTGGGGACCCTCCGCGCCTCTCCCTGTGCTCAGCTCGGGACACGGAGCCGCAGAGCAGCTCCGGGGCACAGCAGCCAGCAGCCAAATCTCCTGCTGGGATAAACGGCTCGGCCTTTGGTCTTTGGTGCATCCACGTGCTAATGAGCTCGCCCCGCAGGACACAGGGACAGCGATGTTGTCCCCTGAGCAAGCCAGCAGGGTTTGGTGTGTCCGTGAGAAACTCCGGGCTGGTGCTCGCTCCAGAAAAAATATCCTGGTTTTTTGGAAATTAGGCAAGGGCTGCTGTTATTTCCCACCTGGCAGCTCCCACCAGAGGGGGAGGTCAGTGCACAGGAGGGAACCTTTGAGTCTGGGGCTTTTCCTGGAGCTCACCACACTGCTGGGAACACTCGGCAGCCCTGGCCGAGCCTGAACCTCCAATGCCTTCAGTCTCATGTCACCAACCCTGTCTGCAAGGAGGGAATACTCCCCCCGTTGGCAGGGGAGGAATATTTTAATTTCTAAACTAACCTTGTGTGTTATGAGTGCTGCTGAGAAGCCGCAGCCACCGAGTCCCACGATGTCATTTTTACAGGCTCCGGTCAGAGCGAGATCTCGCTTTGAAATGAAAACGTTCAGCCTTAAAATAGAAACCCACCGGGAATTGCACAGCCTCTTGAGAACGACTTTTTAGGGCTGCTGCTAAAAATGCCCCATTAAAAGCCTATAAGGTGCTGCAGAGCCATCAGGCTGCCACACGTCGGGATTTTACGGTGGCTGCATTTTATTCCCGAATTTTGACGCGCCAAAGGCTGGAGAGCAGAGAGCAAATATTCACGGTATCTCCAGTTATCTCTGTGTTCCTGTTCCTGTGTCCTGAGCAGGGCACAGCACAGCTGCTGGGGTGCCAGCTCAGACTCAGGGCCACCCCACACGTGTCACCCGAATTCTTTCTGGGCAGTTGGCAAAGCTGTGGTGCCAAAGCTGTGAGGTGGCCACGCGTGCCAGGCTTTGAAATCCTGCCAGTCCGCGTGTTCCAGGCAACCAGGAGGGAAAGGAGAGCCGCCCAATATTAGTTATGACTTTTGAAGCTTTGCCTAATTACATTGTCTCTCTTAAGAAAACGACACAAATATTTATGAGTGGGACTTTTTATTCTCATTGTAATCAGTGACATAAATAGGTAACACCTTTATAAAGAGTTAATAAAAATGTGTCAACACAAGCTCCGGCACAAACTATCGAGCAGTGTGCAGTAAAACATTCCAGTGTTTATTGTATTGATTGAATATTCATGAGATGCCAATTTAAATTACAGTTCACAACTGTTGCTGTGTCTAATGAATAATTTAAACAAGTGTGGCCAAAGAGATTTCAACGCTGCATTAGCAAACTGCAAGGGATTAAGCAACAGAGAATTTATAATTAGCTTTGTATATCCTATAATAAATTCATTGGAAAGATGGTTTTAATTATCCCACATGTTAATTCAGAATACAGTGCATTAATTTTTGATTGAAAAGTAACCCTTTCTTCCCAGATAATATATTTGGCTCTTCCTCATCTTCTGCATCTCAGGAAGAGAGAATTGCAAGTATGGAAAGGCTTAATTTTTGCAAATCTCATCCATCGTGACACAGCGTTTGTACCTGCCCATCTCGGGTCTGGAACATTTCCTTTTTTCCACTTCCAGCTGGGGAAGCTGAGACCAATGAGATCAAATCCCTTCCTACAAGCTGGATCCCAGAATCCTGCTGGAGCTTCTCCCAGACCTATGTGCTGCTGTGCATCCCCTTTGATCCACTCGTGGCTACTTGGGCAATATTGTCTGCTCCTGCAAACAAGTCTGTGACAGTGATAAAAGTTTTTGGCAGTTGTCTCCTATAAGCAGCTTTAGGGTTTTGTTTCAGAAAGGAGGATGTGTGTAGATAACAAGTGTAAACCCCAGAGCTGGAGCTGAGATTGCTGCATTCTTCAGAGCCAAACAGGGATGGTTTTTTCTCTATTTGGCAAGTTATAAAGGGCTTTTTCTGGGGGAGATTGCCCCTTTTACCCATAGGGACAGGGCGGCAGAGTCTCTGCTATTTGGAGAGCAGCAACCCTGTGCCTGTGAGGAGCTGGGGACTGCACTGACAACGTGGCTTTGACCTCAGGTAACAAGGGGACAGCAATGTCCTCAACAGCAGAGAGGCCTGAGCTCCTCATCAGTTGATGCTCAGCCCTTAGAAAGTGCGAATATTTTTTGTGCCTTCCCTTCCACCTGCTCCCCCTAAGCCACCCCTTCACCTTGCTGGTTGTCCCCAAAGCCTGTCTGTATGTACAGACACAGTTGTAGCTCTTGCAGAACCTCAACACTTGTTCTGAAACTCCCTGGCCAGAAAAAACCTGGGAAGTATTCCAAGGACCATCAATCCTCACACCTCTGTGCAGCACCCATGCTCACAGCCCGTCTGGAAGCTCCCAAGGTGTCCTGTGGTGCACGTGGGGGAGGAAAGCGCTGCCTTTGCAGGTGGTTTTGTTTCATTCCAGGGCAGCAGGTTAATGAGATTGCTGGGATATGTGACTTGATCTGGAATGTAAACACGAGCCTGGCACGTGTCCTCGGTGTCTGATCAGATGGAAATGCGAGTGCGGCGCCGAGCGCGGCGCGCCATCCAAAATGTTTTGGTGACACAACGTGCAAGACAAAATAACGATCACTTTTTCAATTGAAATGTCTTCTGTTGCATTTGAGTCCTGCCATATCCATCTAATCAACAGCCTGGCACTGAGGGGGGTGTGCCTGGGCCGGAGGTGGAAGCTCCTTCGGGAGCGTGGAACACCCAGGGCTGTCCCAGGAGCCGCCGGCTGCCTTCAGACTTCCCCAAAGACTTTAATTGCTGCTTTAGTGCCTCTGTCTGCTGGGTGACTGGAGATACTCAAGGTGATGAATGGAGAGCACGGCTGGAATGCAGTAATGTTGTTGTTGGCACGTATTGATTAAACCTCAAGGCTCAATTGATCAGTGCCGTAATCCCAGGGGAAAAAATCAAGCCTTTAATGGGGTTATGCTTTACTCTTGGTTTACCACGTGGGGTGATATGCTTTGGGAGGGAAGGAAGTGTTTGTGATGGCCTGAATCCCTGCTGTTACCAGGATTGAATGAGGACTGGCAGTAGGAACACTTGTTATTGAGGCAGCTCAGTCCTGGGCAGACCCAAACCTCATTTAATATGGCATATCTCACCTCCAGGAACTGAGTGTCTATCTGGGTATTAGAAGGAAATAAATGAAACTCTGAGGTGTTTGTTATCCATCACGAGGAAGCCCAAGAGGACAGAGATGCTGCTGGACTGAATATTCTTTCCCTGGTCTCCCTTAATACACTCCCTTTAATCTAATAAACTGCATTGCACAGCGCAGGCAGAGCAGCAGCTCGGGTTAATGGTGCTGCTGGAACCTAAGTGAGCACTTCCTACATCCCTATGGCTTCAATTCTACATTTATGTAGATTTTGGCCTGTCTGTAACTTGGAAGAGCAGCTGCAGTTGTATTGGCTGGCTAAGAAATGAGATGGATTTGCCACTGTCAGGAGCCAGAACAGGACTTACAGCACCTGGCTCTTGTGGCTGGAGTTGGCGCTCGAGTTTCCCTTCCCTGTTCCCTCCTGCAATTAATTTTGTACCTCCAGAGTCATTTGGGCTTTTCACGCCCATTTTAACAGTGTCCAGCATTTGCTAGAATTAAGGGCAGGCAGATAACAGACTGTGCCTGCTGGTAACAGTTGGTGTGATGCAGCAAGGCCATGACACATCCTGCCCTTCTCGGAGGTTCCCCTCTCAGGGCAGGAGCATCACCTGCTGCTGGAGAGCTGGTGTGCTGCTGGTTCAGTTTTGTCTCAAATTGCTCCAGCAGAGCTGGGCTTTGAAAATCCTACCTTTTCCCAACACATATTCAGCCACAGAGCCATCCTCCTGCCCTGCACGCTGGTATTCCTGGAAATAAGAGACTCTTGAGAAACACTTATTACAAACTAACACAATAATCCCAGCAGTATCTGGCTGCAGAGGGAAACTGAGTGGGGGCAAAAAGGGGGCAGCTCATTGCAGATGTGCAGAGGAGCTGTGGTTTGTGTGCAGATGTGGGATCAGCACTGGGGACCCAACTCTTTCTAATGCTGCAGCGTTCCTTACAGCTCTTGAAAAGTGGGCTGTTAGACTTTGCAATCAAAAAAAAAACTATTAAAATTCATTCACAGAGTTTAATCCCACTGGGATGAGTTTTCTATCTAGTCTTCCCAGTTTCCTGTTGTGTTCTAAAATTGCTTCTTTTTGCCTTCTTCTCCTTCTTCTTTTTTTTTAATGCTCCATGCAATAAAAAGTGGAGGCCTCTCATTACCTGTGAGTCTATTGCTTTATGTGAATGCAATATCTAAAATGTGTGCAAAGAGCCAGGAGAGACATAAAGCAAAGGGAAGCTGGGAGTGCAGAAAGGCTTCAATCAGCTGCACAAGCACAGGGAGGGGGCAATAAATGCTGGGGGAGATGAGGGGCCAGCGTTGGGATGGGGGAGTGTTTGCACAGCCCTGGGTGAGATGGGTCCCATGGGAGCTGCTCTTCCCAATGTTAGTTTTTACCCCCCTGAGAAGCAAAACACCTGGATTTACACAATCCAGCATCTTCTCCAGCCAAAGTGAAGCTTCTTGCTGCCCTGGAAGGCTGGGCACTGTTCCATGGTTATCACCAGTGGTGCCCAGAGTGTCCCAGGGTGCTCTCCCTGTGGATCAGGATGGGGAGGGGCTCAGTGTGATCCTGCCTTGGCAAGGACACTCACCAGAGAACACTCTGGCCCTGCCCGTGCTGCTTCACAAAAATTAAATTAAATTACTGGCCTCCAACCCACCTGCAGCAGAACTTTTGTCCATCCCAGCAGTTCAAAGCCTTGTAAAAAGGAGGCTGAGCTGTAACGCAGGATGTTAAACATCCAATAACGTCAAGGATGTGGTAACCCACCAGGAAAAGCAAACTCCCCAAGGAATCTCTGTTGAGCTGAAGATGGGAAAAACTTTCTGTCTCCAGTGTTTTCCTGCTTTCCCTTTTGTTTTTTAATGCCTAAGGTTATTTACGTGACACCAGGTCTCTGCTTCTCAGGAATTTATTTGTGCCTCAAATCCTGTCCTTGACCCGTGGGATGGCTTTGCTGGGCAGGTGATGGTCCCATGGAGTGCACAGCTTAGCAGGATCCTAAATTCCCATTCCTGAGCAAAAGGGCACCTCAGACATGTGGCCAGGGGCCACATCCACCCCACACCACATGTGGTGTCTCACCCCAGATTTGGGAAGCAGCAAGTTCTGTTTATAGGGATCCTTACTGTAGGTTTTAACGCTGACCTCTGACTCCATGTTTTACCAGTGTCTTTGGGATTAAAAGGTGAAAGACAAAAATTAAAGAAAATCTGGTGGATAAATAAGTCTGATACCGAAAGATATTTTCCCTTTGTTTGGGATGGCTTTGCTCACCATTACACTCAAATAACGCAACAAAAATACTCCGTGAGACAGTTTGTCTGCTCCTCCATCCACCTCGAGGCTGGAGACAGAGATCCAGATTAAGGAAAGTGTTCTGGATGGGCTCCAGGGCTGGTGCAGACCCTCTGAGCTCCCAGCACCATCTTGGCCCCCTCAGTCCCTCACCTTCACCCATGTAGGTTTTATCATCTGCCCCTTTTGCTTCTATTCCCCTCCACAGCTGCTTCTCCCTGTCTTTCCAACACACAGGTAGGGGGTGTGACAATTTTATTAAGTTTTATACCCCCCATGGGCTATAAAAGAGGGGGGTCAGGGTCTGCTGCTGTTTAATTACCTCCCAGTGCCCATTCCAGGGAATTCTGGCCCCAGCTTTTGGTGATGGTGTTATGGTGTTATGCCTGGATGAGCATCAATTCCCTTCCCCTACAAATGGGTTCTGCAAAATCGCTAAATAATGCATTCAGAAAACAGGCTGGAAATTAATGGGATAGATTATTTGCAAACATGTTCACTGAATTATCAGGCTTGTTCTCTATCCGTAAAATAATGTACTTTACAAAAAAAAAAGGAGTTTATTGAAGATGTTATTTACAGACAGTTCTCCAGCTGAGAACCGCGGGAGCACCGATGGAGCACATGCACAGCCCAGCTGCTCTTCCAGGGCCAGGGCCACCCCTCCTCCTCCAGGCACATCACTGAATCCTGCAATGCTTGGGCTTGGAAGGGACATGAAAACCTCTCCACTTCCAGCCCCGTGCCGTGGGCAGGGACACCTTCCAATAGAGCAGGGATTTTTCCACTAGAACCAGAATTTTCCTTGCATTTTGCTGGGCTGTTGGGCTCATCCCTGACCCCAGAGAGTCAGTTTGACAAGGGACACATGCTATCCCTCTCCCAGTCCCCATGGAAGTAGTCACAGCAGTTCCTTCCCTTCAGGCAAAACACAGCAGTTCCCTCCTTTCCCCTAAGACTCAGTGGTGAAGAGGCAAAACACCAGGGACAGAGTCGGTGGAAGGCTCTGAGCACCCAGTGTCCCTGGAAGTTCAGCACCCAGTGTCCCTGGAAGTTCAGCACCCAGTGTCCCTGGAAGTTCAGCACCCAGTGTCCCTGGAAGTTCAGCACCCAGTGTCCCTGGAAGTTCAGCACCCAGTGTCCCTGGAAGTTCAGCACCCAGTGTCCCTGGAAGTTCAGCACCCAGTGTCCCTGGAAGTTCAGCACCCAGTGTCCCTGGAAGTTCAGCACCCAGTGTCCCTGGAAGTTCAGCACCCAGTGTCCCTGGAAGTTCAGCACCCAGTGTGCCTGGAAGTTCAGCACCCAGTGTCCCTGGAAGTTCAGCACCCAGTGTCCCTGGAAGTTCAGCCCTGGGGTCTCCACAGTGCAGCTGAGCTGGGCTTGCTGCAATGCAGGGGCTCAGCTGTAGGAAGCTGCCTCAAACTTCACCAGGGAAGGTTCAGGTTGGATGTTTAGGACAATTTCTTCGCTGAAAGGGTGGTCAAGCACTGGAACAGGCTGCCCAGGGCAGTGGTGGAGTCACCATGCCTGAAGTGCTCAAAAGACGTGTAGATGTGACACTTGGGGACACGGTTTAGTGCTGGGCCTGGCAGTGCTGGGTTAAGGGCTGGACTCAGTGCTCTCACAGGGTTTTCCAGCCTCAGTGATTCCATCTTCTCTGCAGGCCAGGTCCCCATCCCAGCTGTCTGCTTTCTCCACCATCACACAGCTGATGGGATTGGGGGCTCAGGATGGGCCAAGCCCTTACAATACTTCAGTCTTTCCCTTACAAAGGAGCATCCCAGCCAGGGTTGCAGGTCTGCAGCAGGGGTGGAGGACGGGCCTGGAGCTGTGTCACTGAAAACCATAACCTCTGGCAATCTGTGTAATAACCCCACCAGCACAAAAGAGGGGGAAGCACACACTGAAGCCCAGCTCCTGCCACTCCCTGGGGTGGGATTTGGGACCCTCGTGGGCATCTCTGCTGTGCCAGTCCACAGCAGGGCTATTGTTGGCACATGACCACAGTGGGGGCTGAATCACAGGAAAAGAACAACATTCAGTTCGTGCCATGCTGAGCTGGTTCCTTCTGGCCGTGCCCTCCCAGCCCCGGGAGCAATGGCAATATTCATGAGAAATATCCCTCACTTGCCAAGCTGAGCCTCTCTCCAGTTTAACACCACGTTCTCAGCCAGAAGTCACAGTTCTTTATCCTCAGATGAAGTGTTCATTGTGTGTGGAGGGTTCCTGCCCCTGTAACTGCAGGATGCCACAGCACAGGGCCCCGGGCTGCCAAAGCTCCTGGCAGGCAGGTGCTTCCCAACACCAGCCCTCAGTCATTCCCTCTCCTGCCTGCCAGGGCCTGGGGCTGCTGCTGCAGGGAACTTCTCTTTGTGGGGAAAAAACACGCAGAGGTGATCAAGGCTGGAGAAGACAAGGAGTAACAGATGTGGACCAAAAAATCCCCAGAGATGAGGAGACAGAGTCATCTACAGCCAGAGAATGGTTTGGGTTGGAAAGGACCTTTTAAACCATCTTGTTTCAACCTTCCTGCCCTGGGCAGGGCCACCTTCCATTATCCCAGGGTGCTCCAAGCCCCATCCAACCTGGCCTTGGACACTGCCAGGGATCCGGGGGCAGCCACAGCTGCTCTGGGCACCCTGTGCCAGGGCCTCCCCACCCTCACAGCCAGGATATTCCTTCCCAATATCCCATCCAGCCCTGCCCTCTGGTAGTGTGGATCCATTCCCTGTGTCCTGTCTCTCCATTCCTTGTCCCCAGTCTCCTTCCAGCTCTCCTGGAGCCCCTTTAGGCCCTGGCAGGGGCTCTGAGCTCTCCCTGGAGCCTTCTCTTCTCCAGGTGAGCACCCCCAGCTCTCCCAGCCTGGCTCCAGAGCAGAGGGGCTGCAGCCCTTGGAGCATCTTTGTGGCCTCCTGGATCACTCCAGGCTCCACATCCTTCCTCCTTTGGGGTCCCCAGAGCTGGGGGCAGCTCCGCAGGTGGGGTCTCACCAGAGCAGGACAGGATCCCCCTCTCCTGCTGCCCTCCCTGTGGGATGAGCCCAGGATACAGTTGGGTTTCTGGGCTGCCCAGTGCCCATGGACAGGCCATGTTCAGCTTCCCTTCCACCCAAGTCCTCCTCAGAGCTGCTCTCAGTCCATTCCCACATCAACACAACTGGGAGAAGCCCTGGGAGCCTTGTCTGGGGCCATTGTGTGGCTTTCAGATGAAGCTCCATGTTTGAGAGCATTGCATTTGAAACTGCCAACATTCATTGGAAAGATCAGGGGTTTATTTAAAGCACTTGAAGCAGAAAAGTTCCTTTTCTCATATTTGTCTGCTCAGGTTCCCTCTAAGCTATCAGGCTGAGCTTGTCTGTACATGGCTTCAGATAACTGAGTGAGGAACTCTGCTAATGCTGGTATTTAATAATTCCTGGAATATTGGGGAAGCTCTGGGGGACTAGAAATGAGCTAATGTGCAAATATTTAAAAAGGGAAACAGAACAGCCCTGGTAATTACAGACCTGTCAGTCTGTCATCAATCCTCAGCAAAATAATGGAGTGGCAGATCCAGGCCTCAATTAATAAAGAATTAAGGGAAGGTAATATAATTAATGCCAATCAACATGGGCTGATGGAAAACAAATCTTGTCAAACTAACTTGATATCTTTTTTGATGAGATTACAGGTTTGGGTGATAGAGGTAACAGTGTTAACATAACACACTTAGACATCTGCAAGACATTTGACTTGGAAGCACAAAATCTATCGAGGAAGTTGAACAATACAAACCCAGTGTTGCACAGGTTTGGTGGGCTGGATTGTCACTCTGTCTGCCTGGAGGGTTTTTTATGTTCCTGCCAAAGCAAGTGTTAAATAATTGCCAGTGGAGCTGGCAGATGATGATGCAGTGGGCAGGGAGGTGGCAGAAGGCTGAGATGCAGAGCTTTTTGGCATGGCCTGGTAAACTGACCCCAGTAAAGAATATGTGTTTAGAAAAAGAGTATTGTCCCCCTTGCAGGAGCAAAAAAGGCCTTTCAGGGTGAGGACTCCTTTCCTTATAGATGGTGGCTCTGGAAAAGGGGTGTGAGAGGCTTTGGCTGGGCACTGCTGAGGGAGATGCCCGAAAAGCATCCAGAGCAATGAGCAGGATGAGGAACATAGAGAGAGAGCAGAGCTCTGTGTCTTTGGCCAGAGCAGGAAGGGTTTGATGGTGCTCTGCAAGTGCTCTGGGGAAGGACAAACTGTGAGAGCCCTCCAGTGTGGCCAGGGCTGGGCTGTGAGATCCAGGGCTGGGCTGTGAGCTCCAAGGCTGAGCTCCAGGGCTGGGAGCTCCAGGGCTGGGAGCTCCAGGGCTGGGAGCTCCAGGGCTGGGAGCTCCAGGGCTGGGAGCTCCAGGGCTCTGAGCTCCAGGGCTGGGCTGTGAGCTCCAGGGCTCTGAGCTCCAGGGCTCTGAGCTCCAGGGCTCTGAGCTCCAGGGCTGGGCTGTGAGCTCCAGGGCTCTGCGCTCCAGGGCTGGGAGCTCCAGGGCTGGGCTGTGAGCTCCAGGGCTGTGAGCTCCAGGGCTGTGAGCTCCAGGGCTCTGAGCTCCAGGGCTGGGCTGTGAGCTCCAGGGCTCTGAGCTCCAGGGCTCTGAGCTCCAGGGCTCTGAGCTCCAGGGCTGGGAGCTCCAGGGCTCTGAGCTCCAGGGCTGGCAGCACAGGCCGGCCATGGGGGTGCATTCTGGGCTTGCTCCAGGAATCAACCAGAGGATGATGTGAATCCACCCCCCTGGGCAGCTTCTGAACCCCAGCTGATAGGGAGGGGTTCCCCACCTCCTTGCAGCCCTCCTCTCTCCATCCCCTCCCCGGGTGGTGCCCCACGGGCTCACAGAGGTGCTTTAGGTCCCCCGTGTCACAGCCACCACAATAAAAGCAGGAAGGCTCATGAAACCCAGGGCTGGGGAAAGCTGTGCTTTCAAACCTGCCCCAGGCCGTGTCTGTGTGTCAGAAATGCTTTTGTAAAATCATGGATGTGGATTCTTCCTCTTTGCTGCCTGGCTCTATGTTCAGACATGCTCCTTCAGATCGTGTTTGCAAACCTGAGTCTGTAAAACCCTTTTTCCCACTGTGTTCAATGAACACAAACTGTAATTTCAAAATAGATCAAAAAAATTTCCGTATGCCCAAACCCCCAAAAGTGGCACCAGCAGTTCCCATGGGCTCCTGTGCTGCTGCTGCTGGGCCAGCCAAGCCCCTGGTGGGGGGTACAGATCCCCAGCAGCTGGCAGAGGGGTGCTTGGTCCCTCTGGGAACTGGACACATGCAGGAGGGAAGTGACAACCACAGCTGGGAGCGCCAGTGCACAGAGAACTCCTCTGCCGTGTGATAAATGCCCCCCCACCTCGACCAAAATAAATTACTTCCTTTTTAAATCCTCTCCAACTGTTCCCCTCGTGTTGGTAATAGGATGATCGGTGGAAGCAAAGATGTGGCTGTTACTTTAAAGGATAAATTAGGTTGACTCTTAACTCAATAATTAAAACTGTTATGGCTATGAGCCTGCAGGGATAATGTACTATTATTATAGTCATTTGTTTCAATTAAATGCTTACTGATTTTACAATAGCAGCTGGGCACCTGTGTGAGATAGCTATTACTCTGAACAAGACATCTCAAATTCCAGCAGAAATTTGTCACTGCACTAAAGCATTTTACATAGACCATGAAAGTTTATTAGGAGCAGTTACAAATCGGGAAGAGGAGGGGTGGTAATTGGGGATATATTTTCTTATCAGCTCCTCTCTCTCCTGCTCTCTCTCTTTTATAAGTAAATCATCTTTAAGTATTTCAGCTATGGTGATGCATTTACATTGAAACTTCAATGCAGAAAAAGCCTGCTGGGAAAACTTTGCTTCAAAGCTGTTCAGCAGATAATTCCTCTCCCTGGTTGATTGTGATTATAATGGCTTGTTCTTGGGAACAAACCCAAGGAGAGGGAAGCTGTGCTGTGGATGAGCCTGGTGGCTGCCCCTGGAGTAGCTGCTTGCCTTGCCTGAAGAGGAAGACCCTGGGTGAGGAAGGCTGTCGGGAAGAAGCTCAGCTCAGCCCAGCCCAGCCCACCTGTGTTAGCTGACCCTGGGAAGGGTGGGAGTCACAGAACCATGGAATGGGTTGGATTGGAAAGGACCTTAAGGACATCTCATTCCAAGCCCCTGCCGTGGGTTCTCCAAGCCCCATCCAACCTGCCCTGGGACACTTCCAGGGATGGACCAGCCACAGCTTCTCTGGGCACCCTGTGCCAGTGTTTAACACTGTCATCATAAAGAATTTCTTCCCTCTATCTAGTCTAAACCAACTCTCTTTTGGTTTAAAACCATCACCCCTTGTGCTGTCACCACAGGACAAGCTAACACAACAGCTGCTAAAAGGTCTGTCTGTCCCATCTTTCTTATAAGCTCCTTTAGGCCCTGGAAGGGGCTCTCAGGGCTCCCTGAACCCTTCTCTCCTCCAGGTGAATAACCCAGTTTTCCCAGCCTCAATAACAGAGGTGCTGCAGCCTTTGGAGCATCTCCATGGCTTCTGGACTTTCTCCAGCAGCTCCTCGTCCTTCTGATGTTGGGGACCCCCAGGGCTGGGGCAGCTCTGCAGGTGAGGTCTCACCTGAGCAGAGTGAGGCAGAGTCCCCCCTGTGCTGCTGCCCACGCCGGGGGCTGAGCCAGGACCTGGTTGGGTTTCTGGGATTCTGCCAGTGCACATCCCCAGCCTCTCATCCACCAGCAGGCCAAGGTCCTGCTCCCAGGGAAGCCTGGTGTGCCCAGGGGCTGGGCTGCCTGGCACACGGAGGGATGCCCCTCAGTGGGGCTGCCCCAGCTGCCCACTGCTCACCTTGGCCATTGTCTTCTGCACATCCCACTTTAGCTCGGGGGGATGCAGTGCACTGGGGACAGCGTTGGGTGGCAAACTCCAGCCAGATTTCTCCTTCTGCTGCTCCTTGGGTAACACCACCAGTGTTTGGCATGGATCCCACCTGGGATTGCAGCCCAGCCAAGCAGGCAGCAGGGCTGGAGCACTTGGAGCATCACTGCTCCGAGGGCAGAGCACGGCACGGGGGAGTAACACGGAACCCCCGAGTTTGTGCCTCTGCCACCAGAACACAGCGTTTGTTCAGGCTGTGGCCGAGACCCAGGAAGGTGAGAGGAGGAGGAGGAGGAGAAAAATCCCACGGAAAGCAAAGGCAGAAGGTGTTTTAGGGGTGGGACCTACCTCAAGGCTGCAGTTGGGAGTTAGGATTTAGCAGGAGGCCATTCCATGACACAGCCACCCCTGCCAGACCCTGGGACCTGAGCCCCAGCTCTGCTGGCTGCTGCTCTACCCTGTCCTGCTGGAAAGAACTTTTTACATTAGAATTTGGGGGAACAGTTCAGTTGAAGCTGGGCTTGACACATTTGAAACATTATCTGTGCTAGGAGAGCACCCCAGACCTCAACCAGGCTCTTCCTCATGGCATCTGTCACTCACTGAATTCCCCTTCTCCCCAGAAACAGGGAATGTGGACCATGTGCTGGTTTTCAGCCTGTTTTTCTCTCCTTCTCTGGATTAGCTGGAGCGTTTATGGGCTCAATATGCATATTCATTAAAAGAATTGAAATATTGTGAAAAAAATGAAGTTGTCTTTGAGTTAGCACAGCCTTTGGGAATCTGCTAAGTAAGATGCACTTAATTACTTCAGCTATGACTACATCACATTGCACTCTGGGTTTCCTCTGAGATGCAAAACATCTTTTCAGCACAGGCTGCAAACCCACCCTGAGCCTTTTGTGGTGAGCTTGTTGTTCTGGATTCCTGGGATGGAGAGGGGATCTGGCCTGGCTCTTACAGCCTCTGCTCCTGGGGAAGGAGCTGATCACATTTGGAGGGTGGTTTTTTAATTCCACGTGTGTTTCCATCGGGTTCTGTGGGTCTGCTGAGTGCTTTGGGGCAGGGAAAGGCATGGGACAGCCCCACCGAGCCCAGGGCTGGCACTGCATCCCACAGGACCAGGTCGTTTCCTTCCACACAGGGAGCATGGCATTCATTACCTCCTTTCACTTTGGTTTGCCATGATTCATTGTTCATGATCATCAACAATTTCATTCATCATTTACTTGCCTAATTAGGCCATTTGCTGCAGGGAATCATCTCAAAATCCTGCTCCTGGGTCTCTCCTTCCTTGGGTCTTTTTTGGGGAGATATCACCTGCTTTGGATGCCCCCGAAATAGCTCAGTGTCAGCAGGAACAGCCCTTTCCCTGGCTCGAGTGAGAGCCATCCTCACCCTTCATCCTATTGGAGAAGCTCCAGTGCTGCACACAAACAACTAAAGATTTTCACTCCAAAGATTTTACAGCTGGAAAAGTCAAGTGGATTTTCCAGCACTCCTGGGGCCACCAGGAGCCATCATCAGGAGTGATGGGGAGGTGGCAGCCTGGCATGTTGCTTCCAAAATGGCATTAAAAAAAAAAAAAGGAAATAGAGAGAAATGCAGTGAGTGCTAAGTGGTGGGGACAGTTCCTGCTTGTCCAGACTGGTCAGCAGGGTGCATGTGAGGAGCTGTGAATGTCCTGCAGAACCTCCTGGACTGGGGGCAGGAGAGATGGAGATGGGGGAAAGGGAGAGAGGAACCAAAAATACTCAACTAAACCCACTTTTTTATCATACAATTGTAGAATGCTTTGGGTTGGGAGGGACCTTTAAAGGCCATCCACAGCCACCCCCTGCCATGGGCAGGGACACCTTCCACTGTCCCAGGCTGCTCCAAGCCCTGCCCAACCTGGCCTTGGGCACTGCCAGGGATCCAGGGGCAGCCACAGCTGCTCTGGGCACCCTGTGCCAGTGTTTTACCACCACCATTCTAAAAAACTTCTACCTTATATCTAACTTAAATCAACCCTCTTTTAGTTTAAAACCATTCTCCCTTCTCCTGTCACCACAGGCCCTGATTAAAAGTCTGTCCCCATCCCTTTAATGATGTAAAGAAATTGGGAGGAGGCATCTGGGCTGAGATATCCCTGGAGAAGAATGTCCCAGGAAAAATGCTGTGTCTCTGCTACTTAAAAGGGTCCTGTGATGGGGTTGTGTGAGCATGGGGCTTCTGGAGGGGTTCTCTGAGCCAGGCTCAGGTTCCTGATGTTTTCTACTAATTTTCAGAGGCATTTCCAGCATGTGGCCCATATCCATAATTGCATTCCTGGACTCGTTCTGCTCTGATGCATAAATAACATGCACTGTAAAGAAAAAGTGCATGATTACATATTTAATGGATAAACGGAGCTGTTGTGGTCCATTGGCCACATAATAAAAGTTTCAAAAAATTGTCTTAATACAGCATTTCCTCAGATGACTACCATGGCTGAAACGTGAGCAAGCTATTCTAAATTTTAAAAAAATTTTAAGCCACATCTCATAGCCTTCCCCATTTCTCCAACACCCATCTAATAAACTTCTCCTTCATTTAAATTTAAAATAAGGACAATAAATTATTCTTTTCCTTAACAGCTGGCAGATCTTCTCCAACATGAAAGGTCTGGATTAAACTGACAAAAGCAGAGACAAATGTACTTTTTTTGGCTGGAGTTTGGGAATGGCTGCCTGCTCAGCAGATGGGTGCTGTGTCCCCACCTTGCACGGTCCCTGTCACTGCCTGTCTCACCCAGGCCATTCCCATGAGCTTTGCAAATTCAGTTTAAATGTGAAAATTGCCTTTTTGGTGCCTCCTGTGCTGCCCAAGCCTGGTGTCCATCCCCATGGCTGCATCATCCTGGTGTCTTTATGACCAGGACAGGCCAGAGCTCTGCAGCAAGACGCATAGTAAGGTTTCAAGGGCACATCAGAAGGTTTTAAGAGCACACAAAACTTGCCATGGTTAATCTCTATGCCCCAAACCAAAGCAGAGTTAAGCTCTGTGCCCCTTTGGCTCTGAGCAAAGCCAGCCCTGCTGCCTCCTTGACACCACCAAAGCCAAGGGCAGCAATTCAGTGTGGCCCCTATGTCAGCCTCAGTCAGACTCGTGCTGCTGAAATGCAGGAATATATTTAATTCCTGTGAGCTAAATCCCTTCACGATTGATACAGAAGAAGGGCAGATCTGGGGAAAGCTGTTCCCCTGACACTGCTTCTCTACTGCTGGAGAGTCCAAAGGAGAGCAGAACATTCTGTTGGGTGTGGTGTAAAGCTCTTGATTCCTGACCTGCAGCAGCAAATCTGGGTTTGTGTTTGGATTTATGTCCTCTGAAGCCTATGGAGCCCTCACAGGTCTTCGCAGGGTTTTCCTCTGTGTGTGCTCCTGATGGAGCTGGCAAAGCTCCCCTGGTAATGAGAGATTGCACCTCAGTGGGCTGATCAGGAGCCCAGGTCTTTAAACTTGTGTTAGCATTAATCAGATTAATGTAAAAGGGAAAAGGTCTGGCAAATGTTTCAGATAGGGTTTGCCTCCCTCCCACTCCGTGGCTGGACGAGGCTGTGCAGGAGCCAAGCTCTGCTAGATCAGCAAGGATGGATCCTGGGGGAAAATGGAGTTTTGGGGAAAATTATTCAAACTGGAAATGGGGTCTTGATGCAGAAAACAGCAGGGTTTGTCCTCATCTCGTATCTCATCTCATCTGTCTCATCTCCTCTTTGCTTCTTGGTGGAGAGGGGCTGGACCTGCTGGAAGGAGGCCAGAGGAGGCCATGAAGGTGCTTCAAGGGCTGGAGCCCCTCTGCTCTGGAGCCAGGCTGGGAGAGCTCGGGGTGTTCACCTGGAGAGGAGAAGGCTCTGGGGAAACAGAGCCCCTTCCAGGGCCTAAAGGGGCTCCAGGAGAGCTGGAGAGGGACTGGGGACAAGGGATGGAGGGGCAGGACAAGGGATGGAGTGACAGGACAAGGGAGAATGGTTTTGAGTTATAGGAGTGTGGGTTTAGATGGGATATTAGGAAGAAACTGTTCCCTGTGAGGGTGGGCAGGCCCTGGCACAGGGTGCCCAGAGTAGCTGTGGCTGCCCCTGGAAGTGTCCAAGGCCAGGTTGGATGAGGCTTGGAGGAGCTTCCCTTCTCCTGGTGATTACACCATAAATTCCTTGTTTATGGAGCTTGTTTCAGACCCCTGAGAAGTGCCAGCCACCAGCAGTCCCTGAGGCACTCAGGGGCACCTTCTGAGCACACAGCCCCACATACAAAGCTGATTTAGCACCTCCCTGTCGGGCTCATGGGCACAGCAACGCTCAGCACAGCACTCAGCTCTTGCCTTGTTCGGAAGCGAGCTCAAGGAACACTTCCCCACCATGCAGAACAATTTAAGCAGTGAATCAATCTCAAAGCGATCTGGCAGCATGGCAAATAAATGACTAAATAAACGAGTGAATTTAGTCGTGACCAGTGATCTCCTCCCCTCTCAGATCCAGGAGATGGTGCACTCGGACGCCGCGTCCTACGAGTCCAACCGCCAAGTGCCGCTGCTCAACCGGCCCGGCATGCTGGGCGGCCCCATGGCTGCCCTCAGCCAGTCCCAGCTCATCTCCCAGATGGGCATCCGGAGCGGGGTCACCCACGGCTCCCCCTCGCCCCCGGGAAGCAAGTCTGCCACCCCATCTCCCTCCAGCTCCACGCAGGAAGAGGAGACCGAGTCGCATTACAAGGTGCGTGCGGCGGCGCCGGGTTTGACGCGGAGCGGTGCGTTTAGGGAGGGGTGAACTGTGCTGGATAAAACTACAGGCTTCTGGTCTTATTTTTGCATTTATAGTGGGAGGCTTTCCCAAGGATGAGGGCAGTGTTCCCAGCCTAGGGTGAGGTGCAGCACAGCAGGCTGGCACTCACACAGTGGGTTTGGAGATCAGAGTTGTTCTTCTGCCTCCACGTTATACCAGGTCCATCAGGCTACAGGATTTCCTGGGATAATAGTTAGGATGAGCAAGGCAGCTTCAGGGCTAAGGAGCCTGCAAATGCTTGGAGCTAAATTAGATTTCTGGTGGTGGGTAGAGGAGATTGAAACAGCGAAGGAAAATAACTCATGGTGGGATTTAACTAAGCTCGTCGGACAGGGCTTGCTAAGGAAAGCAAACGGGAATTAAAAGGGTCTTCTGCCTTTTAGTTCACCAAGGTGGTGTTTTAAGTAGTCAACAGTGTGCCAAATGGTCTCTACAGCCAACACAACTGCTGCTGAGTGTGGCACCAACAAACCCATGGAATTCCTGGGGGTTTGGGCACATCTTGGTTGCCGTCCATCTCTCTCCAAATGCACCAGCAAAGCCAAACAAGACGTGCCATGTTCCAGCAATCTGTAGCTGTTAGGTACTGAGGGCAAACTGCAGCAATCACAGTGCCTCTGTGCCTGCAGGTGAATTGCTGGGCTGCCTGGGGACTTTGATTAAAGTCTTCCATGGAAAACCTTCTCCTGGAGGGTGCTGACCCAAGGCACTGGTATTGTAACCTTGTCCCACCCAAACGGACTGTTGTGACAGGGTTTGAATGTATAACCAGAGCAGCAAACAGCTGGAAAACTAGGAAAATGCTAGGACTGAGCAAAAACCTTTCCCTCTTCATGGAAATCCAGGAAAATGGAATCCCATCAGCCCTGGAGGTTTTCATCCATTGGCAGATTTCACTTCAGATTGGGGTATTTCAAAGCAGAGTGCTCATGTGGGTGGAAACACAGCTTCAGGGGATAAAACTGTAAAAAGAAGGGATACACAAGGTTAAAAACAAATGAAATTTTTCAAACTCCGTGATTCCATGTTCAGGGGACACTGTGGGAGGGGTTGGCTGCTGGATCCCACAGTCTGCCATCTCCCAAAGCCTGTGTCACAAAGCTCCAGACAATGACCTGGGTGGGAGCTGAAATCTTTCATGTCAGGAGAAAATGAGTTTCAGTTTAGTGACACACCAGGTTCTGTCTCTCTGCATCACCCAGCTTTCCTGTCTGCCACCCAGGAGTCCTTGAGGAGGACACAGCTTTGGGGTTGGATCTCCCATTTTCTTGAGCCGCTGGTGCCCATGGGGTAGGAAGAGTTTGGAGATTATGACCCCTTGCAGAGATTAGAATTTTTCCTAATCCTTAAGGCAACCCCTCTCATTCTTCTGCCCTCTAAACCCCCCAAACAGGTGGGAGTGATGTGTTTGATGGAGGAGGAGATGCTGAGTGTGAGGAAAGCAGCAGACCCACATTGTGGCCTGCAGGTTTCTGTTTGCTTGCTCTGTCTGCACAGCTGCTGCCTTCACCCATCAGTCACTTTTTCATGTGACCATTAAGGGCTTTTCTGCAACAAGTCATCAAAACTACATCTAATGAGCAGAAATTAATCATGTGAGCAAGGAGGTCACAGGTCAAAGAAATGAGTCTGATGCCAGCAGGTCCTTCAGGCCCTCTGAGCCAGGGAGCTTATGAATTTCAGGGGTCTCTGAGCCTCACGGGTGTGTTTACCTGCTTCATAGCTTGGGGGGTGGGTGCCCATGAATGGGAGGGACGGGTGTGTACAGCCCAAATTCCAGCTGGATTAGTGGCCACTCTCCATAGTTATCGAAATCACGGTGTCCATGAGGTTTCAGCTCCCCTTGGGTTCAACATCTAAGAAGGCACCAAGTTTTTGGGATCACATCATTGCCACAGAGCACACCTGCCACCAAACCTTCTGCTGCCTCTCCAGGGCAGGTCTGATGCCAGTGACCACCATGGGCAGGTGGCCATGCTCTTCATCCCCCTGCCCACGCCTCCCTGGTCCCTTTGACCATGGGGATGACCCTTGGGGGTGCAGATGCTCTGGGGCAGCGAGGCACTGGCTCACTGGTGGTTGGCTTTAGCCATGAACGTGGTTCAGCTTGGCCAAGACTCTGCTGAGGTCCAAGCCCAGGCTGTTGTCTCATCCCGTGTCTGTCACAGCTGGAAAACCCCATGAACACCAAATCCTGATCTGCTCTGCTCCCTGCTGCTCTTTTTCCTAAATCCCATGTGCTCTTTGGTGCTGCCCGAGCTGTAAATCCAGCTGGGGTTGTGCTGCTGCTGTTCCAGCTCCTTGGCTTGGCCAGTGGCTGTGTGGGGGCAGGTTGCCCACGGCACTCCACTGAATCAAATGGGATCACAGTTAGTTAAAATACCATCTCACTTCCTAATGGGCTGAAGCCCTGTCATGCATTTTTTTCCTCCTAATAAGCTGGCCTTTCACCTCCAGGCCTCCCATTCAAGC
This sequence comes from Nicator chloris, assembly GCA_013400495.1. Taxonomy (NCBI): domain Eukaryota; kingdom Metazoa; phylum Chordata; class Aves; order Passeriformes; family Pycnonotidae; genus Nicator; species Nicator chloris. The sequence goes on along the minus strand of WAAE01014435.1, from coordinate 72,085 downwards.
CCAATTGGGCAATTTTAAATTAAATGCAATTTTTGTGGTCTCTCTGCTCATTCACTAATGGTCACTGTCTGTTTGACAAATGTCACTGAGCTGATACTGAAATTAATGACCAGCCAAGAGCTGCAGAGCGGAGAACAGGAACGCTGCTGCCCTTTTCCTCCCCGTGCCTGGCTTGTGCCAGCTGAAGGGGAGCCTCTTAAATCCTGGCACTGCCAAGAACATGCTCAAATTGACAAATCCATCGGGAGAAGGGACTGTTTGTCCTCAACTCAGCCAGAGGCACAATTTTCACAAGATCTTGGTGTTTAGAGCTGTGTCTTTCCGAGTAATTCAACAACCTGTGCAGCTGCTGGTGGTGCACTGAGCTCCTGCAGGTGGAGGGGCTGGTGTCCTGTCTGCCCTCAAGGATGCACAGATCCAGCCAGTGCTTTCATTCACTGCCATCTGGTGTATTTAGGTTTTCTTTCACTATAAAATAAAGGTAATGGTGCTTCCCTGTAGTGCAAGCTTTCACTGGCCACAGTTAATGCATTGAAAGCTTTGATGGGTATCCAAGTGTTTTCCAGGGGTCTTTTCCTTTGCACATCCTCCCATGGAGGCTTCTGCAGTCCCCAGTAATCATAGAATCATAGAGTATCATGAGTTGGACCCCCAGGATCACCCAGCCCAGCCCTGTCCCTGCACAGACACCCCAACAATCCCACCCTGGGCATCCCTGGCAGTGCTGGCCAAAGGCTCCTGGAGCTCTGGCAGCCTCGGGGCCGTGCCCATTCCCTGGGGAGCCTGGGCAGTGCCCAGCACCCTCTGGGGAAGAAGCTTTTCCTAACACACTGCACAGGGCATCCCAAGGGAGACTGGTACAGGATCTTCTTTCCATGCTGCCTTCAGTGGAAGCATCCCTGTTTCCAGCCTTGCTGCTTCACTTCCCAGCCCAGTGGCAGCATCTCGTGCTGAGCAGCCACCAAGGCCATCTCCTGTTCCCTGTGTCCTGCTCCCCCAAATTCCAACACCCACTGGGCACTGAGTGTGGACACAGCCATTCCTGGTCATCCAGCTGCACCCAGATCAGTTGGAAGAGTGAACAGCACGGGCAAAGCATTTAATTTGTGTGATTAAAATAGTTCAGTTCCTGGATATTTTTCTGGATAGGGGTACATATATGTTAGCAGGATGGAGCAAATTTTGGAGGGCCCTGGTGTGATGTTCAATGTGATGTTGGTGTTGCTTGGTCAGTGCTCACAACCCTCCTGGAATGGGGAGGTGAGGGAAGTCAGGAGCAGCTTGCAAAGGGGGCTTACTGGGATGGAAATCAGAAACCATGTGGAAGCCAAGTTTGGAACATTCATGGGCTGCTAAAGAGATCTAGCTGGGAAGCACGGCATCTGGAGATGTTCCAGAGAGGATCAAGGAGTGAGTGAGCTGGGCAGGAGGGTGGGGAAGGAGAGCGACTGAGGACCAGAAAGCCCCGGATTTGGAGTAGAGACAAAAGGATGAACCCAAGCTATGAGCTGCTCTGAGAGGAGGAACCAAAGCAGGCTCAGGCACCCACCAGAAGTTTGTGCAATGATCTAAGAGGCTCCTGGAGGACACAGAGACCCCCAGGGCTCTGCCCCTGCTCCACGCTGGGACGTCTCCACTCCCCTCTCTCACCTCCCTGGCTCAGTAGCTGTAGCAGGAGCTTGTATCAGACGACTCCCAGCTGACTGCTAAACTTCATCTCTTGCTTTTGCAGGCTACTGGAGAGAAAAGACCTTCAACAGACCTGGGCAAGAAGCCCAAAAGCCAAAAGAAGAAGAAAAAGAAGGACCCCAATGAGCCCCAGAAGCCCGTGTCAGCCTACGCCCTGTTTTTCAGAGACACACAAGCAGCCATCAAAGGGCAAAACCCCAACGCCACCTTCGGGGACGTGTCAAAAATCGTGGCCTCAATGTGGGACAGCCTGGGAGAAGAACAAAAGCAAGTGAGTTACTGGGTTATTTACTTTTGTCTTTCAGCTGTTGAAATGTGTATTTCCATTGTGGAGGGCATCTCCCCAGGCATGTTCAGGGCATGGCCAAGGGCTTCCACCAGCGGAGGTGCAGGACCAGAGGTTGTTCTTAGGAGCAGTGCTGAAGTGCCCACTGTGCAAAATTGCTGTTGTTGCGTGGGGAAGAGCAAATTTTTATGACAACTAATTATTCTTGATAAGCTCATACTCTGCACAGCCATCAGTGGCCTTTCTCTGACGTGGGGTTTTACAGCTTGAGATGGGAGATGGGTTTGTACTTGCTTATTTACTTACAAGGAGTGACAGCCAACCAGCTAAACACTATTAACTCCCTGTACTGCTGGCTTCGAATCCAGCGTTCAGGCTTTAAAAGCTTCAGAAGGAGATGCCTGAAGTGGCCTCACAGAGGAAACCTTGCTGCCCCAGAGCTGTCAGCCACTTTCCGTCTGCTTCACGTGGAGAATTCCAGGTCCTGCTTTCCCTCTTTGGTTGCTGCTGAGTCAGTTACAAAAGCCTGTAATTGCTTGTTGCCTATTGAGAGAACCCCAGGGAACACTTCCTGCAGCAAGGATGGCTTTTTATCAGGCAGAGTGAGATCTGGCACGGTGTGTGATGTGTCCTGGACCCAAACAGCCTTTAGCTGGGAGCATTTCTCCTGGAAGCAGCTCCAGCTGGGTGTCCATGGCCAGCACTGGAAGCAGCTTCATCCGGGGAGAGAGCAGGGGGGAGGGAAAAAGCCATTTAACTGGAAGTTATGCTGGGAAATAATCTTGATTTCCACCCCACACTGAGTCAGGAATAAGCAGAGGATCTTCAGGGATGAAAGTCCTTTTGCTGCTGCCTTTTCTCCTCTTTGGGTGGATCACAGTAGGACCATGCAGGCAGAAATTCCTCATCTGAAGAGAAGAGGAAGGTCGGGAGGGTGACCCCAGCCCTGGGAAGATGCAGGATAGTGGCTTGGTTTGTGCCTTTGCTTCAGGGTGTGGGAGGTTCAGGAGTGTCGAAAAGCCTTGTGTCACCTCTTTCCCCTCCTTGCATCCCCCCAGCACCTCAGTCTGCCCCTCCTTTACTGCACCTGGTTCCGAACATTGCCCCGGCTTGGGCACGGAGCGTGGCTCGGAGCGGGAGCGCTGCTGCCACCCTGACTCAGCGCAGTGCGAACGCTCAGCTCTCCATTAACAGCAGGGATTAATCCAGCCCGTTTATCTGCCCTGCTAACTCTCCCTCCTCCTCCTCTTTCATGAGCTCGCAGCAGCCTCGCCGTCTCTTTACACACGCTCTCTAAGTGGCTCCATTTCTCCGTCTGTAATTGATTTAATTAAGTCATTTGTTCCTTGTCTGAATGCTTAAATATTAACTTCCTGGCTTTGTCTCCAGCTGGATACTTCTCCCCCACAACAGTTCCCTCCCTGCCCGGGACTCTGGCTGGAGGAACACAACTTCTCTTTGGCTCTGGGACCCTGTGGCTGGTTTGTGTGATGTGGCACGTTCACTCTGCAAGTGTCTGGCTGGAGGAGAGTTTATTTAGCCCCTGTTTGCTTTCCTCTGCCAACATCCCTGCCGAAGCTTTCTTTAGATTCGTGAGGCAATGCAATGGAAAGGGAAAAAGGAAAAGATCATTTTAAAACTCCTTTAATATGTGAAAACAAGTGCCTGGGCTGTCCTGTAGGTGTTTCCTGCCCAGGGCTGCAGGATATGGTGCACACATTCCCTGCAAGGCAAGCAGAATTCCAAGTGCTCTCCTGGCACACCTGGAGAGGGGATGGTGTCCCAGCAGCACAGCCAGGCATCACTGGCCAAAATCCTGCTGCAGTGGCCAAAATCCTGCTGCAGCCTGGGAGTGCAGCCTGCCACGTGGCTGCACCAGGCTGTGGGTCAGCCCAGCAGCAGGAGGGATTGTGCTCTGGGAAGGGGTGGAAAAGCTGGAGAAGGGAAGTGTTTCATCAGGGCACTGCTCTTAGCTTTGTGAACAGCAGTGGCTTCATGTCCTCCGTGCAGAAAGCAGTGCAGAGGACAGCCTGGGGAAAAGCCAACACAGAGGGGGCACAGCAGGCAAGCAAGAGCCAAATCTGAGTATTTTGGCTCAATTATGACCAAAGTTTTAGTTAGAGAACACTTCCCCTCTTCCTGGCTTGAGAAAGGGTGGATTTGAGGCTGTAGGAACTGCTCTAGAGCTGATCCCACACTTGGATCCCCAGAGGTGCAGACCCCAGCCCCCCCTTGTTACTAAGCAGTTCTTTACATCGCAGGAATTTCTGCTTCAGAGAAGGTTTACAAACCTTATCCTGTGCCTTCCAGTGGGCCCACCGCGGGCCCAGTCCTGGGGGTGTTTTGATTCCCACCTTGTGGGAAAACAGCAGGCAGGGAGCAGCCAGGGAGGGGGTTCCAGGGAGGCTGGTCTGTAAACCCAGGGCATTTGTGATTCCTCCCACACGTGAGCAGCCCCTGACACGTTCCTGCTGTGCCTGCCCCGTGCCCTTCCATCCCCCTCAGCTCCATCCTGCACACAGGGGGTGCACAGAGGTGGGGTGGCTCCCGTGCCAGTGCCAAAGGGCTGAGGGAAGCCCAGTGCTGGTGGCTTGTAGCCACGCCAGGCAGTGCCTTGGGCTGGGAAGGCTGGTCCTGTGCCCCTTCCAGAGCCCCAGCCCCTCTCCACAGACACCCTCTGGAGGATTTCTGCTGGCAGCAGTGACATGCCAGCTCTTTGCCAGGTAGCCCTGGCCAGCACGCAGAGGGTTAATCCCCTGCCATTTGTGCTGCTAATGATTATATGCACTGTAATATCAAAGCTGGAGCTATTTATTTGCCATTGAGCAGGTGCTGCTGCTCCCACAAAGCAAATTTGCTTTCTCTTCCTGATGAAACAAGGAAAATAAAGGTTGCTCACGTCCCATTTCAGATATGTTGTTTTTTTCCCTGTGCACCAGCTGAAAGACAAACACAGAGAGGGAACCAGAATGCATATTATGCAAGAAACCATATAATCTAGCAGCATCTTTGATTTGGCTGCTGCTGTCACAGACATGCATTTCACAGAGAGGCTTTTTTCTCCCCCCTTTCTTTTGTTCTTACTGGTTTATCATTTGTGGCTTTGTCATTTTGTTCCTTCTTCTTCTTCTCTTCTCAGCCTCTTCACAATGAATCTTCATTTTCCCTCTGACACACTTGTATCTAAATTTCCTTATTTCCTGCCTTTTTTTATTTATATCTGTTGCCTGGTGATTTGATCATGCTGTGGAATACAGGATTAGCAATCTCCGTGTCCTTGGGTGCTGCTCAAGGACACCTGTTCGGCAAAGCACCATTTTCTTCCCCATTTTAACCCCTTCCAGTGTGGCTGTAGGATAGGAATGAATAACAATACCTTAAATATCCCCAGCGCTGCATTAGCAGGACGTTGTAATCTTCATTCTTCAACAGCTGGCGTGGCCCTTCCTAAGGAGCTTACACGGGAATCTGAAGAATGTGACTCGGGGAAAAAAAAATATATTAATACATCCTCTTTGAACTTTGCAAATAGTTTAGCAGCTGTTCCTGTAGAGATAGCTTCGCCTTTGCTGCAGAGTGAAATGCTAATTCAGCCATTAGCATCCAACGGGTACCTGTTGTCAGAGGAATCCGCAGCAGCTCCAGGTCCCAGCCCCAGAATCCCGTGCCTCGGTGGGAGTTTTTTCCATTAGCAGATCTCAAGCAGAGCTCCCCAGCAAGGTTGAAAAGGGCTGCCTGATTTGACAGAAATTAGAAGAATTTGAGCGCCAGATTGGAGCAAGCTCTGCTAATTCCCTTGGAGGATTTTCCCCTGGCACGGACAGCCCGGTCCCAGCCTGTGCCACCCACAGCCCCTCCTGTTTCCACAGGGCCACCATGGGCCAGATCTGCTCAAGAGCAGGTGACAGCAGCCCTGGTGACTGTCCTCCCTCAGGGGGATTTCCTGGGGGTGATGAGCCTGGAGACTCCCCAGAGAAGTCGCTGGTGGGATTCACTCTCCTCCGCCAATTTCTGTTCTTCCCTCTCCAAGCACCTCCCTGTTCCCTGCAGTATGTTGGTGAAGAGGAGGTTGGATTGGAGCCAAGCAATGATGGAGACCACAGAGATCAATGCCAAGGTGGCACTTGCAGGAGTCTCTGGAGCCAGGTTCTCTTTGTCAGCAAATCCAGCCACGAAGCCAATGCCCTGGGCAGGTGTTTCCATGGACCCCGGGAACTGAGAGCAGAGGAATCAAGGAGCTCCCGAGCAATCTGCTGGGTGATCCCCAGGCTAACCCAGAGCTTCCCATCTGAAATGAGCAGGGATTGGGCAAACCCAGCATTTTCAGTTGAGTTTTTGAGTCTGGGGACACAAAGGTACCGGAGATGAGTTTTGCTCATGCTTCACCAGGACCAGTTCAGTAATTCTGAGTGACTCCATGGCCAAATATAAATGGGATTTTCCCACACAAATGCACAGCCTGGAGAACAACACAGCTCCAGGGATGAAGTCACACTCCAGGGGTAAATTACCCAGCAGAAGAATTGCCTGCTCAGCAGAAAGTAATGGATCACCCATCTAATCACATCCATCTGCTCATTGAGCCTGATCCATCAGCTGCTGACAGGACATGCAGGTGTCTGCAGTGGGACAGAGGCATCGTGGGCCAGCTGTAAAGTTTTATGGAAGAGCCACCAGAGGGGAGGGATCCCACGGGAACAGCCATGCTACAAAGTGCCCAATTCCAGCTTTGTACCCAGCTGTCAGTGCCGGAGCCACAACAGGATGCACTTTCCTCCTGCAGCCCCAAAGCCCTGGCAGCGAGGGGCTGGAAGGCTCCAAGCAGTTGCCCTGGCCTCGAAAGAGGTTTCAGCATCTCCTGGGCATTGAGGAAAGCCAGGTACAGAGAGGGATCACAGCACCAATCCCAAACAAGGCTTCAAGAAAGGTCTGGTGGAGGGCAGGCTGATGATGGGGAGAATATGAAGGGTCAAATCTCTATTGACAGCAGCTCCACAAGTGTTACTTTTCTTCTCGGAGAGCAAGACCAGAGGTTTGGAAGGTGAACGGTGCGTGGGTTTCATTGGAGGTTAGGGTTGGGATTTGTCATCCCCCTGTTCCCTTTGGAATCTTCAGTGGATTGTCCTGGGAATACGCTTGTGCCCTCACATGGAGCACGGGATGACTTCCACCCCATGAAGCCGAGGCAGTGGAGAGCAGGAATCTCTCAGGATGCTTTAACCAATGGCAATTCCTGCTTCATTACAGCCTCTTCCATTCAAGGAATGGTTTCACAGCACTGTGTCTCCACCAGGGTAAAGCAGGAACTCTCCTGAAACCATGCATATTGTTCCCACAGCCAGGGTCTTCCCTGTAGGTGTCCTCAGGGATACCTCAAGACTTACAATCCAGACCACAGGCTTCATTCTGAAAGTGCAGCTTGGGCTAGCTGGTTTTAATGGTAGGAGGGACAGAATAAATCTTGCCCAAGAAGGGGATACAGAGGAGGATGCAAGGAGGAAAGGAGGAGCTGGGAAGGAACAAGGATAATGTGTCAATGTTTCCTCCTTGCCTTTCCAGAGGCTGTGGTAAGGATGTGTGGAGAGAAGGGTGAATGTGGAGGGGAGGACATGCTTGGAGTCACCTTGTGAATAAGCCATAAGTTATGGTGATCTCAAGACATATCTTGGAGGGAAGTGTATAATGGTTACAAGAAAAACCCTGCAGATTTACAAGCAGAATAAAAACCAAATTTACACATTTGGGAGAAGAAAAAAAAACAGTCGAGGAATCATAGAAAGGAGGGCAAGGAGGGACTTAAGAGGTCAACCAGACCATACTGATGCCTGAAGTCAGGATCATCTCCACTTAAGCCATTCCTGATGGATGTGTTCCTAATCTGTTCTTAAACCCTCAGTGGGGGAGATTACACATCTCCCCAGGCAATATCTTCCCGTGCTTAATTATCCTTACTGCTCCCAAGGCTTCCCAGTGCTTATCCAACATTTCCCTTGGTGCAATTTAAGCCTATTTTGCCTCTTTTCCTACATGCAGAGGATCTCTCCGTGCCTCCTTTGCTACATTGTGGTGGCTCCTCTTGCTCTTCCCTGCCAGCTTTCCTGCTGGAGACCTTTCCTGAACTTCCCATCTCTCCTCTCCTGATGTTCCACCTCTTTTTTGAAGCAAAACGCCCCAAACCCCAGCTGGGATTGCAGCAGAGACCTTCCCACTTGGGGTCAGTGCACCCCTTGATTTTTTGGGGGAGAGTTGGAGCTCTTGCCCTCGTTGCCCAGGCTCGGGAAGCAGCGTTCCTGCCGGAGCAGGAGGGCTGGGATGGGGAGGTTATGGATAACAGCTCCGGCTGTCACTCGGTGCCTGCGCCACACGGAGCCGCTGGTGGGCGTCAGCGGGGTTTGCAATAATTGTCTTCTCTAATTAACTTGTTATCAAACAAGAACATTTCATTACGGTACAATTACTGCCTGCTTTGCTGAGACACAGAGGTGTCAGGATTACGATCCCAACATATGCTTCTTACAGCTCTGATTTTTTTTTGTTTTCATAATCACTAACCATTTTTACTTCCTCCCCCCTCCTCCTCCCTCCAACCCACCCACTCACTTAATGACTAATGAATCCTCCTGCTAATGAATAAAGAAAATAAATCAGTGGGCATGGCAGGTTAGGAAGAAAAACATGCAAAATGTTTTGAGGATCCTTAAATCTGATAAATTACTTCAAAATTAAAATCCCTGGGAGAAAATGGGATTTAATTAGAAAGTAATGTGGTTTTGTCAATGTTTAAATTAAAATTTTAAAGGTTATAAATGCCGCACTAGAGCTGCCTTTACACAGAGGATTTGTGAGGAGCTTTGTTCAGATCCCACGTCAGCGTGGTGATTCCCTGGGGACAGGCAGCTCAGTGTCCTTGATGGAGGCCTGTGTGGGTGCAGGGCAGGACTGCAAAATTCCCAACAGGAGACCCTTAGGGATGGTTCTTTACAATGAGGGTGGTGGCACAGCTCACCCAGAGCAGCTGTGGCTGCCCCTGGATCCCTGGAATGTTCCAGGCCAGGCTGGGCAGGGCTGGGAGCAGCCTGGGACGGTGGCAGGGGTCCCTGCCCATGGCAGGGGTGGATCAAAACGGGCCCTTCAACCCAAACCATCCTGGGGTTCTATGATGAAAACCCACTACAGAGAATCTTCCAGAACGTCCAGTTCACCAGAGGAACATCAGAGAGCACAATCCCCAGGCTCACCCCATCAGTCTTCTTGGCAGCCCTGCTCGTGGCCAGGCTTGAGCCAGGGCTGGCCCAGGGAGCACAGAGGCTCCTGCCTGGAGCAATCCCCCCTCCCTTCAGCAGGATGAGCCTCTGGCTGCCCCTTCCCAGCCCTGCTGCCCCAGATCCAGGCTGCAGCACATCCCAATACCAGGGAGATCCACGTGCTCTAAAAGAGACAAGAACAGATGAAGAGCAGCATCAGAAAAGGGTTTAGCAGGAAAAGCAAGTGATGGGGATGAAGATAGGCACAGATTTTATTGGTTATTTATTTATTTGCATTTAGGTTTAGGAAGTCTCATTTACCTGTCCTCTCACTGTCCACAAATTGCAGGTTTTTCTCCAGGCAAGTCTTGCTAATAATTAAATTTGTCTCTGCATAGCTCTGAATACTTTGTTTTCCCATCATCCCAGAAAAAAAAAAAAAAAGGGTAAAACCACTCTTGTATTTTGCTGTTTTAGAGGAAAAAGAATTAAATATGTTCTCCATAGATCAGCATGCAGCTGTGGCCACTCTTAAACACTGGCCTGAGATACAGGAATTCCTATTTCATTGCTGTGAGGGCATCAGGTACCACATTTAAGAGCATCCACCAGCTCTGCTGCTGAACATGATGAATTCTGTGGTGCTGTGATGGGCACAAACCTGCCCCAGTGAGACGTGTCCCTGCCCATGGCAGGGGGATGGAACTGGATGAGCTTCAAGGTCCCTTCCAACCCAAATCACTCTTTGATTCTATAATAAAAGATGTGGAGATTGTAGAGAAAGGTAATAGCTTTTATTAAGGGAACTGATACTGTTTGAAGAAATAGTTAGTTTTCACAGGCAAACTCTTCTTCAGGCTGACATTTTGAAAAGTAATTTTGTTCTGAATCAAGCAAATGTAATATTTCCTGAATGCCATAAAGCCAAAGACAAATGCAGGGAAATGCTCCATTTCAGAAAATTGCCGTCTGAGACCTCCAGTGTGTCGAGTCAAAATGTTTCATTACAGGACTTGCTGTGATTTAGCAATGAAAATAAGGCTTTCAATCCATTTTTAATAGAATTTATCTGTACTGATTTTAAACTCACATTCAGTTCAACTGCTGGAAGGTTACTCTCCCTTCAGAGGTCAGTGTTGGGAGGGAGCCTGCCATGGCCATGGAAATTTGCAGGAGGAATGAGCTAAATCATGGAACTGTGGGATTGTTTTGGTTGGGAAAGATATTCAGGATCATTCTGTCCACCTGTCAGCCCAGCAGTGCCATGGCCACCACGTCCCCAAGTGCCATAGCCATAGGTCTTTTAAACACCTCCAGGAATGGGGACTCCAGCACTCCCCTGGGCAACCTGTTCCAGGGTTGGGCAACTCTTTCCATGAAGAAATTTTTTCCAATATCCAACCTAAATCATCCTGGACAGAGAACGTGCCCACGAGGCTTCAGCTTTTCAATTGCTGAAAGCTGTTTTCCATTTTAAAGCTGAATTAAATACATGCAAATCTGATTTAATTGAAATCAACTTTCAATGCATCGCTTGAGGAAGGCTTTGGGTTTCCAGTGGAGAAGAGGGAGGGTGGGTATTTTTCCTAGGAGTTTCTGCCTTTATCCTGAAATTTTTATTCCATTTTAAAATACTCCTCTCCCTTCCTCAGTTTAATGTGTGTAACCCTGCAGGGGCTCACTGCTGGGGACAGGCTGGATCACACCATTATTTACTGAAGCTCTTCACCTCCATGTGGAGGACCAGGATCCAGGCAGGAAGAGGACCAGCACTGACATGATCAAGAGGCATCTCTCATTATGAGGAAAGATGGAAAAAGAAACCATAATTCACCTTGCAAAGCTCCATTTTTTTTTTTCTTAGGCAAGCAAACTCTCCTGGTACTTGCTGCTTCCCTGCAAATTCCAGCTCACCAAGTCATAAGATGAGGCACAAATCTCACCTTTTGAAAATGAGAAAGCAGTTCCCAGCTGTCCAGACTGCAGGGAAGAGCTGGAGTTTTGAGCTCTACAGAATTAATATTGGGAAATCCAAGAAAACAAATGGATAGTTTAGGAATTCTGACTGTCTCACATGTTTTGAAGCTGGTCATCACCACAGAATCATAGAATGGATTGAGTTGGAAGGGATTTTAAAGATAGTCCTGTCATTTGAGGATTTTGGCTTTTTTCCTGCTCTTCCAAGAGCCTGGATTGCTCTTTACTCTGCTTCCTGTTGGGAAGGGATTTCACTCTGTTCACCCTATAAAATCAGATTGTGTCTCTTATAAATACCTGTCTAAACACAGAGCCCACTCTGAGCAGAGATACCTCCAAAAATCCCAGCATGGTCCAATCCAGGGGCTTCATTTTCTTCATTTGGCATCAATTCCCCTGCAGCAGAATTGAGTTTTTCATGCACACAGCCCCACTGAAAGGGGTTCCCACTGAGCAGGTGGGGTGCAGCCAAGCCCAGCAGCCCCCTGTTCCCTCTATTAATGCTTATCCATTCCTTGGTCCTTCCAGGCTTACAAGAGGAAAACAGAAGCTGCCAAGAAGGAGTACCTGAAAGCCCTGGCCGCGTACCGGGCCAGCCTCGTCTCCAAGGTACAGCCACGCTCACGGACAGGCTGCAGCTCACAGGAGCCCCCAGGGAGGAGCAGATTTATCAGAAATGCTGTGTAACTGTGATATCAGAACTGATTGCAGCATCAGCACCTTCGCAAGGGGCTGAAAGAGGGGCTCTGCAGCACAGTTAGGGCAGGAGCTGGGCTGTCATCTGCCTCTAGCACCCTGCAGTGAGACCCCGCTTCGGATGGGTTCAGCACCAGGGGAGGTTTCATCAGTGTCCCTGTGAGGGCTGAAGGGGTCCCTGCTGCCTGTCCCCACTGTTCTTTGTCCCCTTTCGGGGTGTGAGTGCAGCAAAGGGGTCAGGAGGACAAGGTGACACCAGGGACTGGCCCAGGGGAAGGTGACTCCCAGTGCTGGGCTCGGTGGTACCAGCACCCTGCTGCACCCTGCTCCATGCACTTGGGCTGTCCCACCCGCTCAGGACCCCAGGTGTTGCTTCTCCTGTGCATGCTCAGCCTAGACCAGATTCTTAGGGAGTTTTAGGGGAGTTTTTAGGGAGTTTTATGGAGTAAGACCCATAACTGTGGGGTGATGAGATGTGAGCACGTGGGTGCTTACCACACTGCAGCCAGGCCAAACCCAGAGAGCCCATTCCAGTGCCTAACAGTGAAATTTCAGGGCATTTCAAGCTCAGACAGGAACTCCCAGTGCTGCAAGACCACACTGGGGAGCAGTGAAGGGCCCAGTCTCCCACACGTGGCTGCCCATCCCACGGGACCTCACTGCTTGCCCTCCTCCACGCCTCCGGAGAGGGGACACAGGCATTCGCTGCCTGGGAATTTGGGGAGGCTCCTGGGGAGATCAAACTCTTCCTGCCTCAGGGGTAATGCCTTGGTCCCCTTTCAAAGCTTCTCCTTGGTACTACACCACATCCTCAGAGCCTGATCATCACACTCAGCTGCCTTGGGAAATCATGGGATCTCCCAAATCACCCCTCCTCTGCAGGATCCGTGTGGTGATGGTGAGCTGGAAAGGCTCAGAGCCCCTGTGCAGACAGGTAGCTGCCAACTTCTCAACACAACAGCAGCAAGGACAGGAAAAGGGGATGGGAAGGACTTGTTGAGGATTTAAAACTCTTGTTGGTTCCTCTGGAAGCCTCTGAGGGTCTTGTCTTGAATGTGCCTCTTAGCAGTGTGGGGCAGGAGTCCCAGAAGTCATGGAGGCATGTGCTCTATAGCTTTGGGTTTTTTTCCCAAATTCTCGAATTGATCTTCTGCAAAGCTTTGTTTTGAGCAAAGCAACACCGTGTGGTCTTGGCTGCTGGGTGAGAAAGGATCAGGAGTATCCTTACAGGGCCCATCCCAGGACAAAACCCTCATTGTCCAACCCAGCAAATTTCCGCCTGTCCTTCTCTCCTTCCTGCCAAAATGATGCCATGATTGTCCCGTGCATTACAGACCCACCAGGGCTGCAGGAATGCACAGGATGGGGAAAGCAGAGGGTTTATAGACCCAGTTGGACTCTGTTGGAAGCAGGAGGGGTTTGTCACCCACCCAAAGCACTGAGCTGCTGCTGGGCATTTTCCCTCTGCGCTGGTTCCTTCCCGCTGATGCTCCAGGCTCTGCCAAAGGCACGGTCGAGTCGCTGGGCTGTAGTTTCCCAGCTGGGGATGCTGCAGCCGGCCCGTGGCCGCCCAGCTGCTGCAGGGCTGGGAGTTCATGTGCTGGCAGGTGGGAGACGAGCAGCACCCGCGGGGCCTCCTCTGCACTGCCGGATCTCTCGGGATGTTTCCTCTTCTCCTTCCTCACCGCCTGCCACTCTGTTTCCCCACAGAGCTCTGCCGACCAGGGGGAGACGAAAAGCACCCAGAGCAACCCGCCTTCCAAGATGATCCCCCCCAAGCAGCCCATGTACCCCATGCCTCCTCAGGCTTCCTCTCCCTACCCCGGCCTGGGCTCCTTCCTGTCGCCGTCGGAGCTGCAGAGCTACCGCGGCCACCCGCACGCCGGGCTGTCGCGGAGCCTGCCCTCCAAGCCCCTGCTGCCCAGCCTCAGTGCCTCCCCCCCGCCCTCCTTCCAGATCAGCCCCCCGCTCCACCAGCAGCTGTCCTTGCACCACCCGCAGAGCTCGCTCCTGCCCCAGCCCCTCAGCATGCAGCAGGTCCCCCAGCAGCCCCTCCTGTCGCCCCCCATGGCACTACAGGTACAGCCCCCCATGAACGCCTCGCCGCCCGGCCAGCAGGTACGTGCTCGGGGCTCTCTTGGCCTTGGGGTGCTTGGGGGTCGGTGTTGGCCCCAAGGGAGTCTTCCCAGAGAGGGGAAGGGAGGCCCAGGAGGGCTGAGGGAGCTGGGAAAGGGGCGCAGCCCCTTGGCCTTGGGGTGCTTAGGGGTCGGTGTTGACCCCAAGGGAGTTTTCCCAGAGAGGGGAAGGGAGGCCCAGAGAGGCTGAGGGAGCTGGGAAAGGAGCTCAGCCTGGAGAAAAGGAGGCTCGGGGGGACCTTGTGGCTCTGCACAACTCCCTGCCAGGAGGGGACAGCCGGGGGGGTCGGGATCTGGGAACAGGGAACGGGGACAGCACAAGGAAGGGCCTTGAGTTGTGCCAGAGAATGTTTAGATTGGAAAATTAAGGAAAATGTCTTTGTTGAAAGGGTTGTCAGGCAGTGGAACAGCTGCCCAGAGAATTGGTGGAGTCACCGTTCCTGGAAGCATTCAAAAAACGTGAAGATGTGGCACTTGGGGACAGGGTTTAGGGGTGGGCTTGGCAGGGCTGGGGGAATGGCTGCACTCGATAATCTTGGAGATCTTCTCCAACCTAAATGATCCTGACTCCTCCAGCACAGAGATTGGGCTTTAGCTCTGCACAGCCAAAGTGGCTTCTGTAATTTGGTGGTAGCATTATAGGGGATCCTCACAATCACTCATTGGGGTAGGAGCTCTTCCTGAGGGCAGCATTTTGTGAAATGTCATTCCACACAGTTTGTGAATAAAATATAAAAACAAAAAAATAACCCCCGTTGCCCTAATTTGGGCATTTTGGAAAAAATCACGTTCCTTGCCAGGTAACTATCATGAATCTGGTTTTATACATTGCCTAATGGATATAAATTTAATTAATGCCACCTCAAAAAATGGGGAAAACTGATCAGCTTTCAGCTAAAGCAGCCCCTCAGTGTCCTTGCTGAATTGCCAGTGGTGGCAGCTCGTGGGGACAGCCTTGCTTGTGTGGCTGTCCCTTGTTCCTGAGCACTGGGGTGGGGAACTCAGCACTGCACAGGGCTTGAGCTGCACTGGACACTGGCTTTGGTGGCCAGACTGCAAAAAACCCAAAGCCTTTTGTGGCTGTGTGCCCCTCACAGCCATTCCCACCCCCGAGGAGGGAGGTCCTGACAAAAAGAGCAGGGAAAAGGGATGTCACATGTCTTGCTGCATTGACACCATGGACTGGGCTTGGGCCCCCCTCTGTCCCTGGGGTTCCTCCCGTGCTCTGAACTGACAGGTTTTGGGGACAATGCCTGTAAATGTCATTATGCACTATGATGAAATCTGCAGCTCTCCTGCTTTGTATGCTCCTGTAACCCTCCTTTTCCTCTCCACCCCTCAGGACTTCTCCCACATTTCGTCTGAGTTCCAGAACAGTGTTGGACCCCGTTCTCCTGGTGCATCAAACCCTCCAGGAAGCACCGAGTGGGACAACGACTACCCCAGCAGGGAGTGTGGGGTCAACCACTGCAGGCCAGTAGACAGAACAGCTCATTGCTAGTGCACATCTGGGCTGTGACAGTGACCAACAGCTCAGTGTCTGCCCTAAAATGTACAGCCAGTTGTGCTCAGGGAAGCTCAAGGCTCCCTCATCTCTGCAGGCTCACTGAAGTGATGCTGTGGAAGCAGGCGGCTTAAAAATCATGGATAAATTCTTCATTGGACATGAAAAGATTTCTTTTATTTTATTCTTTTTTTAATTTATTTATTTTCATTCCATGGAAGGGTTAGACACATTTCTTTCTGGAGCAATCCCCCCAGCAGAGCTCCTGGAGGTTTGAAAGCAGCCATGTCCATAAGGCCAGGCATCAATGTGGCCTTCCAATACTTAAAAAGTCTTATTAAAAAGGTGGAGAACAACTAATTGCAAAGGCAGACATTGATAGGACAAGGGGGAATGGCTTTAAACTGAAAGAGAAGAAATTTAGATTAGATGGGAGGAAGAAATTCTTCCCTGTGAGGGTGGGAAGACCCTGGCACAGGGTGCCCAGAGAAGCTGTGGCTGCCCCTGGATCCCTGCAAGTGTCCAAGGCCAGGTTGGACAGGGCTTGGAGCAGCCTGGGACAGTGGAAGGTGTCCCTGACCATGGCAGAGGTGGATTGAGATGGGCTTTAAGGTTCCTTCCAACCCAGACCATTCTGTGATTCTGTGATAAGCAATGTTCTTCTGTTCCTAAAGCAATTACTCTTATCACCGAGGCCACAACCTCCCAGAATTGTCTCTATCAGTAGGACCTTTACCATTCCTGGGGTTAGTGTACAAATCCTCAATCCTCCCAAGAGCCACACGATGTTCCATCCCCCTGCACCATGCAGGAAAGCCCACTGCCATCTGCACAGATCTTCCCCTTATGCCCTACAAGCTCTGGCATGAATATGCCAGCATGAAGGTCCCTTTAATGCTGCTTGAATTCCCCTGTAAATGAAAACATCAGGGTACACTTAAAGCTGGGGAACAGGGAGTGTGTGGAAGCCATTTCCAACCTGTGCCTAACCCACTGCTCTTGGCTCAGCTCTAATAGATTGGAGACTCTGCTGTGCTCTGGAGAACATTCCCAGGGTTCTCTGTGGGAGCAGGTTGGGAAGGAGGCTGGATATGGTTGGAGTATTGATCTCCTTCAAATTGCTGGAACATGGTGCTTTCACCAGAAATAATAACCAGCTCCCAGGCTTTTCAGAGCACAGCTCCTGTCTGTGCCAGCAGAGCACTTACAACTGCTGGGCTGGGCACAGACTGTACAGACATTTATTTCTTCCAGGGAAATAAATAACTGCCTGATCCATTAGAATATCCCTGCTGTCTGCCTGCCCGAGGGGGCTCAGGGACATGGATAGGTCTGACCTTTGCATGCTCCTTCCTGAAGTCTCTGCAGACAGCCTGAAAGAAGGAACATGATCAGGACCTGCTTGTAAAAATCACTTCACATATTCTGGGCAAAATGCTAAAGGTGCTTGGAGGGTTGTGGCACATGGATCTCAATTTCCAGAGGTGCTGGGCAGATCCTGGGAATGAACTCCTCTAGAAATAAGCACCAATTCTTAAGGGATCATCTGGGAAAACATTTGATTTCCTCTGCAAATCTCACTGCCTGGTCCCATGCAGAAAGCCCAAGACACTCCAGGAGCAGGTGAAACGTTCCCATAGCAGTGGGGACTGAGTTCTGTGTAGCTAAAACAAGCTCTGTGACACCTGGCTGGAGTGCCACACTGTAAGCAGAGAGCCCGTGCAATTCATGATCAAAGCTCATGCATTTCATGCCTTTGTCACAGCAGAAATATCAAATTTCATGGGTTTATTGCAGCTTCCTGGGAAAAAAAAATCATTCTAAAACCGGACAGATTATGCAGAGACTTCCAGATAATTATTAGAGTAGATTATAGCAAGGAACTCAGATGGATAGAGATCAGTCCTGCAGAAAGTGCTTGGTGCACTGAAAAATACCATAGTGTCTGCTGAGGAAGGAGCCATCTCCTGCAACTAAAGGCACAGGAGCTGCTGGCAGCCAAAAGCTGGAGTGTTCTCATTTATTGCAAAGCCTGGTGTGCCAGCAGTGCCCTCACCTCCTGCTTCTGCTGCCCTGGGATCTGCAGCCTCAGTGTCCCCTCTGTGTCACCTGGAGCATTCCCAGACATCCGTAGGGCTGCAGCTCCCTCTGCCTCAAGGTTGCTCACAAGCAAGAAAAGAGATGATCTGAATCTCCTCATCCAGGGCAAGGAATGATGGGACAAGGGGGAACAGCTTCCCACTGCCAGAGGGCAGGGATGGATGGGATATTGAGAGGGAATTGTTCCCTGGGAGGGTGGGCAGGCCCTGGCACAGGGTGCCCAGAGCAGCTGTGGCTGCCCCTGGATCCCTGGCAGTGCCCAAGGCCAGGTTGGATGGAGCTTGGAGCAGCCTGGGACAGTGGAAGGTGCCCATGGGTACAAGATGAGCTTTAAGGCCCCTTCCCACCCAACCCACTCCAGGATTCCATGATCTTCCTCACTTTTCTCCTTTCTCCTATGCACTTTGTACTCATTTCCAAGTGACATTCAAAGTTGTCATTGGGCTCCTTCACAGCACCTTGTCATTAGCTGGGTGGGTCCAACCCTCAGCAGATCATGGGCACAGCAGTGACAAAGGGATGTTTCCATGGGTTTGGTTCCTCAGTGCTGCCCTGGGTATATTTGGGAAGTCTCTGGATTGTGTCATGGCCCATTTCAACCCCAGAAGTGCATTTGGCTAAATTGCAATTAAAGCAGCACTGTGAGGAGCAAAATCTGGCTGGAAAGGGAAGGGATGGTTCCTTGATGGGATGTGACTCAGCTGTAGAGTCCCAGATTCCTGGAAGAGAGGATTGTTCCAACATCCCCAGCTCACAGAAGGCCCTGTTGGGTTATGAATTTTATTTCATGTCTAACCTTAATATTTCTTTAGCTTCCAACATCTGTTGGCACTGGGTTAGCTGGGGTAAAACCTCCCAAGCCTCATTTTCTTTTGTGTTTGTCATCCAGATCACTTCTGAAAAACTGACAAGGTTGTCTTTCTCTCTGTCCTTCTCTATCTAATAAGGGAACTGCTGTAGGGATTTTTGTTTCCCAGCCTACCCTTGCTAGTTAAAATGCCATCAAATGACACTTCTTCCCTCATGCCCTGCAAATTCTGGATCCTGCGAGCAGACACTCCTTAATTCATAACTCAGCCATGCTGGAGAGAGAGTTTTAAATGTTTCTTACCTCCTGCTCTCCCTATTCTTAATGACTTTTTGCTTACTGACTTCCATCCAATTTTCCTGGCTCTTTCTGGGCTGAAGCCCAAGCTGTCCTAGATTGTGAGCAAAGACATGGGCAGCATTTCTCAGCTCCTGCTTAGTGTTTGACTATCACTTCCCACAAGCAACTGCAGCATACAATTTCAATCCTTTTTTTGCCACCACATCACAAGCTCCTTTCCTAGTCCCCTGTCTCCCTCACCTGACAGCCTGAATCTGGCACTTGCTCTTTCCCAGACACTGAATTCCTCTGTTTCACAGTGACTGTCCCCAAGGGAGCTGCCTCAACCCCACCAGAGGTGCAGCTTGGTTTACAATCACGTGCAAATCTTTCTTAATCCCTAATTCAATCTTAACTCCTCAAAGCACCTCCCTTGTTTTTTCTGCCTTGTTTTCTGATTACAATTCTCTCCAAACCTTCCTCAGGGGTTGTGTCCTTTCCATCATAAAACAGTCTATGATTTATCTTTGTCCCCTCACACTGAGGTATTTTTGGGGTAACACTGAACTGGATTCACCTTTCTATGCCCTTCCTCTCATTTGCAAGGCATGGATTAGGTTCTTTTTGGCTGTCATCCTTTAGCCCTTTCCCCCCCTCTTCCCACTCTCCTTTAGGCTAAAAGATGGGACACTGTCCATTACACCTTGTCCAGGCACAAAAAACCATGTACAGCCACCAGTTCCAGACATTTATAAACTTCCTAATTCCTTCCAACAATGAAGTGATCCTCCCCAAAGCAGGGTACTTTCCAAATCAGGAGCTAAATGAGCAAACACCATAAAAAGGCAAAGATAACCCATCACAACTGCACTTAGTTTGGATTCAATTATTTATGGTAATACTTCATAATGAACTGGGAAATGTTCTGTAGCGTGTTGTGTAAAATTAATGAAGTTTTAGGACTGGAATACTTCGCTGCTGCTCAGTGGCATTAAATCTTTCCCCAGTGCAGGAGGGAAGACTCTGCATTTTAAATGCAGATTATAAAATGTGGAGATTAGCAGAGGGTGGGCTCTTGACTCTGTCAGAAGACAGCTCTATCAACAACAGCCCTGCTTTGCTGCCTGCCCCTTCCCTATTATTCCACTCACAAACACACCCACACCAGAACCTCCCAAGACTTTTAAAACGTTCTTCACCACTTTTTGAGGCCAAGATGTCTTTCTGGAGCTGGTGATGTTTCCAGTGTGTATGTGCAGCTGATAAACCCCATTGAAAGTCCTGGATCTCAGAGCAAAACCTCCACAGATCATCAGCCAGGGCAGAGGGACTTCAGCCACTTCTCTCCCTACTGTGTCCCAAAAAAAAAAAGAGCATCAGGGTTCTCTCTTTGGGCTCTCCTTATGTTGTGTCAGAATGAGCACATTTGATCCAAAATGAACTCTCTAAACCTCGATGGCTCAGCCTGAGGTGTGGTGAGGCAGGGGATGGTGGCCCCGGGGCTGACCCCAGGCAGAGCATTCCAACATCCAGAGTAGGAACTGCAGGACACCCAGAGCTGGCCCTGCCCTGCAGCCCCACCAAGAGCAGCGATTAACCCAGAGGAAAAAACTGATGTTGTAGCCTTTACAGCTGAAATTCAGGAAGAAATAAATTGCACCCAACTCTTACTCTTAGGGGGACCTTCTCACTCTCTACATCTACAGCCTGAAATTTAGGGTTAGAGCTAGAGTTACCCCCTAGGGCTAGGGTTAGGTCAGGGCTACCCCCTGAAAGAGGGTGTAGCCAGGTGGGGCTTGGGCTCTTCTCCCAGGTGACAAGGGACAGGACAAGATGAAACAGCCTCAAGTTGCACCAGAGGAGATTTAGGTGGAGTATTTAGAGAAACTTTCTGCAGGGAAAGAGTGATCAAGCATTGGAAGAGCTGCCCAGGGCAGTGGTGGAGACATCATCCCTGGGAGGCTTTAAAAGCCTCACGGATGCGACTCTTGGGGACATGGTTTGGCAGTGCTGGGAGAATGGTTTGACCTGATCTTACAGGGCTTTTCCAACCTAAATGATCCTGCTGTGCTCCCTCTGTGTGCAGCCCATGCTGTGTTTTGTGCCCTTCATGCCTTTTTCAACCCAGAAATGAAACAACACACACTTTAGAGATAATATCAGTGTAGGAGGTAATGTGAAAGCTGATCTTTACTGGAGGCCTTCAGGGGCAGTTATGGAAAAATGTCCACAAAAGCTCACCCCCCCCCACAGGGCTGCAGACAGTTTTATAACTTTGGTAAATTAGCATCATTGACAAAAAGCACCAATTAGGGGCACAAGTGGTAACGAAATTCCACCCCCGCCCCCCCTTTCCCCCCCGCCCCCGTCCATTCCCTTTTTAGTCTGACCCCCCTCACATGGGACTGGTACTTTGTTGATGAAAATGTGTCTGAAGAGCTGTTTTTCCACCTTGGTTGCCACAGAGAACCAAGATAGGGCAGGGGCTTTGCAATATGTTTTGTCTTTCTGCCTAGGGAAAGGGCATGGAAAACTACTGGGAAAACTAGCCACTAATGCAATAGGTTACAAATATATGCATAAAGAATGCAGAGAACATACTGATGCCTTGGAGTGGCTACCTAGAACAACTGGCTAACAGGCAGAGTTAACAGAATAAAGGAGGCATTTATTAAAGGCCTTCAGTAGATGCACCTTGGGCATTGCAAGAGCCTGGCAGAGGCTACACCCAAGATGGACAATGGTCACGAGTTTGTCAGACAGATATAAGTTTGGTCTGTTTGCATAGCAGGGGTTAATTGTCCACTTACATCTTTGGTAATGAAGTCACATTCCTCCAGTTTGCTCCTCCCCAATTCACTGTTGTTTACACTTTTTGGGGTCTGAGGCCGAGGATGTCCCTGGTTCTCAGGCCTGGAAGGATTGTTTTGTCTGCCCAAACTGTGAGGAGAGCGTGGTAACACTCCATATGGAGTTCAGAGTTACTCACTAATGCAGTACAGGGTCTGGAAAACAGAAAAGGTAAAACTTAAGGGATCAACGTAAAAGAAAAAAAGAAGGTAAAAACCCAAACACCATTGTCAGAGGCTCCCTGCTCCTGGGGTCCAGCCAGGTGAGACCCTGGGGTGTTACCCCAGCAATGGACCAAAGGGAAAAGACAGAGATGCTCCTTCTTCCCGGGACACGGTCCCACAGCTTTATTGTGGAACTAAACCCCAGGAGGCAAAAGAGGAGGTTGGTCAGCTCGAGAGGGGTTTTAAGCCCTAGGAAAAGGGGCAGGGGAGGGGGAGAGGAACGACAACCAATGGGACCTGAGCCAGGGGAAGAGGGGGCGTGAGGAGGGATCAAATTAGGGAATACCACGTACCAGAAGAGAGGTGTCAATATCATAAAGCTATTTTTGTGTTGAAATATAACGAACCACCCGGTGTAATATCATGACAAAGATAAAGGAACCATTTAGTGCGATACAACACACCGTCACCCTAAAAGCCATGGTGTGGCACAATCCCTGTGCCAGCTCCTCACCAGCCCCTTCCCTGTCGCCCTAGGACACGAAATAAAGAGACGTGGACTCGGAGAGCTTCCAAGCGCCAAAAAGGATTTATTTAAATTTCTGACTCCTTTATAGAGTATTTCAAAAAGGCCCAGTGATTGGTGGGCAAAGTTAACACCTCTCCAATCCCATTGGTCAAGGCAGATGTCCATCAAAGAAACTCCTCCTCCAAGAAAGAACGTAAACAAGATAAAACTACACGTAAGCAAATCGGTTATTTACCGAAAAGTGCGTGAGAAAAGAATCTTCAAAGGTAAACGTCACAAGGCTGAAAAAACCGGGGCGACGCTTCCCTGCTGCCTCACGCCGTGCCTCTGCTTTCTCTTACAGCATGCTGCCAAGGGACAAGGCACTCTACCTCACCTAAGGCTCAGCACCCCTTCGGGAGGAGGCTCAGACGAAGGACACTTGAGAGGGTCAATCCTCCAGCCCACGCGGGGAGGCACGAGCGGGTCGGACGGGCGCGACGGCTGCCACCGCACCTCGGCGCTGGCTTCGTTTCCAGGCTCTAAGAGCAGTTTTCTTCTTTTCCTTTTAGTTTTGAACTCTAAAAAAAAAAAAAATAATAAAAAGTCTACTTTCCGTGGAAGCCCCCCCCCCAAAAAAAAACCAACAAAAAAACCCCCCACCTTGTAAATGGCAAAGAACAAAAAAATAAATAGAGAAAATTCAAATAAAAAGAATAAAATAAGCGCAAAACCAACAAAAAAATATAATGAAGGTAAACTAAGGACACCGTTTTTCTGCTTGCCATCAGCTTAGCTACAGACTATTTTCCTAGTGAACTGCTTTTAGATGCAGCATAAACCCAGGTCTGGTGTCCTGCAGCATTAGGCCAGCTCAGTAGGAGGATGCACTCTTTTGACTTGCTAACAGCACTAAACTTTGTGCAAGAAAATGTGAAGTTTGTGTGAATATTGTACATGCAAAGGCCTTGGATGGTCTGGCGAAAAAAAAATACAAAAATAAATAAAAACTATTGCTAGGTAGGTGGGGGAGAGAGCAGAAGGCAAACTACGAGAGGACAAATGTGAAAGAGATCATGAAAATATAATTTGTTGGATAGTTGTAAGTAGTTTACTAAGTGTTTTAGAGCTGTGCTAAAGACATCTTTAAGATTTTTTTGTGAAAGAAATTAGTAGTTTACTTTATAGTAAAAGCATTTTATATTAATTGTAGCACATTTTTTAGTTATACATAGAAGGGAGATGTGTATAAAAAACCAACAAAAAAAGCCTGCCAAACTTGTTTCTATTATTTGTACAGCAAGAAATGGACAATTTATATCCATGTTGTATGGCATTATTATTTTTTTCCGGCCATATGTCCATCTATTTAAAAAATTGCTGACAATGATTTTTGTCTATTTATGAAAAATTAGAGAGCATAATTACAGTTTCTCTTAAGGTGCATTTTTGGGGTTTTTTTTATTTTTTATTTTGTTTGAGGGCGCTGCTTTGGCAGCACCTGGCACATTCAGTTCACAATGCTTATCTTACCTTTCTTTATAATAAAACGTATGAAAAGTAGAGCTGAAGCAGTCTCTCCTTATTCTGGAGGATACCCTGGAGTGGCCTCTGCCTTGTCCTGCTCACCTTTCCAACCCTCTCTCCTCTCCCATCACATTCTCACCTGCTCCACCCTCTTCTCACTCTGCAATATCGAGGGAATTAATTTCGTGACAAATATACAATGATTAAAATGAGGGAAATGGAACATTATGAAAACCTTCCTTGAGCTATCACAGCAAGGGGAAAGGATTTCCTCCAGGGAGAGCTCCTGAGATACTCATTCTTTGTGTGTGTGGCAGGTGGGTGGCCTTGAGGCTCTGAAATTGCAGGGAGGAGGTTTCCAGCCCTGGGACAAGGTCTGGAAGGGATCATCACTGGGAGGTTTGGTGCCACCAGGTGCCTGTGGTTTGTCCTCCCTGAAGGAAGGTGCCACCCATGATGTCCATCCCCCTGCAGCCCAGCAGGCAGCCCCAGCTCTGTCACCTTTGGGTCACTGTGACAGTGGCTTTGGAGGCCTCCATGGAGAAGGTTTGTGGGACAGCGTGCAGGGAGCCACCAAAAGGTGACCTTGCCAATTTAGGGGGAACTGTGCAAAGCAATAACCACATTTTTAACAACTTTCTGGCCACCTCCCTACATTTCTGCAGGGCTGCCTCTGCTGCTCTCCAAGGGCTGGTGGCTGCTCTGAGGCACCACAGAGGGCACAGGGACCCATCTCCAGCCTTGGGCATGTGGAGCCATCTGGGGAATGGAGGGCAGTTGGCTATTAGAGAGCCCGGAGCATTACGGAGAAATTGTGAGGCTTTCCAAACCACTTTAATCCCTACTAATCTCTAAATTTGCATGATGGCAGCTGTGCTTAAATGGTATTCCAGCTGTTGGCTAATTGTCATGGACCTGGAATTGCTCCAGGGAAGCAACTGGGAGCTGAGCCTCCCATCCACCATCACGGCTGTCTCACAGAATGGTTTGGGTTGAGGGGACCTTAAATCCCATCCCATTCCACCCCTGCCATGGTCAGGGACACCTTCCACTGTCCCAGGTTGCTCCAAGCCCCAGTGTCCAACCTGCCCTTGGGCACTTCCAGGGATCCAGGGGCAGCCACAGCTGCTCTGGGCACCCTGTGCCAGGGCCTTGCCACCCTCACAAGGAAAAAAATCCTACCCAATATCCAACCTAAATTTCTTCTCTTTCAGTTTAAATCCATTCCCACTTGTCCTGCCACTACCTGCCTTCACAATTAGCTGTTCTACATCTTTATCAGCCTCTTCAAGTGCTGAAGGGATGCATGCAGCTCAACAAAGGGGTTCAGCCCAGCCTGCAAGGTGAGGACCTGGGGCCCTGGGCCAGGCAGGGATGGTGTGGCTGGGGAAGCTTCTCCCTGCTCTGAAGTCTTGGTCTGTTACTGACAGCAGTGGAAAATTCAGTAGCCGGGTCTCAAGAAGCCTCAGGGCAGGGTCAGCTCTCCCTAAACCCTGCCTGTGTGCCTAACCTCCCTTTAAAAACCCTTAAATTCCAGGCAGATATACTAAATCTCTCTCCCTACAAAGCAAATCCCTTGCTTTTGAACATAGGGGAAGAATTTATTGCTTTCCTTGTTGCAGCAATTTTTTCCATATTTGAAGAAGGATATTGGCTCCCCTTCACTTCCTCTCCACCTGCCCCAGCAGTTGCGAAGGCAGAGGTGTTGTTCCAGGGCAGGATGAGCTGTGGAGCTCCCAGTTTTAGTCAAAGAGCAGCAGCTGGATCCTCAAAAGGCTCTGGAACAGCTTTGGGGCCAGGGTTTGCAGGGCAGGGGGACAGGACCAAGGCAGGCATTCCCTGACTTCGAGCTAATGATGGAGAGGGATGTGAAGAGGCAGGAGCAGGGAGAGCCCTGGCTAATTGACTTTGGTTTATGAACACATAATTAGCAGTGCTGCAGGATGTAATAAGGGGTTTAACAACCCTCAGCAGCAGCATCTCGGTGTGTTAACCCTTCGAGCACAGCCCCAGGTGGGTGCCTCTGGACAGCCATGCCTGGCTCCCACAGAAATGAGGACTATCCACCAACATCCCACTGCCCCACCAGGACACAGCCTCCCACACAGCCAGGGTGTGTGGAAAGAGTCTGGTCCCCACCTGTGGACCCTCCTGTGGCAGCACCCTGAGCTGTGCCCATGGCACAGGGCCACGAACGCCGCGGCAGCACTGGGAGGACACTTTGTCTCTGTTCCATCTGTGTTATCATTACTGAGATGATGGAATGGGAGGGAAAACAGCCCTGACAAGCAATGTTGGGGGCTTCATGCAAGAAGGATCAAAGGAAAGGGCTTCATTTAACAAATCCCAGGTCCCTGACAACTGCATCACATGCTGGGAGCAGGGGCCTTGTGCCAGCCTTGGTGAGGTCCTGGTCCCCACCGAGGACAGACTTGAACCTTGGCAACTGTCCCTGTTCCCAAGTGTCCCTGTTCCCAAGTGTCTCTGCTCCCAAGTGTCCCTGTTCCCGAGTGTCCCTGCTCCCAAGTGTCCCTGTTCCCTGCTCCCAAAGGTCCTGGAGTCCGGATGCAGAGCCAGTCCATGCTGAAGGAAATGAGCTGCAGCCCTGGGAGCTGGCTCTGGGCACAGACCCCACACACAGCACCAGGACCCTCAGGCTGGGCAGTGCCAGGCAGAGCTTGGATGGCAGACCCAGCACCGCCTGCACAGCACTTCCAGCTCCTCTTCCCAGACACACCTGTGCTTCACCAAGGTGAGGGCCACCAGAACATCCACACTGCCACCTGTGCCATGGCCCAGCCCACAGAAGCAAGCATGGCATCATAGAATCACAGAATGGTTTGGGTTGGAAGTGACTTAAACTCATCTCGTTTCACCTCCTGCCATGGGCAGGGACACCTTCCACTGTCCCAGGCTGCTCCAAGCCCTGTCCAACGTGGCCTTGGGCACTCCAGGGATCCAGGGGCAGCCACAGCTGCTCTGGGCACCCTGTGCCAGGGTCTCCCCACCCTCACAGGGAACAATTCCTTCCTTATTTCTAACTTAAACTTCCCCTCTTTCAGTCTGATCCCATTCCCCCTTGTCCTGTCACTGCAGTTCCTGAGGAAGAGTTGCTCTCCCGCTCCCCTGTAGCCCCTTCACACCCTGGGAAGGTGCTGGGAGGTCTCCACACAACCTGCTCTTCTCCAGGCTGAGCAGCCCCAGCTCTCTCAGCCTGTCTCCACAGGGAAGGTGCTCCGGTGCCCTCAGCAACTCCACTGCCTCCTCTGGACTTGCTCCAACAGTTCCACATCCTCCTTATGTGGCAGGCAGCAGAGCTGTTCCCACTGGTCCTTGTTCCTTGCATGGAACAAGGGTTGGGATGGGAACCTCCTCAGCAGGACCAGCTGTGCTTCTCCTGCCCTCTGCCCACTGCTGTCCCCAGGGGGTGGAAAGGCTCTGCCCACCAAGAAACATGACATGAGGCACCTCTGCCATCTTTCTGCAGGCTGAAGAGCCCAAAAAAGAGCCTGTGTCTCGCAGGGATGAAGCACAGTCTGTTTGCTTCCACTCCGTGTGCTCCACCCTGCAGCAGGAGGTGTGTGAGTCCGAGTCCCAAAAACTCAGCGTGCCCTTGGCAGCTCATCACAGAGTGCAGGCAAAGTGCTTCCTCCAAAACACAAGGAGTGCAAAATTCCCGGTTCAAATGATGATTTTTGAAGAAGAAGAGAGGAATAAAAATTACTCCGGATGAAACACTGTGCTGGCCAGAAGGGTAATTTAGAGTCAGAGTTGAGATCAGATGTTTCATCACTGTCTCCTCAACTCTTCTTGACTTTCAACTGCAATTTGATAAATCAGCATAATACCTGGCACGGTAATTGCTGGAGATTTTATTCCTAGTGGGGTTACTTGATTACACTGCAAGCACATTAGAGAACTCTCTGTTGCTCTGCCATTATTATTGTGGGGACAGAGGTCAAATAAAGCAGGGCTTAGGAGGTGGTGTTTTTGCAGATGATGCTGGTGAGCTCATTTCAGGGGTTTGTGCAGCTGAGTGCCTTCAGCAGCGCTCACCCTCTCCCTCTGCTCCTCCACTGCTCCTGCCCACACCCTGCTTTGCTCTTCTCCCTGGGGTTATGTTCCCATTGTGGCTCCGAGGCAGCAAAATGTGGGAACACACAGGAAGCCTCACCCAGAGAGAGCAGAAGGGAGCAGGAGATGCTGCAGTGCTGTCCCTCCTCATGGCTTTGCAGGGCAGCCTGGTGGGGACCCGCAGCTGCCTGCAGTCACTGCCAGCACCCGCTCACGGAGGCAAAATGCAATTCCTCAACCTGTGATCCCATTAAAATTTTATGATGAATGAAGCCTCTTGCACTGAGAGTCTGTGGGAGAGAGTAACACTGCTACTGCTCTTCAAGATGTAATTAATGCACATTTCATTGCTTCCCAGATGAATTTTTGGTCACGGGAGGTAGCTATGACTATAAAATGACACTTATTTTAGATGGGATGCAGACCAAAGGTCAGTGTCTTGTGCAAAGCTGAGAGAGCCATGCGTGCCCTGGGCCGTCCATCTCCCTTGGAGCTGCTGCTCCTGGAGGGAAGGCAGATGGAAAATGTGGATCCATCTGTCCTAGAGGATCTTGTGGAGTTTGGTGTGACTTCACGCCCCTCTTACAGCCCCCTGTCCCATGGCTGAGCATCCCTGTCCACATTGCCATTGGGACACCCTTCAGCCGAGCAGCTGTTCCACAGCCAGGTTCCTTCAGCTCCTCAACCTTCCCGTGACTCCTGACAAAGAGGGAAATTAAAAATGCCACCTGTTAGCAATAAGCAAGCTGAAAATCCTGTTGGTCTCTGAGAAATTCCCACTACCCAATACAATAGAAAATAGAAATAGAAAATAGAAAATAGAAATTCCCACACTACAATAGCTCACTGTGAGCACGTCTGGGAGATGCTGGACCCTGCACCCCTGATTTCATCCCTCCATCCCTGATTAAATCCTGCACTCCAGCCCCATGAGGAGCAGCAGGACCATTGGATACACCCAACATCTGATGGGAGCAAAAGGGAGGAAGGAAGGCTGGCTGGAGAGAGCCACCTGAGCTTTCAGACCCACCTCAGCTGCAGCCAACTTCATCCAACATCCCTTTGGGCTCCATGCAGCAGGAATGTGGGAGCTGGATGTCCTGAGTCAGGACATCCTGCCTCTCTCCATCCCCTTGGGCACACGGAGCACGTCATCATTTCTGTCTCCTGAACAGGAGCTTGTAACTCCCACAACCAAAAGGAGGCCTGGAAGAATTCCCAGGGATTTGGGATTTCTCCAGGAGACAGACCGGCTTGGGGGAAGTTAGCAGAGAAACAGGATAAAGGCATTTCAGAACATATTGAACCCTTTTTATTTTTCTCTTTCTGGAGTGCACAGACTGTCAGAACACAAGATCCCATCTCCAGAAGCACTACACTGCAAGGAGATTTATTGGCTTGGAGCACAGTTTATACTAAATTTTTTCTCAAGCAATTTACACAAAATATTTCTGTAGTTATGAGGGGAGTTTTTATAATTAGAGCTTTATTTGAGTGCTTTAATTGTGGCTGGTCTTTTGAGTAGTCCTATCCTTTAGGAAGCTCATCCTGTCTCCCACTCACCTCAGGGAATGTGGGATACAGAGGGAAAAAGACACAGGCACTCCCCCAGTTTCCTACCAACACTCTGGAAATGGCCCATGGGGAGGCTCTTCCAGCTTCTAAAATTATCCAAGGAAAAAGGATGGATTTGAAGGCCTTTTCCACCTCCAATCTCATCTCCTGGGAGCTCTCATATCACCTCTCTCACTGAGCCTTGTGAAGGAGCACGGCTAGGCTGCCATCTCTAGGGAGAGCCAGTCTGCACAGGGAGGATGGATTAATTAAGCAGGTCACACTAATTGCCCTGACAATGGGCAAAATGAGTGTCAGCCCAAGGATTGACCCCCTCACTGATGTCACCCAGGTGAGCAAGTCCCAGTTTCCCTCCTGGAGCTGCAGCAGTGCCCACAGGGACTGTCCCCTTCCCTGGAAATCAGAGGGAAATTGAAGCCAGCCACAAAAAAACCCTAAATTTTTCAGGGTATTTCTGCCAAAGCACCACGGGCACTCAGGGCCTTCCTCAGCACTCAGTAATTCCACTGGAAACATTCACAAAATCTACACCAGGTTTGGGCTCCAAATATCAAGAGGAAAAAAAGCAGCTAAATGTCTTATTTTGAATAACTGAAAAGCAATCTAAAGTCGTGTTGCAAAACAAATGCACGGTTCCCATTTTACAGATTAGAAAAGTTTGATTTCTTGACACACCCCACCCCCAGCAATTCAAACTCTCAATCAAAAGTTTCATGCTTTTATGTTGGTTTGCTTGGTTTTTTTTTCCTTTGACCCCTTCATAACACCGAATGCATTAAAGCAAGAAATGGCCAAGAATTGATTTCTTTTCTTTCCTTTGCACTGAAATGTCTCAACACTTCACTTCTTCCCTTTCAAGTTGCCATTTTTACACAGTTTCAGGCATTATTTAGAGCTATAGAGTTGAAAAAAATCAAAAACCTGGAGAGAATACGTCTCCTCTTCCCTATAAACATTTGCCATCCATCCCTTTGTATTCTCATTTTTGGCACAGAGGAAGCGAAAGAGAGAAATGAGAGAGAGTGAAGGCAGGAACTGGAGACATGAATAATTTCTTCTTTCTCAAAACCCCAAATGAAAGGAATACAGAATGAGACATAAACTTTAAATTTCTTTCTTTCATCTAGGAATTTCCCATGAAAAGATAATAACACACCTCCACTGCATCCTTTTGTTCAGCTCCTCTGACACACAAATCCCTGGCAGGGAGGCAGGGGAATATTGAGCTTCCATGGGGAGTGACCAAAACCCCTTTGGAGGGGTCTCTGGATTTGCAGAGACATCAGCACCCTGGAGATCTGGGCTTTGCAGGATGTTCCAGGTAGGGCAGCCATGTAAATAATCAGTCCAGCTCTGTGAGGATGGAGTGAGCACAAAATGGGTCATTGCTTCCGTGCTTGGATGTTCTCCTTGGGGGCACTTTGCTGCACTGGAGTGAACTGTGCAGTGCTTCCTTTTGGAGGTGGAAACAGCCAGATTCTGCTGGATGGCAGAGCACAAAGATGTGTTCCTGAAGGGTTTAGCACAGAGAATGGTTTGGCTTAAAGCTTGGCTCATTCCACCCCCTGCCATGGGCAGGGACACCTCCCACTGTCCCAGGGTGCTCCAAGCCCTGTCCAACCTGGCCTTGGGCACTGCCAGGGATGGGGCAGCCATCCTGTGCCAGTGAACACCCTCTGAGTAAAGAATTTCCTCCTAACTCCTAACCTAAATCTCCCCTCCTTTAGTTTAGAACTGTTCTCCCTTGTCCTGTCACTGCTGGTGTAAAGAGCTGCTCTCCCTCTTTTCCACAAGCCCTCTTCAAGGCTGCACAGTGGTGTTCCCAGAGTCTTCTCTACTCCATGCTGAGCAACTCCAGCCCTCTCAGCCTTTGTAGGACCATCAATAGAACCAAGTGACGGTTTTATCAAAGTGTCCCAGAAGGAGCAGCTGATCCTTAGTGCTTTTGGAGGGCTTAGGTCAAGCCAGCTTTATGTTGTAGCATAATAAGTTGGTTTTTAACTCTGTTTTTTAAACCACCAGGCAGGATTATTCACCAATGTCACTGAGCAGGTCAACCCATGATCAACTCACACTCAACCCACCAAAGCACACTGGTGTTGGAGGGTGTCTGGGCTTGGTTTCATGGCAGTTCTGGGTCCTGGAACTGAGCACTGCTCGGCATCAGCTCATCCCAGCACCCAGGGCAGGGCATGGCATCGGCTGCTGTTTGGCCTCGATGCCCACAGCTGAGTTCTGCAGCTCCCCTTGGCATTTCTGCACAAAACTTGAGGAGAACCAGTTTGTTTGGGCAACAGAAGGAGTTTGTCTTGTCAAACTGGCACCTGGCCTGAGAGCTCCTCCTGAATTCTGTGTCCCCAGGAAGGGGCTGCTGCCATATCAGGGTTCAAAAGGGCTTAAAGGCATTCACGGACAGCAGCCCCACAATGCAGGCTGAGAGGAGCAGAGGCATTCCCACATCCATGCTGGTGGGGTGCACGGGGAGTGGAGTGCAGGATCCAGCCAGGCCCACAGCCAGGCTCTCCCAAAACAGCATCACCCAGCTCTGCTCCTGGAGAAACATGGCCCAGGCCCTGCACAGCGCAGGGCATCAGCTGCAGAGAGCTCCAGGGCCACTCCAAGCTCCTTGGGAGCCCTGCCTTGTCTTATCAGGACTTTGTGTTTGCCCTGGGATAACCTCCCAGAACCAAATCCCATTAAGAGCTGCCTGTCTGGGAACTGGCCTGACTTTGCCAGCTGCAGGGGAAGAGTTTGGCTGTGAAAAACTGACACGAGTGAAGGTTTTCCTCGAAGCTGAGCGATACAAAGCTCAGCTGGCAGTTCCTGGAGAGCCACGAGAGCCTTCTGTTCCTGCAGCTTTTCACCATTCCTCCTAATCGTGATGTTTTAGGCATGAAATCTGCTCTGGGGTTCGAAGCAGCACTGAGTGTCAGCATGACACAGAATGCATAGCAGGCTCAGCAGGACAGGGCTGGGGGACATGTGGGACAGCGCTGTCACAGGAGTTTTGGGTAACACAGCCCACATGGCCACCAGATGTTTTATCCCCACGTCTCTTCCTTGCTCTTGGTGGGGCAGAGGTGCATTTCCTAGCCCCAGCAGCTCATGTGGAGACACCTCAGAGCACCTGGTGTGACCACAGCAGGGTTTGGTGTGTATTTATAGAACCATGTCACAGAATCACAGAAGGGTTTGGGTTGGAGGGGACCTTAAAGCCCAGCTCATTCCAACCCCTGCCATGGGCAGGGACACCTTCCACTATCCCAGGTTGCTCCAAGCACAGGAGTGACCATCCCTGTCTGGGGGCTGTCCAGGCCTCAGTGTGCTTTGGGGCAGGGAGGCAGAGCACGAGCAGCTGTGCTGAACCACACCTGTGCAAAACACGGCTGCAACACGCTCAGGACAAAGGATGGAGAGGGCCCAGAGGAACACAGAGACAAAATGTTTTGGCAGGACACGTGAAAACTGTGAATGTCCCATCCATGAAGGTGTCCAAGGCCAGGCTGGACAGGTCTTGGAAGAACCTGGTCTGGTGGAAGGTGCTCCATGGCAGGGGGAAGAACGTCCTTTCAACCCAAACCATTCCAGAGCTGGATCAGAGGCAGCCCAACAACAGCTGGGAGAGACAAGACTTTCAAAAAGCTCTTTGCTAAAATAAGTGCCAGTGAGAACTCAGCGAGGAGCTGCCAGGAGCAGAGGAGCCCCACGCCACAGGTCCCACGGCGAGGGACACGATGGCCAGAGAAGGCTGGAGGGGCTCGGGGGCTCAGGCCAGCGCTGCCCCTCGGCGGTGAGCAGCCCAGGCCGGCTCTGCCAGCGGCAGGACAGAGGTTTCCGGTGATATTTGCAGTGCCCCAGGCACTGCGGGGTCCACCTCCCCCCGCAGACCTTCGCGCTCACAGCTTTGCCGCTCTCTTCATCATCTTGCGGTTTGAAGCAATACAGGAAGGATGTAGGTGTTTGCAAGAAGAAAGAGGAGGAGGAGGAGGAGGAGGAGGGGGAAGGGAGGGAGGGAGGCTCCACTGCTCCGCCAGCATCGCGTGCTCAGAGCTGCTCACCCACACACGCTGCTGAAGGTGGTGACATTAATTCGGGGCAGAACAGAGCAGAAAAGGGTCAGGTTCCCACCAGAGCTGAACTGGGAGGGGCAGAGGATCCTGAGTGTCTTCAGCCATGGGTGATGGGTGTCCTCATGGCCACCCCGGTGCCTCCCTGGCCAGCTGGGAATGCAGCAGACAGGATGACACCGAGGATGGCTCTGTGACTGTAATTAAAGAGCTGGGGGCAGGATGAGGTGCAGGCAGCCCCCAGCCCACAGCCCAAGGTCTAGAGGAGGCCCAGCAGTGTGCAGAGAGCCTGGGCAAGAGGCTGACAGGAGCTCAGGTCCTGCAGGACAGCCCCCATGGAATTGCCATGGAATATTTGATGACAAAGGGGTGGTCCTGGCTCACACAGGGAGCTGTGCACTGCACTGGGCACTCCAGAAGGAGTGAAAGGTACTGAGGAGCAGACACATGTGAGCACTGCATCTCACAGGAACAGCAGCAAATGGGTCTGAACCAGGAGCATTCTGGTCAAACCCTCTATTTCACATACACAGTGGAGTTCTGGCATTCCTCCTAAAGCA
Source organism: Nicator chloris (assembly GCA_013400495.1). Taxonomy (NCBI): domain Eukaryota; kingdom Metazoa; phylum Chordata; class Aves; order Passeriformes; family Pycnonotidae; genus Nicator; species Nicator chloris. The sequence continues at coordinate 38,042 of WAAE01014435.1, read as the reverse complement.
GAATTATCCTGCTTCCAGCTGGGATGGAGTTAATTTTCTTCTCAGTAGCTGGTCAGTGCCGTGTTTTGGGCTCAGTATGAGAATAATGCTGATAACATGCTGATGTTTTAGCTGTTGCTAAGGAGAGCTTACCCTAAATCAAGGACTTTGCAGTGTCTCATGCTCTGCCAGCGAGCAGGAGAAACCAGGAGGGAGCATGGCCAGGACAGCTGATCCCAAGTGGCCAGAAGGATATTCCATAGCACAGACCATCATGGCCAGTACAGAACTGGGGAGGGACTGGCCAGGAGGGGCAATCACTGCTGGGGAATGGGCTGGGCATCAGTCACTGCTTGGTGAGTGCCTGTAGTGGGCATCACTTGTCCTTCTTGGGGTTCATTTTTGTCTCTGTTTTGGTTATTTCCCTTTTAATTGTTGTTGTTATATTACTATTTTACTGTATTTTACTATTTCAATCATTAAACTCTTTTTATCTCGACCCCTGGGTGTTTGATTTTTCTGGTTCCCCTCCCCACCCTCCAGGTGTGGGGGAATAAGCGAGCAGCTGTGTGGGGCTGAGCTGCCAGCTGGGGTTAAACCACAACGAGAATAAAGCCAAATAGTTGGGGTTGTGTATTTTGTGTACAACAAGAAACCACACCAGACCAGCATTATTTTGAAAACTTCACTTTGGAAAAGTACTGAATTGCTTTGTGGAAAGACACGCTCATTTTACAAGTATTTTATGGCATTGGCCATATCTATCGTTATATCATTGGCCATATATATCGTTACTGTCATATCTAAAGTTGGGCTTGTAGCAAGACAGCAACAAATGAGCAAATTAGTAAGTTTTTTTTCCATGGAAACCCTTCTGGACGGCACAGGGCACTGTGGCTGAGCTCCAAAGTGCCAGGCACGCCATGCAGGCCACCCCTGTGCCCCCCTGCCTGGGAAAGCTGAACCCCAGATGGTTTTCTGCACAGGGTTTTGTCCCAGCCCTGCAGCAGGATGAGGCACCGGAGCAGAGCCATGGGATACCTGCAGTGCCTCAGGCCAACACACAGCCCCTGAAAGCAGGGGGCAGCTCAGCTCTGCCTCAGCATCCCGGGATGCTGCTGGGGGCCCCTGGCACTGGGAAGGGAGCTGGCAGCAATCCAGAGTGGGATCTGAAAGGTGTATGGCTGCTTCGCTGACAGGAAAGCTGTTCTCTTGAGCAGTGTTATCTCATCTATTTTGCAAATACAAATGTGATAGAAATCTGCAAAATAAGGAATATGCATTAACTTCTGAAAAGTTTTGACTACATATCATTATCTGTAATTTCACTGCTTTGATTTGCATATTCATAAAAGAAACATGCAGCTCGAATGTGTCAAAGGCTTTCAGATGAGCACGAACAAAACCAGCCGACTTGCAGGCTCAGTGCTGAAGTAATTGCCAAGACACCTTCTCTTCCTCTGCTGTCAGGGTGATTTTGTGTCCCTGGGCTGGCAAAGCCCTTCCTTGCTCCTGCTTGGCTGAGCTCAGGCACAGGACGTGAGGAAGAGCTTTGGCTGGGCCTGGTCACAGGTGCTTTTCTCCCAGGAAAGGGAACGCTGCTGGACAACACCCGGGCTAAAGCACCAGCAAAATGGCTCAGAGGGTCTCCAGCCACTTTGCTGTTTGCCCAGAGCAGCTGTGGCTGCCCCAGACCCCTGGAAGGGCCCAAGGCCAGGCTGGATGGGGCTTGGGCCAACCTGGCATAGTGGAGAGTAGAAGTGAGGGTTGGAAGGAGCTGAGCTTTGAGGTCCCTTCCAACCCAACCGTTCCTTGATTCTGTGCTGTTCTGGCCAGGAGGTGATGGGAGATGCCAGGTGGGTGGGCTGAACCCAACAAGGGTTGGGTGCTCAGGTGGGCCATGCCTCTCCCTCCCTCTATCCGTGGGCACGTTCAGGGGTGTTGAGTGTCTCTGATTTTTCAGCCGGCTGACAAAGCCAAGCAAACCTGGAGCTGCTGTCCCTGCGGGAGGTGGCAGCACCTGTAGCACAGCTGATAACGAGGTGATAAGAAGTGCGGGTGACTCGGCTTTTAACTTTCCATGCTTTTAAGCTGCTGAGTAGGTGAAGCCACTGTAATTGCCACTGCACCCAGCCACCCTCTGAGCTGCTGCTCCGGTGTGCCAGTGATGAGATTCCAGTGCTTTCGGGGCACTTGTGGCTCTTATCTGCGTGTTTCAATCTTTATAACACCTGAACTACACTCTTCCCTTCCTTTTCCTTACCCCCTCCCTTTACAGAGGAAGAACTCGGAGAGGGGGGCTCCCTGGGGCGATGCAGCACCCAGGAGCACCCAGGATCCCACCCAACCACTTGTACCAGCTCCAGCAGCACCCACTGGCTCAGACACGGTGGGGACGCTGGAGCAATGCTAGTTGCTGTCGAAGGCAAGCAGGTGTGGCAGCGGGAAAAGGGGAAAATGTTATTTTTCAATTTCCCTCTGACATTTTTTCAGGCGAGGAGCAGTGGGGTTTTTTAACAACAGAGAGCAAAGCAGAGCTGACAAGCTCAAATATACCCTGGTCGTCGATGTTGGTTTGGGTGGAGAGTGTGAATTTTTGCTTGCAAAAATAAAATGTTCTGGTTTTGAAAGCTTAACCCTTCCCCTCTCCCAACCAGCAGAGAGTCAACCTCCAGCTTGGGGCTGAAACGTTCTGGCACTAAAGCATCTCCCGTCCTAAGGGCATCCCGGGTCTGGAGGGAAATCCAGCCTCTGGCAGCACCTCAGGGAACCCACCTGTCACCCCCATCACACTGCACCTCCCTGGCACAGCTGGGGAAGCCAGGCAGCAGCCCCATGGGCGGCTGGTACCCCAAAATCAGCAGCTGGGGGAAAAACGAGGAGGCTGCAGAGCTGAGCCCTGTGAGGGGAAAGGGCTGAGCTGGACCAGCCCCAGTCCTGAACCCATCCCTGCACACAGAGGCTGCTGCTCCCTCTGCCTTACAGGGCTCAGCACTTTCTTTTGCCATGCAGCTGCAAAGTCCCTCCTCTGGCCAGTGGCCTCTTACTTATGTGAGGCAAAAACCAAGCCTTTGGTTTTAAAGAGAGGGCTGCAAATGGAAATGCTGCATGCTCAGAAAGCACAACCAAGCACCCAGATCTCAAGATGTGTGACTGTAAATACAGACTTTTCTAGTCATTCACGTAATGGGTGTCATGAATGAGGATTTCTGAACATTCATCAGCTCCAGGGTACCAAGCTCTGCCTTAAACTGCTGGTTCAGGGCCTGCAGGATCATTGAGCAGTGAGAAACTGGGCCCAGGATGTGCCCAACACAGTGGGGCTGACCTGGATGCAGCAGGGCCTCCCTTGGCTGCAGGAAGGAAATTGAGGGGTTGGAGTGTGTTCAGGGAAGGGGCTGGAGCCCCAGGAGAGGCTGAGGGAGCTGGGAAAGGGGCTCAGCCTGGAGAAAAGGAGGCTCAGGGGGGACCTTGTGGCTCTGCACAACTCCCTGCCAGGAGGGGACAGCGGGGGGGTCGGGTTCTGGGAACGGGGACAGGAGGAGAGGGAACAGCCTCAGGCTGGGCCAGGGGAGGTTTAGATTGGATGTTGGGAAAATTTCTTCACTGAAAGGGTGGTCAGGCACTGGAACAGCTGCACAGGACAGTGGTGGAGTCCCCATCCCTGGAGGTGTTCAGAAGATGTGTAGATGTGGCCCCTGGGGACACAGGTTAGTGGTGAACACAGTCCTGCTGGGTCAGTGGTTGGGCTGTGCTGCAGCAGCCATCTTGCAGGGGGTAGAAATGAGCCAAGGCACAGACTTCTTGTCCATCACAGCATGAAAATGGGCCTGGTTTACTCCTCTTTACAGCTCAGCCCTCCTGACTCCAACCATTCACTGACTCTGGCTGCAGCAGCTCCTGCTGTGGGTTTCCCTTGCAGCCTCTGACTGCTGGGGATTTCCTGATAAACTCTGACTGCAGGGATTGGTTTGCAGGCTCTGACTGCAGCTTTTACCCAGCCAGGCTGTGACTGCAGGGATTGGTTTGCAGCCTGACTGCAGCTTTTACCCAGCCAGACTGTGACTGCAGGGATTGGTTTGCAGACTGACTGCAGCTTTTACCCAGCCAGGCTGTGACTGCAGACCCAGACTGACCTCACAGCAGAGATTCTCTCTCCTCAGGTTGATCCTTCCCCCACCAGCTCACCCACTCCCTTTTATCACAGTTATCTTTATTGGATACAGCTGTGACTCATCAGGGGTGAGGCTTAATTGCCCAATTAACACAGCTGTTACTTATCAGGGGCAGGGTCACCTGTATTCCCTTCTCCTACAGGGCTGGATGACCTTGGAGGGCTTTTCCCACCTGCTGGCTCTATGCCTGCAGGATGCAGTGGGGCTGCAGCGGGCAGGATGGGCTACAGGGTGCACAACCACAGCCAACCTCTGCCCTCCCTGGCCCATTGTCCTGTTGGACCTCTGTCCTGCTCCACAGGACAGGATCAGTTTCCTCAATACCAGCTGCTGCTGTCCCCTTTTCCCATGTTCTGTCTTGACCTTTTCACCTCCTTTGGCCCTTGGAAAATGCCCAGGTTCTCTTATTCAGTCCCAAATTTCCATAAGAGGAACCCTTCACCCACTGCTTCGTTTTCACGTGTCCCTGGTGAGCAGCTGCTCCGTGGGATCCCAGGGTGACAGGGACACTTCCCTGGCACCCCTGGTAGTCCAAGAGCACAAATCTGGCCAGGTGCCACATCCAGGTTCTCTGAGTCTGATCCCTGCAATTATTTTGGTCACTCACCTGTTTGCCTTACAAATAATCACACCTGACATTTTGCAAGAAATGGCAAAGAAAAGAATTCAAAGCCTTTTGTTAAAATGAACCATTTCTTTCAAATGAAAGAGTGGTGTTTTCATTGAACTTTTCAGCAGCAGAGGGAGAAAAAAAGAAGTGCATTCAAGAGCTTTTGAAACCAAGAAAGTTCATATTAAAGCAGCAAACAGACCCGGGACTGGAAAGTGGCATCAGCTGAACACAACCTCCCCTCCATGGGCCCATCCCGAGGGCTCCAAAGGCAAAGGTAAGGATTTGATATGTGGCTGCATCCTGCAAGCCCAGGGCTTGGACAGCCAGTGCTCCTCATTCCTGCCTGAAACCAGCATTCCTGGTGCACTTTCCAACTATTTTTGCTGGTCTTTGTGTTCTCTGAAGCTGCTTGAGCCTCCAGCACTTCCAGCTAGGGCTGCAGTTCACACAGCAGAAGGAACTGGTCCAGCTGGCAGTGGGAACAATCCAAATTGTCATTTTAAAAATAATTTCCAATTTATTCCCTTCTCTGTGCAGCTCAGATGGGAGCTAAATTGATTTTTTTACACTGCCTTCATTTAATGTACACAGCTCTCTCCCTCTCTCTGCATCATTGGAAGGAACCTATGAAAATCAGTTAAATAAACACATCTGTGCTCAGAGCCCTGGAAACACGGAGTGGGCAACTCCTGGGGGAAACCAGGGGGGTTTGCAGAGTCCGGGAACAGAGCTCCCAGCCATGGAGGGGCCTGAGAATATCACAGCCAGAGGAAGTGAGAATCCTAACCCTAATCACCTCCAGGGATGGGATTCGCTCTGGTGAGACCCCACCTGCAGAGCTGCCTCCAGCTCTGGGGTCCCCAACATGAGAGGGACATGGAACAGTTGGAGCAAGCCCAGAGGAGGCCACGAAGTTGATTAGAGGGATTGCTGTGAAGAAAGGCTTGGGGAACTGAAGTAGTTCAGCCTGGAATAAAGAAGGTTTTGGGGTAACCTAATTATGGCCTTCCTGTGCCTGAAGGGAGCCTGCAAGAAAGAGGGAGAGAAACTCTTGACAAGGGCCTGCAGTGACAGGACAAGAGGGAATGGCTGCACACTGACAGAGGGTGGGTTTGGCTTGGATGTTAGGAAGAAACTCTTTACCCAGAGGGTGGTGGGGCCCTGGCACAGGGTGCCCAAAGCCGCTGTGGCTGCCTCTGGGTCCCTGGCAGTGCCCAAGGCCAGGCTGGACAGGGCTTATGAGTGACCTCAGAGCTCTGACTGTCCTCTTGGAAGAGGATAATGCCTGAAACTGCTCCCATTGTCCTGGAGAATCAATCAAAGGTTTCAACCAAAGGCTTGTGGGGTTTTCTGCTTGGAGAAACACGATGACACCTTCTGCAGGGGTGCCAACCTCAGGCCACAGTGCAAAGCACTGTAAGGGCTCTGTGCCCCAGGACCAGGCATCTCCTGAGGGTGAAGGGAAGGAAGGGAGGGAGAAGGGTGATCTGGGTGGTTAGGGTGACAGCATGGCTTGCGAGAAGGTGCTCCAGCTCCAGGGATGGGGCTGTCCAGACACCGTGCAGCCTCCAGGGGAGCTGGAACAGCAGAAACGCCACCCTGAAGTGGAAATCATCCCTGGATTTGCCCCCCTGGAACTCCAGGAGCTATACAGGCAATGATGGGTGTTTAAAGGGAGTTGGGAAGAACACAAAACTTCCCTTTTGGGGCCTGTTTTCTGTACTCTAAGTGTCTGTTGGATGAAGACCACTCTCCCCGAGGTATGGACCTAATGGCTCTCAAGGAGCCACCATCTCTTTGCTGATGGCTCCTAAAGCTCAGCTATTCAACCACCAGGAAAACATGAACAGAGACTTCATAAAGCCACATTTCCAGTATACAAAAATTTAATGAATTTGTCCAGCATCCTGCCTGCAAGATACATTAATTTCGATAGACAGCACTCAAGGCTTTAAGAGCCAGTGCTGCAGAGGGTGGCCAGAATGAAAGCAAAGGAGAGTAAACAGAGGAGAGATTTCTAAGTGCCCATGACATTTGTTCAAATACTTTATTTCAATCAGCTTAAAAGGGAAACATAAAGCTGAGCTTGCTCCTAGGAAAGGGAATGAAATTGAAAACCAAGTAATGCACTGAGAGCAATTCAAAGGGAGCCGAGAGGCACCATCTGCTGCAGAGAGGGCACAAGCAGCCCCAACAAGGGCTGGGGTTTGCTCTTCTCGTGATATTTTTGTCTCCAAACACCATCTCACATTGTCTTGTCTGGAGAAGAGAAGCCACTCCAAAAAGCCAGTGTCTGAACACCACTTGGGAGAGTTTCACCTGCACAGACTAAGTGATTTCACATTTATCTTGCCAAATCCTTGGGATGAGGGTCCAGGCCAGACCCTGCCCTTCAGGAGACAATCCAGGGTTCAAAGCTCATGTTCAATTCAGTCTGGAAACACCAAGAACCATTAGCAGGAAAAAGGGGAGGAAAAAAGCAGGAACTGAAATATCATCTCAGAAAAGGTGTGAAATTCCACTTCAGTGCTAAAAATTCCTCTTTCCAATTCTCCAGCCTCTTCCATGAGCACGCTGAGGGGAGGAGCAGTGTGTGATGTCTGATCTGGGTGTACTTTCCTGGGCACAACTGTCTGATTCTACTGGGAAGCAAGATTTGGTGAAAGCTGCTCTGATTCCAGCCACAATCCCACAATATCCCCTCTCCAATTCCCATCACAGCCCCACCGTGCCAAGCAGGCACTGGGCTCTGCCTCCAAGGCATCAAACCACAGCTCCAAGGGGGATAATGAGTTGGAAAAGTGGATTTTGGGGCAAAGTGATACCTGTGGCTTGGTTTCCAGGGAAAGTTGTGATTATTTTTGTTAGAAAAATAGAAACCCATCAAGCTGCTGAAGAGGGGAGGCTGCTTGTGACCACCTTCTACAGTAGCCTTGGAGGTAAAAAGTGTATTTGTTCAGCAATGTAATTTACTTTTAGTAACAGAAGAGAAAGGTGAGGCTATTGATTTATCATTATTTTCTATTTGTTTGCTCCTTTTTTATCCATTTCATTCCCTGGCTTTCTTTTATCTGAAAGCTGTCTCTGACAGGACCCAATACATTCAGCATTTCTCTAAATATGTAAATATAAGATCTGTATGTGTAAACACACCCGCATAAATCAAACGGTAATGATGTGTATATCTATATTTGTGTACATATAAAAGCTAAATTATCTCCAATTTATCCAATGCCCTTTCTGTCTCCTATGTGCTTTAAGTTCCTGTGTACATACAGCCTTCATATTAATATGAAAAGAGCACCTATGAGGAATACAGATAAAAGACTAAAGAGCCTTCCTGGTGGATAAGTCACTCCTAATTCCTTAATTTCTTTCTGCTTGTTCCCCAGAGCAAGCAGTGGAAGATACATAAATAAGTCTGCACATGTTTATCTAACCTCCTTGTTCAGCCAGTTTTTGTGGGGTTTGTATCCAAGAGACCTGCACTGATGCCAAGAGGAGTCTGTGGTTATCCCAGGAGCTGCTGCTTTGGTCCTGAGCCAGAGCAAACTGGATCCTTATTTTCCTACTCCTCGGAATTAGGAGCAGGAAAATAAGGATGCAGCAGACAAGGTGAGGACTGAGAGGAATTAAAACATAGAGCAAACCTCGGAATTATGAGCAGGAAGATAAAGTTGCCTCAGACGAGGTAAAGGCTAAGAGGAATTCAAACATCCCAGGGAGATCTTGAGCTGATTTTTCCTTGAGCTGAATTTCCCTTGGGCACGGGAGGGTGGGGTGCCCACACCTCTCAGCTGTGTGCAGAGAGCTGGGGGTACGTGAGTGTCCCACTGACTCCAACCCACCTGCAGCATCCTGGCACCTTCCCCCTGCACAGAGTTAGTGCTGAACCTTCTCTGCCTGGAGGGAAAGGACAGCAGAGGAGAAAATCCTCCCTCCCTGTTAAAAATGGTGAGATTCCCAGCGGGACCCTGAGATCCAGATTTTCTCCCACAGGGAGTCTTGGGGTCACCACGGTCTCTGCTGCCCCCTCCACCCTCTGCCCATCTCCCGGGAAGTTTTTACTGGAGCAAGGAGGAAAGCTCCTCCCATAAAGGGTGGCCCGGGGTCTGAGGTGTTTTGTGAGTGTCAGCAAACACTCAAAGGGCCAAATGCTCCTTCTGGAAATGGGCACAAGAACCCAGAAAACCAGAGATCAGCTCAGATGATGCCTGAGGATCCTGAGCCTGAAAACTGCAGCTCATTCTGGCTCATTTCAGGATTTAGCAGTGCTCCAGCCAGGCTGAAACTCAGGAATTATCACAGAATCATCCCAGATTTGTTTGGGTTGGAAGAGACCTTAAAGATCATCCCATTCCACCCTCATGAGCAGGGACACCTTCCACTGTCCCAGGATGCTCCAAGCTCTGTCCAGCCTGGCCTTGGACACTTGCAGGGATCCAGGGGCAGCCACAGCTGCTCTGGGCACCCTCTGCCAGGATTCTACCACACTCACAGACAGGAATTCCTTCCCAATATCCCATCCATCCCTGCCCTCTGGCAGTGGGGAGCCATTCCCTATGTCCTGTCCCTCCATGCCTTGTCCCCAGTCCCTCTCCAGCTCTCCTGGAATCCCTTTAGGCACTGGAAGGAGCTCTGGCATCTCCCTGGAGCCTTCTCCTCTCCAGCCTTTCCCAGGCACCAGCGGCTGTCCCAGCCCGCCTGTCCCGGGCAGCAGTGCGATCGTTCTCAGGGAGACGTGACCACCCTCGATTTCTCTCCAGTTGCCTGCAGGATCCGAGGCTGGGGCCGGGTCCCGGCGGTTTCCCGCGGGCAGGAGGCGGGTCCCCGCGGGATGCGGGAGGCGGGTCCCTGCGGGATGCGGGAGGCGGGATGCAGGAGGCGGGAGGCGGGTGCCGGCGGGATGCGGGATGCGGGTCCCTGCGGGAGGCGGGAGGCGGGTCCCGGCGGGATGCAGGAGGCGGGTCCCGGCGGGATGCGGGAGGCGGGTCCCGGCGGGATGCGGGAGGCGGGTCCCGGCGGGATGCGGGGTCGGAGCTGCCGCACGCCTCGGGCTCCCCCTGCAGCGCCCGGGCCGCGGCGGCTGCGGCACAGCCGGGAGCCCGAGCCGAAATCGCCCGTTCGGAGCCACGAAAGTGCCCCTCGCCGTGAGCACGGTGCCACGCCGGAGCACGGGTGACCCCCGGGGTGGAAGGAGATGCTCGGAGGGTCTCCAATCCCTCCTCTCCCTCTTTGGCCCGTTTCCCACGCCCGCTTTTTAGCAGCACCTTGATGCCTTAAGAAGCTGAAACAGAGGCTAGACAGAGTTAAAGGAATAAAGTGAGTATTTATTTAGGTGCCTACAAGGCCACACCCTGGCAGCACCAGAGCCACAGCAGTGACTTTGCCCGGGTGGCTCCGACATCGAAGCAAGAGGCCCAGTCACGAGATCTTACACCTTTTATTAGTTCCCATTCATTTGCACATAAAGGTGAACTGTCCAACCAACAACCCCAAACCACAAAGCTTCGTCCTCCTTGCTGGCCTCCTTTCCCACCTTGTTTATGCTCCGGGCCTGGAGTTGAGGAGAGTGTCCTTGAGTCCCCTGCTAGGACAGGACTGCCCTACCCCCATCACCCCGTGAAAAGATCCCAGCACCACTTCATATAAAGGCAAAAGTTACCCACCAAAGCAAAATAAGAACCCAAGCCTAAGGCATCACCTAAAGAACAGTGGCCAGAGCTGCGGGCTCTGCTGAGGGTGTCCCCTCAGCGAGGGTGACAGGGGACAGGCCAGGCCCCCACACCCCCTGCTGCCACCAGCCTCCAGCAGCCAGCTCCCACCTTTCTGCTCAGGACAAGTTGCAGGAATGTTTTTTAAACTGTGCTTATTTTGCACTCTGTGTCGATAGATCTAATGGAAGGGGAAAAAATTGATATTTTGGGATGCCTGAAACAGATGTTTCTGAAATTTCCAGAGCCCTGGGATCATTTTGGCTGGAGAGCTGCTCTCTGGCACGTTGCTGGTGGCTTTGGATGCAATTTTGGTTTTTCTCCCTAATGGAGAAGGGAGCTTTTTATGTATTTATGTATTTATAGCTCTGCTGGGCTGTGCTGGGCATTAACATCATCCTGGAGCCAAGAACCTCAATTCCTGCTGTAGGCTAAAATGATATGGATATCAGTGCCACCCCTCAGGGGAAAAGGGGAGGCTGAGGAGATTGGAACTCATCCAATGTCCAGAGGAAATCTCCCCTTGGCTGCAGGATGTGGGGCGGGGATTCCTCAGCTCCCTGGTTCTGGTGTTTTGATGGGAATACAAGCAAAGCCACACCAGCATTGGGGGATGCTGGACATGCTGCTGGCTGCAGTGGCATTCCAGGTGCTCTGCAGGCAATTTGTGCATCTCTTGCTTCCCTCTAAACATAAAGGTTATGGGAATTACCATGCCCTCCACTCTCACTGCCCTGAGCTGGGGCAGCATCCCTGGGATGAGGATGTGCTGTGGGGTAGTGGAGCCAAGCTGCAGTGCCCAAGTCCTGTGTTATCTCTGGCTTTCAAGAAATCCAGGATATTTCCTCCAAGATATCTGTGGGATGACTTCTCCCTGCTGCAAGGACGCCCACGGAGGGTTTTCTCTGGGCAGCAGATTATTTCAGCCCCAGTCTGTGCTCACTCCTGGAGAGCAGGGGCACAGAGGGCCAGCAGCACCCAGGGATGCCGTCTCCCTTCCCTCAGCACTCAGGTGAATCCAGAAATATTTCCAGGTGTTCTTCCAGGAGAGATTTCCTGGGACAGTGCTGCTGGTCTGGGTGGGTGTGAGCGTGGCAGGGTCACCACAGGCAGTGTGCAGCAGCAGCAGGAGGGAGAAATAACAGTTCACAGATCCATAGAATCACAAAATATCCTGAGGTGGAAGGGACCCACCAGGATTATGGAAGTCCAGCTCCTAACCCTGCACAAAGCCACTCCCAGAATCCCACCATGTGACCCATTAAGGCATCCCAGAGGCAGAGAGGTCACGGCAGGCAGGATGCAGCCTGTGCTTTTGGGTCAATTTTTTCCCTTTCTCTCTCCATTCCTAGGCCAGGTTCCCCCCTCCACATGGCAGAGGGCACCCACAGGAAGGATTCAGGCTGGGGTACCCCAAGAGGGTGTTTTTTACCCCACACCTCAGTGCTGACAGCAGGCAGGAGCCTGAGATGCCCCAGACTGACCCCAGAACCCAGAGAGAGCCGTGAACCAGCCCCAGCACCCACAGGCTCCTGTGGCTGCCAGGATATCCCTCTCTGCCCTGTGCTTCAGACCTGCTGCTCCATGGACGGTCCTGCAGCCACCAGGACACGAGCTGTCCCTTGTCTGGGGGTGCCAGGGCACGGGGAGGGGACATGGAGGTCCAGCCAGGTGCTCCACACCTGGAGCAAGGTGGTTTTCCCAGGGTATCCCAGGCCTGCCTCCCACCCCAGGTAGGTTCAGACACCTGGACTTTTCCTCTGAGGAGGTCACCCCTGCCTCTTGCTGGGTACAAAACCCTGGGTATCTTGTAGGGAAAAGTACAGCTTTTTTCTTCTCTCCCTTTTTCCAAAGTTTTCTGCAAACACATCCCTTTGTCACCACTGGGGAAATGCTGACTTGCCAGCACCGTTTTTTCGCCCGTTTACAAAATTCAAACCCAGGAAAAGTTCAGCACACGTGCTTGTTCTCCACGATTTTCTCTTTGCCTAAAGCTCAAAGCCTTCCCCAAAACTGCTGCAGCTCCCAGGACCGCATGTGTCCCTGCATCCTGGGGGATGTGATGCCGTGAGGATGTCCCCACTGACACTGGAGCTTGGGCTGCTGCCACCAGAGCCCAGCAGGGTCCCGGGGCTCCCCTGCAGCCCAGCCGGCCCTGCAGCAGCACAGCCGCTCCTCTGCCGCCTTTCCCAGTGGCTGTGCAGGGCTCCAGGCGCACGGCAGAGTTCCGCTCTCCCCGTCACGGCACAGGAGCGTGCGGGAGGCGGAGGCAGCCGAGTCCCGGATCACGGAGGATCCTGAGCTGGAAGGAGCCACAGGGGTCAGCAAAGCTCCTGGACGTGGCCGTGGGATGCCTCCCCATCGTCCTGTCCCCACCCCTACCTGCGGAAGGTGGCAGAACTGCCGGCGTCACTTTCTGCGCTCCTCTGGCTCCTTCTTCACTTTGCTGCACAATATTTCATCATCCACCTCACTGAAATGTATATTTCCCTTTTAAGAGCTCTCCTAGAATAATATATTTTTTTATTATCGTGACAGTGAGGGCTCCTGTTGCCATGGCTACGTGCCCTTTGCTGGAGCAGGAGCTTTCTGGGTATTGGAAATTCTGCAATTTTTCCTGATCTACATGGTTTGATTTTATTTTATTTTAATTTGATATTTATTCCCATTATCATCTGCTGAAACAACAGGTCATTTATATTGCATATGGATGTGTCAGCAGTACAGTAAAGCTTCAGAAACAACCTTCTGCTTTCAGAGGGGATTCTTTTGGGGAGGAAAAAATCTCCCATGCAGCACCGATAATATATAACATAACAAAAACACAGGAGCTCTGAATAGGTCTCATCTGTATCTCAGCACATCAAACACTAAATCCCATTTCTGGACTCCTGAATGAGTGTTATAAAACCAAGTCAAATTTTCTGTGCTTTTCATCCCATTGCTGTAAAACAAACCTTTATTTTCTGGTTGTCAATTGAGCCCCACTCCAGACCTGAGCCACTTGAAACCTCATCTGCTTGAGAACACATGGGGGGAAATTCAATGGATTAAATTGAGATATGGATGGATGGATGGATGGATGGATGGATGGATGGATGGATGGATGGATGGATGGATAGATAGATAGATAGATAGATAGATAGATAGATAGATAGATAGATAGATAGATAGATAGATAGAACTATTCAGTTTTTTACTCCAGCATTTCCTTACAAGTGCTATAACATTTACATTTGGAAAGAGATCATACATGGGCAAGGACATTACAGGAACTTTCCCAAAGATTTGCATTCCTTGGGATATTTCATGTTGCAGGATTGTGCTCTTCTCTGTGTGTGCTGTCAACACACACTGAGAGGGAGCAGGGATGTGCTCATGATACAGAAAGGGAAACTGAGGCACAAAGACAACCCATCCCTGCTCCCAAAGAAGATGAGCAGAAGAGCTGGGGTGAAAACATCTGGATTTCTTTCAGTAACAGCATCCAAAGGTGCCTCCTTGTTTCCTGGTGAGGAGGATGATCCAGGTGTCACCTGCGGGTCCTTTTCCCTGTTTCACAGGGCCAGGGATGCTGCATGAGACCCATTTGCTTCCCTCCCTCTGTACCCTCGGCTTTTATTGTTATTTTATTTTTAACTAAAAATAGTAGAAACTAGTGAAAGCAGACTAACATCACATAGAAACTCCAGAGAGAGAAAATAGTCCAGAAATTTGAAGATTTGCCTTCAGCAAGGCAAAAAGCTTCTTACTGAAGCCTTAGAAGGAAGCAGATGAAGTGAGGTACTGAGTGGATTTAGCTGGAGCACAAGGAGAGTCCTGGGAGGGGAGGTGAAGTTCCTGGAGAGTGTGGGATGGCAAGGAGGGGAAATAGGGCCCAGCCCAGGAAGAAATGGGAATGTCCTCACCTGGTGATGGGAAACAAGGTAAAAGGTGTTTATCTTCCCACCTCAGCCTTGTGGAGAGGCCAGCTCTGCCAGGAACTGGCAGGGAGAGGCAAAGGGACGTGCCAGTGCTGCTGAAAGGGACAGAGGAACAGCTCCAGCTGGACTGAGGTCCCACTGGGCACAGCTTCTCCCTGCCCACACCAACCTGCTCTGTGTCCCCCCAAGGAGATTCCCACCCCAGGACATGGCTGAAAACTTCCCCCACCAGCTGTTCTTTTGGAGGAGAGTCTCCCTGAGAATGTGACAGGTTCAAACATCTTCCCCCAATTTGCTTTACCTCTAATTCCTGTGGGAGAAGAGGATTATCCGTGACTCATTTCTCCTGCCATCCCTGAGATTCCACATCATGTCCTGTTCCCATGGAGATGTCACATGAGCCACCTGGAAGGGACCCAGCACCCAGCACCACACCCAGCACTGGGGAGGCAGAAAAGGAGGAACAAGCCTTTTCCAGAAGGAATGAGAAGAGCAGGAACATGGGAAAAAGCAGCAGCCCAGTGGACACAAGGGAAATTATAAACTATCAGGTCCTGCCTTCCATTCCTGGCTTCCAGCAGCACCCATGGAGCAGGATGGGGTGTTTGGGTGCCCCAAGCACCAACCCACATTTGAGAGCTGACCACGTTTAAAGTGCAATTTTTAGGTGCAATTTGATAAAGGTGAGAAAAAAGCCTTAAAAAAACCCAAAATACTGCTTTTCGTAGAATCATGGAATATCCTGAGCTGGAAGGGACCCACAAGGATCATTGAGTCCAACTCCTGGCCCTGCACAGGACAGCTCCCAGAATCTGTAGTTGTAGACACAAATGCTCATCCCTGTTCTCATGTCAGATCCTAAGGGGATGTCCCTGCACAGAACTTGGGTTCTTCAGGAAAGCAGCACATGGAGCAACAATGGGAAAATACAGCAAGAGCATTTTGAATAGCTCAAGTTCTGTAATTAAACCAAGTTTATTAATTTATTCAAGTATTGTATTAGCAAAGGAAATAAAAACAGTATTTTGGATGGATTAAGGCCATTTCTGGGGTGAGGCTGTTCCCAGACAGCGGAGAGGAGCTGTGCTGTCCTGGTTTGCAGCCTGACTGCTCTGTTTGGAGGAGGCAGGAGGAGCACTGAACATCATGAGCAGCAGTGTGGGAAACCTTGTCCAAACACTTCCTTAATGGATTTAATTTCATAAAGTGGGAAGCTATCCCACGGGAGAAGACACTGCATGAGGACAAGGGGGATGGATGTAGGACCTGGGGGCTCCCAGGGGTGTTTTGGCTCCCAGAACACCCTGATGCCTTTTATCCTCACCAGGCAAACACTGGGCTTAGTTCCCCTGGAGAAAGGTCTGGAAAAGCCCATGGCTGTCCAGGGATGTGCAGGAGGATGGCACAGCCAAACTGCCACCATGGGTCACACGTGGGGCTGTGGAGCCAGGCATGTTCCACAGGATGCACTGAGGGCTGTGCCAAGGGATGTGCCACGAGATGCACCAAGTGCTCACTTTCCAGGCAAGGATTCAGCCGAGGCTGAACGAGAGAAAACATCCTCATTACAGCCTCAGATCCCGAACATTTAACACAGCTTCCCCACTCCCCCAGCGCTCCCTCCTGGGGAAGATCTCTCCTGTTTACATCCATCAAATGCCAAATCCAGTTTCCTCGTGCCCTGGTGGGGCGATGTGGGTGGAATCACACAAACTGCAGGTGAATATTGACTTTCCAATGACACTGTTCTAGCCCAAACACCACCCGCTGCACCGGGCAGCCAAAGGGGGCCAGCATGCCGGCGGTCCAGCAGAGGAATTATTTGATTCCCTTGCCCTGCAGCAAGCTGTCTGCCAGGAAATTTTCATTTGATCTCCCCAACTCGAGAACCAATTGTAAATGTCAGCACTAAACACTCAGATTTAAGTGTTGGGTTGTCTTGTTTGATTACAGCACTGAAAGGTCAGAGCTGACTAATGGAAGTACAAGCGGTGTCGGGAGGGAAACTGTGTTCTGCCAGGGGTGAGCAAACACCTGGGGACAACCTAATCACTCTTCCCACTGCATCTCTCTCTTCCTTCCCCAGCTCCTTCAGTCAGGGCTGTTTTTCAGGTCTTACAAGCTGGAAAAGCCATTTCTGGGGAATATTCCTGCTCGTGACGCTGCTGCCGGGGATGCCGACAGCGCTGGGTTTCCTTGTGGAAGAAACAGAGCTCACCTCACCATGGCCTGGCTGGGTTTTCTCCCAAAGGGGAAGGGATTGCACCAGAACTGGGCTGCTGTCACCCCCACTGGCATCATCCATGCATGGCTCGGGCTTTGATGCCAAAGTCTCTGTGCCTCCACTTCCATTCCCCTTTTCAGCCCTGCTCGGGCAACCAGCATCCCAAGAGCTCCACGTAGAGAGCAGAACAGGGCGTAGGACCTGGGGCCCCACCACTTCCCATTCCCCACCACTCACACACCTTTGAATTCCCCTTGCCCTGAGCTGTTTCAGTTGTGGTGACCAAATAAAACTCCAGCAGCTTCGAAGTGACCGAGCTGAGGAAATCTGCTTTAACTTGAGCCCATTTCCATCATTCCAGCTCTGTAAGCAGAGTTCATTATACTTATTTTAAAGCTGCTTTTAAAAATATTAGTCCATCTGCCTGGCAGAATAAAATCTTTAGAAGCTTCTACTTCTCTCCAGGGAACAGCATGGTGGTCCCAAGCAGGAATGTTCATCCCTCCATACAGATGCCATCCTGCACTGGGATCCCTGCTGCCCACCCCAAAATCCTCTCTGGGCAGAGAAATTCAGTGATTCCAGATGTCTGAATGTTTCTGGACATTTATCTCAATGAGCACTGGGAATTTTAGGAAAACTAGGACTGTTAGGGAAGAATTGCAATTTTCCCCAAGTTTTTTTCCCCAAGACTGGGGTCTGTGATGAGCACAGGCCTCGATTTTATGGTACCAGCCTGGAAAATAGCCAGGGTCCCCAGGGTGCTCACGGCACCTCTCCAGACATGCTCCCAGGAATCCAAGATCCATGCTGGGCTTAGGGAGAGATCTCCAGCTACCTGAGCCTCCTTTTTCTCCAGGCTGAGCCCCACCAGCTCCCTCAGCCCCTCCTGGTGTTCCAGACCCTCATGATGGGAGGCAATCATCTTATTCACAGGCCCCTTTGCAGGAGCATCCCTGGGGAAAGGACCCTGTTAAGCGACAGATGGTGCCACAAGAGGCTGAGAAACCACCATAAAACCACCATAAAATGCAGAAGGGGAAAAAAATCCACATACCATCACCAAATGCAAAGAAAGCCAAGAAAAGAAATAGCCAACTCCAAACTGAGCTATTTCCTCCCCGGCTCAGGCATGGAGCAGCAGTGCTGGGAAAGTCAAAGCAGTTTGTGGTCCATAAGATTAATGGGAAATCTGCTCTGGATTGGGAGCGATTCCCTCCTCTATTGCAATGAACCCCAAAGAGTAATGGCTGCAGGGCAAGAAGGGGAAGGTAAATTGCAGTAATAATGTGTTTCCTTGTGCTGACATGCTTTTGATCATAGAAAAATACACCATCTGTTTCTAAATTACTTGTTGTATTGATTTAACAGTTAGGACTGGGGGCGGAGGGGATCTCTTTTTTTCCTTTTGCAAATCCATTTTGCGAGGTCTCCTGGAAATCTGACAGTTATGTGCAATAAAAAGTAAGGGCTTGTTCATCATAAAAGATTCCTGCTGCCAGCCATGGGGCTGTGCTGGGAGGAACGGGACATCCCCTTCCTCTCCATCACCCTGTCCTGCCAGGAGCTGTGCAGCTGAGTGCTGATGTACCCCACAGGAACAATTTCTTACACCAAATAAACTCTTACTGCGCTGCTTCTCCCCTGGGAGGGTGGGCAGGCCCTGGCACAGAGTGCCCAGAGAAGCTGTGGCTGCTCCTGGATCCCTGGAAGTGTCCAAGTTCAGGCTGGACAGGGCTTGGAGCAACATGGGATAGTGGCAGGTGTTCCTGCCTGTGGCATGCGATGAGCTGTAAGGTCCCTTTCAACCCAAGCCTGTGGTTCTATGGTTCCTCCCTGCCCAGAGAACACACACCTCACTGCCCTTGTTACTCTCAATTTCTATGGATTTCCTTCCTCTTTTTGCAACTTCTCTCCCTGCACCCCAAAGGCTGCCACAGCATCAAGGTCCCTGCCTTGGGGAGCAGCTCAGCACATGGCAAAAGCACGTGTGTCACCCCAATACCTCCCTCAAGGCTCCCCCCTTCACAGGGCAGCAGGATACCTGACATCATGAAAAACCACAGAATCAGAGAAAGTCTGGGTTGGAAGGGACCTTAAAGCCCAGCTCATTCCACCCCCTGCCATGGGCAGGGACACCTTCCACTGTCCCAGGGTGCTCCAAGCTCCATCCAGGGAGCACTGGGCACTGCCAGGGATGGGGCAGCCACAGCTTCTCTGGGGACATTATTTTGCTGCTAATCAGTTGTTGTTCTGCCTGCCGCCTGAGTGTTTTAGTCCCTGGCTAATGGCTTTCCTGGGACATTCCAGGTGCTCCATGGACAGGGCCAAAAGGAGAAGGTTAACCCAGAACTTGGCACAGCAGTGATGCAAACAGAGCCCCCTCCTGTTGTCCCAACAACTTTCCAAGCCTCTGCTGCTGCTCAGCCAGGCAGCTGCTTTTACTGGAAAAATATAAAAAACAAAACACAACTTTCTTGAGTTTGGAAATGATGCCCACTGTCCTCTGAGCATCCAACTGCAGGGAATCCAAACTCATCTGATATCACCAAAGCTGGAGCTGGCATCAGCATGTCCCTCTCTGCCACTCCCAGCACAGTGTTGGGCACCTTTCTGCCCCCACCTGAACCCCTCACAGTGTCCCCAGCACCACCAGCTCACAGCAGCCTCCAGGCAAATCCCTTCCTTCCCCTGGTGGAAAACACCCCAAGGCTCAGCCCAGGCACCACCCACAAACTGATTTTCAGCTTCTCCAAGTGAAACTAGGAGACAGATCTTGGCTCCTGCTGGTTGTGATCTGCAAAGTTTATTTAATCCCCCCAAAAAAAGCATTTTCATGCAGAATCTCTTGGTTCATAAAATAAGTCATTCTGCAGCAGCCACCTGACAACCCTCCCCCCCAAACCGAGAAATAAAGTGACCCCAGAGTGCACAAAACCAAACGAACCATCCAACTCCAACAGAGAAAAGTGGTTCTTATCATTCCATACAATATGGAAAAATTTGGCAAATACAGCTGATCCTGCGGTTCCTGTCCCTCAAGCACTTTAGAGCTGCTTTGGCCTCCAAACCCTTGGGTTGCCTGTCTGGCAAACAGACACAGGTCCTTGTGCTGCAGGACCTGGGGACTCTCCAAAGGGTCCAACCCAGGTGCGGAAAGCTGCCGCATCAGCCTTTTGAAGTGGGCAATATAAATATAAAACACGGATACAAATGGGTTCTTTGTACAGAAAATATCATCTCTCAAGGCACTGGGGTGATGGCCACGTGTCCACTCGTGGGCTCCCAACAGGCTTCTCCAGCCACCGAGGAAGGAGGGGAAGAAGGCACCGGAGAAGTCCTGGTGCTGCCATCCAAGAGGGGTTTCACCCCACTGCTGCCCCCAAACAGCCCAGAGGGGTTTTTCCTGGCTGGTGGTGTTTTTCCTTGGTGGGGGTGACATGATCCCATGGGGGCTGCAGTCTCCTTGGGATGGCTCAGGGCTGGTTCAGCCAGGAGGGAGGTGCATAGATGGGCCGGGGGCTTGGGCTGCTCCGGCCAGTGCTAGGCTCCCTCGTCATGCCAGCAGCCCCAGCCGGGTCACCTTGGCCGACAGGAAGGAGTGGATGATGAAGACAATGGTCTTGGGGCAGGAGTGTAGGTCCAATTGCTGTCAAAAAGGAAAGGAGGGATGTTTGCAATGGGGAGGGCTGTTCAGCAGCAGTCAGCTTTCAGCCAGGGATCACCCAAAGCTCCCCAAACCCACCACAGCTTTACTGGGGCCCTGGGAAGGGGCAGGCAGCCGAGCCATGTGTCACCGCCGGGCCATGTGTCACTCTCATGCCAGACAGGATGGGTGCCGTGAGTGGGGTGGGTGCTCTGCTCCCCATCTGTCCCCAGGAGCTGTGGGTGGGGCTGCTGGAGGCAAAGCCAACTCACGATCTCTCCCTCCGGTCCACCAAAATCCAGGTAGAGCATCTTGGTGCCATCATCCGAGGACATCTGCAGCTTCTCGAAGGGCTGCTGGAGCAGGATGGTCCTGCTGAGCCCGGGCTCGCTGGTGGAGATGGTGAAGCCCTTGTCGATGTGGACGGTCAGGGTGCAGTCCTGCCCCTTCCAAGTGCAGGCTGGAGACAGGGATGGGACAGGGGTGAGCCGGGGGTCCCGCTGCCCCCCTTGGTCCCCCAGGGCCCCCGCTGACCTGCCGAGACCTCCTGGGCCAGCTCGGCGGCGCCGTGGGTGCCGTCCACCAGCAGGCGCGTCCACAGGGCGAGCTCTCGGGGGCTCTCCAGGCTGAAGAGATGGGTCTGCACACCCAGGCGGCCGCCGGCGCGCAGCGCGAACGAGCGCTCGGCCTCGTACGGCGCCGAGCCCTTGGCCGGCCCCGAGTGCACCAGCCTGCAGCACGGCCAGCGCTCAGCACCGCGCCCCGCACGGCCCCGCCACCGCATCCTGCATCCCCCCCGCACCACCCCAGTGCCGAGCTGCACCCCTGCCCCGCAACATCCCGGCACCAGCACAGCACCGCCCCAGCACCTGCACTGCCCCGGCACCGCACACCGCGACATGCCAGCACCGCGCACTGCCCATCAGCACCGCACCGCCGCAGCACCGCACCTCAGCAGCGCTCCTCACACAGCTCAAGCCCTGCTTCACATCTCGCACAGCCCCAGCACAGCCCCGCATCCCGCACAGCCCCAGCACAGCCCCGCATCGCGCACTGACCCCGCACAGCCCCAGCACTGCTCCGCATCCCGCACTGACCCCGCACAGCCCCAGCACAGCCCTCACCCCGCTCCGCGGCGGCCGCGCGACGGGGCCGCGAGGGGGCGCTGCAGCCCCACGGATGAGGCCCCGCAGTGCCCGCGCTGGAGCCGCCCCTGGAACCGCCNACCCGCCCGAACCCCCCGCCCCATGCCCGCGGCTCAGCACCGCTGTGCCCGTTGCCCTGACACCATCCCTGGACACTGTCACCGCCCCCGCACTATGCCCGAGACTCTGCCACCAACACCTGGACACTGTCACCATCCCCACGGCTCTGACATCACCCCTGGACTCTACCATCGCTTCAAACGCTTCTGCCACCACCACCAGCCCCTGTCACCACTCCGGAGTTCTGTCCTGACCCCCAGCCCTTGACACCATCCCTGGTCAGTGTCACCACTCTGGGGGTGTGACACCAGCCCTGGGTTCTGCCCTGACTCCCAGACCCTACCACTGCCCCCAGGGACTGCCACCACCCCATCCTTGAGCGGGGCAGGAGGGCACTGAGCTGGTGGCCCCTACCTGGTGGCGATGAGGGGGTAGCTGTGCGTGGGCTTGCCCACGGCATCCCGGCTCTGTGGCAGGCTCCCGTACAGCAGCAGCTCCTTCTCTGTGAGCACGGCCAGGAGGTTCCTGGTGCCGGCGCTGGGGAGCTGCAAAGGGACTGGGTCAGGGCCACCGGCAGCATGGTGGCACGGAGTGGTGGGGGACCGGGGGCTACCTGCTCGGTCAGCCAGCCCACGTGCTTGACGTCCCGTCCGGCCACCGTGCCAGCCCCCGCCAGCTGTGCCCGCAGCTCCTCCTTCACCCGCGGCAGCAGCGCGGCCGCGCTGCCCTGGATGGCGCCGAGCCACGACTGCGCCGTGGCCTCGTCCTTCGCCCGCAGGAAGAGGGCAACGCGCCCGTCCGCCGAGCACACCTCCAGGTACCTGCAGGGACACGGCCCCCATGAGTCCCTGCCCGCCCTCAGCTCCCCAGGGCACCGCGGTGCCATCGCCGGCCCCGGCGCCACGCGCTGACCTGTGCTCCGGGTCGGTGGGGAGGCACTTGCGGGACACGTAGCACATCTTCAGAGGGACACTCCGACTCTCCCGGAGCTCCCGAGGGGGCAGCAGCGGCGATGATCGCTTCTGCTGGGAAGCGGGAGAGGGGTCCCAGCTGACCGTCGCCCCCGCCGAGGAGTTCTTGAAGTAGGGCGAGATCTCCTTCATGTATTTCACTGGAATAGAGGCAGCACCCGCTGAGGACGTGGCACAGGCCAGGGCAGCCTCATCCTTCCCTGCTGAATCCCCTGCACTCTCCCTGCATCACAGCTGGTGATGCCTCCATTAGCTCCCCAGAGCTGCCACCCATGGCTGCTGTGGGTCCCCCGCCCCTATGAGTGCAGAGGTGGTACTGGTGGGTGAGGTCACACAGTGCGTGACACAGAATCACAGAATGGTTGGGGTTGGAAGGAACCTTAAAGATCATCCCATTCCGATCCCCCTCATTCCATTTACTGGGGAATTCAAGCAGCATTAAAGGGACCTTCATGCTGGCATATTCATGCCAGAGCTTGTAGGGCATAAGGGGGAAGATCTGTGCAGATGGCAGTGGGCTTTCCTGCATGGTGCAGGGGGATGGAACATCGTGTGGCTCTTGGGAGGACTGAGGATTTGTACACTAACCCCAGGAACAGTAAAGGTCCTACTGATAGAGACAATTCTGGGAGGTTGTGGCCTCGGTGATAAGAGTAATTGCTTTAGGAACAGAAGAACATTGCTTATCACAGAATCACAGAATGGTCTGGGTTGGAAGGAACCTTAAAGCCCATCTCAATCCACCCCTGCCATGGGCAGGACACCTTCCACTGTCCCAGGCTGCTCCAAGCCCTGTCCAACCTGGCCTTGGACATTCCAGGGATCCAGGGGCAGCCACAGCTTCTCTGGGCACCCTGTGCCAGGGCCTCCCCACCCTCACATGACACCTTGAATTCTCCCAGTACCTCAGCCCCACAATCCCCACCTGGGAAGCTCTGCAAGAGGGACAAAAACAGCCTTTTCCCCCTTCTTCCCTCCCTTTAACCCAGATCAGTTCACAGATCCAGGCCTGAGCAGTTCCCTGGGGCAGCACACACAGCCAGGGGTGGGGAATGGGAAAAAGTCCCAGGCCAAAATTACACAGTCCAAGCTGTGCTGGTACAGCCAGTCCTGCTGCCAGCTGAGGAACAGCTCTCAAATACCCTGGCTTGGCCCCAGGAAAAGCCTTGGAGAGCGTGCTCTCCTCTCGCACAGCCCTGCCCTGTGAGCCTCAAACCAGGGACAAGAAATCAGTCCCCAGTGGCCTGGTGCCAAAGCCAGAGTGATCAGAGCCATGCTGGGATGGCAGCTGGCTCCAGAGGTTTGGGGGAAGGGGGAGATGAAAGGCACCACAAATTGATGGGGCCCCACAGCCACATCCTGAAAATGAGTTTGGCAATGCTGGCTGAAAAACTCCGGCTGAGCGGGAGGGATGCCAGTCCTGGTCCTGCCCTGGGGCAGCGAGGGAACAGCTACTGACTCCAGGGAAGGGTTTCCCTTTGGAGGTCCTTAAGAAAACACCACAGGACAGACATATGCCTGCAGCCACGTCCCCAGCCATCCTGGCTGGTTCCACTCCAGGTCAAAGCCAGCAGAGTGGGTGGCAGGATGGGGGACATGAGCTTGGCTTTGCAGCCAACATCTGTAGGTGGCTGGATGGGCCCAGCTCCATCACTGCAGCCAAGCCACAACAGCCTGATGTGCTGCCAGAAAGGAGCCCTTTTCCCACCAGAAAGGAGTCTGCACGCAGAGCTACCCACTCCCAAACTTCACCTGGACACCACCACCCATCTTCCACCCATCTGCCCCTGAGGTGATAGCCCCAAGGCTACCAGAGCTCCAGGAGTGTTTGAACAACACTCTCAGGGTGCACAGGGTGGGACTGTTGGGGTGTCTGTGCACGGACAGGGGTTGGACTGCATGATCCTGGTGGGTCCCTTCCAACTCAGCCTATTCTGTGCTCTCCCCTTTCATTCCTATCCCAGTGAGCTCTCTAAAACCCCTAAATCCTGATAGCCTGGCAGAGCTGCGGGGAGCCAGAGCCCTGTGGGTGCTCTGCGGGACGCGGCTATAAATGGCCACGGCGCTGTGCCACGTGGGCCAGGTCACCTCGCGGTGGCCCCGGGGCCAAGGCGGCGGCGGGGGGCCACCAGCCTCGTGCCCTGCGCCTCCCGTTACAAAAATAGGCACGTTCCCGCAGGCATCCCAGCCGCGGTGGATCTGACCCGAGCCATTAATCTTGGCAGCGGGGACCTGCCATTATCCCGGTGCCTGGGAACTAATTGGAGTTCAGAAAGATGCCATTGAGCCGCTGAAACCTGAGCGGTGTCCCTGCGCCAGCCCCTGGCTCCCCGGGCACGCTGGGGACGTCACCGGCATTAGCTGGGCGGTGGCGGGGTCACGTCCCGAGGGAGCCGCGGAGGACAGGAGCAGTGCCCAGTGCGGGACAGGGCACGGAGAATGAGGCCACAGGCAGGGTGTGTGTCTCGGGTACGTGGCCTGAAGGAGCGTTTCAGGCTGGTGGCAAAGCAAGGGGGTCCTGAGCCAGCACGGGGAGCTGGGAGGTGCTGGAGGCTGCGGCTCTGCCTGGCCAAGGCCAGGTCACCATCCCACGGGAGCTGCTGTCCCCTCCAGTGACCCCAGCACTGGCTTCACAGCAGGCTAACTTACACTTCTGCCAGTCCCTTCGCTGCAGTTGGTATTGAATGGATTAATTAATTATCTCCATCGCATTAAAGCTGACAACTCAGACCATATCATGCATCACCTCTGCTAGTGGTAACTGTAATTCTCAAACTTTTCTTTCTAATTAGCACCTTGCAGTGCTGGGGCTCCTGCCTGCTCCCTGGCAGCCTCCACCCTCCAAAAACCTCTGGGCAGCCACACCACCTGGCTGCTGCTGGCTTAATGCCACCTACAGCAGGCACACAGCCCTTGGTGCCTGCTGATCCACATGGCCTCCAAAGCCACATGGGCTCTCCAGGGAAAGAGCCTGTCCCACGGATCCTCTCCAGAAGAGAGGACAGGAGACTAATAGGACCTTTAATTGCTCAGGGTTTTGCACTAAGGAAAACTTTGTTTTAGGGTTTTGAGGACCAGCAAGTCTCTGGGTATGCGGCCACCCATCCCATACCAGGACAGTGCCTCTGCAGGGGACCAGGTGGTGGCACAGGAGCTCCCAATCACTGGAGCATCCCATGTGCCCTGAACCCTGGAGTGAGCTGCACCAGGGACATGATTAACCAAAGGCCCTGGATCTGCCTCTGTGTTACACCTGTTTTTTTTTTCTCCCTAGCATGCCAGAAAGGGGCAGAACCATCAAAATCCCTTGGTTTTACTTGGGTGAAAATTCTCCTTCTCCATCAGCCCATCCCTCACAAAGATGGAGAACAATCACAAACCAACCACTCCTGGCACCCTGGATCCTGAGTCAGCACAACCTGCCCCACGCATCCCCACGGCTCAGCACTGCTCAGAGCCAAGGCTGACCCCACAGAGCTTCACTGAGGAGCCACAACGCTTCCTCCAGGCAGGAAAACAGACATGGACACCCAGAGCAGGTTCAAGAACACCCTCCCACTGCTTGGGTCACCAGCACACTCTGCTTCAGCCTGCAGATCACAGCGTGGATTCAAAGAACAGGTCCCAGATTCCATTTCTGGTCAGGAGTAGGATGATGCTGCCAAAATCTCTGCCAAAATCTTCCCAGCAGCATCTACACAGCTCAGCAAGGCCATCACATTAGGAAATCTCCCAGAGAGCTCCTGGAGATCGAGTGCTGGCCCTACAGAGATGTTAATCCCACCTCCAGCTGGTCCCTCTTTGACTCAGGATTAATGACGCAAAATTGGCATGTTAAACTGGGGGCTGAGCAAACACATACCCCAAACACCCTGAAATGACCTGCCAGCTCCAACCTGATGCTCTGATGTGCTTCCAAAACAGTCAACAGAGTCCCCAGCACCCCACCCTGGGACCATGCCCTGCCCCTGGCTCCAAGCATGAACATGACAGCAGCTCCTGTCCCAGCTGCCTCAGCTCAAGTCCTTCTACCCCAGACAGAAGATACCATGGGATGCTGCAGGGTGAGGCACCACTGCTGTCCCTCCTGCCCAAGGATCCTGTCCCAGCACACACTGCCACATTCCATGCCCCAGCTCTTTGCTAAACATTCGCCTGTGCTGCACTGTCAGCAGGGAGATCATGGGACAACCCTCTGTGTTTCCAGGGAGGAGAAACAAACCCAGGAAACTCCCCAGGGAAAGCAAAGCTTCAGCGAGGTGTGGAGGTGGCAGATGTGCCCCATCACCTCTTGGCATCATCCCCAGGGCAGATCCAAAGCCTTCTTTCCCACGGTTATGGCAACCAGCACTGTGGAGAATCCCCGGCCCCACTCTCTCCCAGCACCCATTTTTCTGAATTTCAAACTTCCAAGCAATTACTTGGCGAAGCAAGTCTTAAAGAGCAGTGACAGCCCCAGGAGCATCCCTGTGGTAAATAAGTCATGGATGTGAGATGCCCACAGCTACCCCAACTCCTCCTCCCCAGTTGTCCCCCCATGACAATACAGCACAGGGGCCTCACCAGGAAAACCACTCCTGCCCCCAGAACCCTCCCCAGGGCTGCTGGAAGGATGTTTATCAGCCTTCCCCCACCACGGAGAGTCTGGATTCCAAGCAATGAAAATAAGGAAAAGAAACATGGGAAAAATAAGGCAAGGGAAAGCAACTGTCCCCGAAATAACAATGTAATATAAATACAGTGCAACTCCTCCCGCAAATACCAAGAGAGTAGTTTGACACATCCAGAAAACATCTTGGCAGGACACACAGAGAGGTATCTGCGTGTCCTCACGCCTGGGCAGTGATGACACCCAGGAGCCTGAAGCCAAGCTGAGCAGCCCGGGGTGAAATCTGGCACGTGGAGCCACTGCTGATACATTAAAATGCGTCACCCCCCAGCTCTGCCGCTTTGGGGAGTCTCAGCCCAGCTGACCGCCCTGTGAGGAGGTGCCAGCTCTCCCAGTTTTGTTACCTGCTGCAATGCCACCTGCAAACCACCCTAAAAACTCTGAATCCCAGGAATGACTGCAGACAGGAGCAGCAAGGAGTGAACAGATACTGGCTGTGCCAAACACTCTGGTTTAGCACTCAGAGCACCATAAGGAAAGCTGGAGTCACACCTGGCACCATGCTGGGACCAGAAAGTGTCTAAGCAATGTTAAGGTGCTCTTTTTTAAGCTCTGCCTTCTCCAAGCACGAGAAGGCAGCAGGGAAACCCCTGGTTTAACAGTGTTCAGGTACTTTAAGGCCACCCCCTGTCTCTCAGCCCTGCCACCTCTCCCTGGGCCAGAGCGTTTGGCCAGCCATCTCCTGGAGAGCCACAGGGGTGGCAGGTACAAGGCAGGGCCACCAGCTCAAGAGGGCAGTGACAGCCTGACCATGGCACAGTGCCAGCCCCAGCACCCCCATGGCAGAGCTGCACTGTGCCAGCAAACCCAAAAACAGGGAGAGGATGGAGATTTATCACATTTATCAGTGACATCAGTGATCAGATGAGAAGCAGAGATCCCTTGCCTGCTCTGGCTGGACAGCAACAACACCAGATACAAACTCATCCCAGAGCTCCAGAGTGCTGCAGTGGGAGCCAGCACAGCCTCAGTCTCCTCCCAAGGGTACTTGCTGTGAGTTTTAATTAATTAAGAAGCCAGTAGGTCATACCTGAGCTCAGCAAGCTACAGCAAAGGCCCTGCCTGCAGCTGCCTCCCAGGAGGGGGACCTGGATCCCAGGGGATTGAGGACGAGGATGGGTCCAGGGAGAGAAATTGTTCTCTCCAAAAAGGGCAGCTCCTCTCCACCTCTGGCAGGAGCTCTGGCAGAAAGGAAACCCACACCAAAGGACAAACAGAAAATAACAGAGGGAGGGTGGTCTGAGAGCAGCGGCTCCAGGCAGGAATTTTGCAGACTCACAAAGAAAGAAGCTCTTGTATTTCTCTTTAGTCAGAAAAAAACAACAAAACCATTCCACCACCAACCCTATCTGCTCCCAGCAGCTGTGCAGAGCAGCACATTCCTCCGGCTGAACCGTGGTCCTGAGGCTCCCAGGAGAGGAGGAACCCACAGCAGAAAGGGCTGAGCAAAGCTAAAAATGAAAATCTGGAGCTGAGACAATCTGGGGAAGGCACAGGAAAGCCAGAGCCACGGTGGTCACTGGCAGCACAGCACACAGAACTGCTTTGTCCAGGGACAGCCCCGAGCACTGCCCCCAAATCAAACCTCCCCTCGGGATCCGGGAAGGGTCTCTGGTGCCAAGACCCTCCCTGTCAAGCACGGTGACCCCAGGGACTGGTTGGAAGTGATGAGAGGGGAAGGCTCCTGTCCTGAAGGACAGATCTGGGATGCTCATCCCAGTCTGGCCAAGTTGGCACAGGGTGGGCAAACATGGACAGAAATGATGAGAAGCGTAACCAGAGAAGAACAGGGTCTCTCCCTCAGGGCTCCTATGGTCCCAGCCCATCAACCCTCACCCAGTCCTCAAGTAGGGCTTGAGGGGCTCCTGCAGTGTGCCAGCCCCCTAAGGGCTGGGAGACACCAGGGACCATCTGCCTGGTACCGAGAGGGAGCCTGTTCCCAGGGAACAGCCTGCTCCAGGGTGGTGAAAGCTGCATCCCTGGGAGGTTTGTAGCCTCAGCTTCCAGAGATCCCCTAGGTAGGCAGCATCCCCTGGATGGGCAGTTCCTGAGCAGGCCCTGCCTTACCCTCCCCGTGCCCAAAACCCACCCAGCAAACCCCAAGGTGCTCAGCAGGAGTGGGGGGCCAGTGCACCCACTCCCTGCTGGCATAAACCTACACCAGCCATGCATCTGGGTTGAAATTAAAACCACGGGAAAGGCAGAAAATATTTTCTTTTGCCCCAGGAACTGCAGACATGGGGGTGATGCTGTGCAGTTAAAGAATTCCATACCCCAGAAACTTTTCCCACACCTCCCACTGCTGCCTGCCCAAGGTTCCACAGCGGGGAGACAGTGCCTCTGGGCATGGAGCACTGGCACACACATCCCTCCCTCTCTGGAAGGAGACAGGGAGATCCCAGCAGCTACCTCCAGCTCTCCGGATGAGCAGACAAATTACTCTGCATATGTTGTTTTCCATTTGAAAGAGTATGCAAATGCAGCTGCAGACGATATGTCACCTCTGTGTCATCCCAGTACAGGAGGACCCTTCTACCCCCATCACATCCTTGTCACATACCTTCCAAGATCACTTCCTTGCCCGTCTTCTTCAAGGCCTGCACAGCCTCATCGTGCGTGGCCTCGGACAGGTCGGTGCCATTGACGGCGAGGATGGCATCCCCCACGTACAGCGCCTCAGTCTGATCCGCTGCCAGCCCCTTAAAGATCTTGGAGATCAAGATGGGCATTTTATTCTCACGGCCACCTTGAAACAGAAGAGACAGGGAGCGGTTTTGGCTGTAGGAGCGCTCGGAGGAGTGGGTAGGGAAGGGGGATGCACTGGTACCAGATGGTCCCAGCAAGGCTGAGCCTTTCTGCTGGCATTCAATGCACTGTGCCAGGTCAGCCCACTGCCCACTCCCCCAGATACCCACAGGACACCTGTACCACTCACAGCAGCCAAAGTACCATGAGGCTTTACAGCTGATGAAGTGATTACTCCAAAACCACTCAGATTGGTCACAGATTATTCACAGAGTGAACATGTAACCTGGCCATCTCCCCATCAGTTTTGGCAGGAAAGTGTATCTTTATTTGCATTATTAATCATATGTGCTGAGCAACTATCCAGGCTCCAAGGACTTTATGATCTCAACAGATAGAACAGCTGAATGTTTTTGAAGAGGCCAAAGAGCCAGGGAGAGGTGAACCAATCTGGCTGCATGTTCCTGTCCACACAGCAACCCTATTTACTGGCTGCTCCTCACTGTCCCGACTAAAAGAATGCTATTCAAAGTCTCGGCGGCTTCAGGAGATCAATTTGCACATTGACTTTTGAACCCGCAGGAAGATGCGAGCTGCCTGCGTGCCAGGGCACAGGGATGCAGCAGCCACTGCCCGTGGCAGCCAGGGATCAGCAGTGCCCGATGTGCCCTCCGCCCCGGGACAGCCTGTCCCGAGGAGTCTCCCGAGAGATGATCCTCATCCCAGAGGGAGATGCTGAGCCCAGCCCGCTGTCACTGCCCGCCCCGGGCTGCTCCCAGCCAGTGCCACAGGCATTTCCTCACTCAGCTGCCTGCCAAGCCCTGCGAGGGCTCCGGTTATCAGCTGTCAGAGGCCCCGGCGGGGGCTGCTCCGTCCTTGCGGCAGCGGCTCCTCGCCCGGCTGCCAGCGCCGAGAGCCCTGCCAGGGCTAAGAACCTCCGCCAGCCTGGCTCTCGCTCGGCTCCCCGCTGTCCTGCCAGCCCCAAGCCACGTCCCGTGGCAGGATATTCACCCCCCGGGTGGCACCCAGTGTCCCTGCGTGAAACATGGCTGGCACATGAACAGTGACATGCCAGCAGCCCCGTGAGGAGTGATGTACTGCTCTACCAAGGCTGCCCCACCCTCCACAACAGCTCCCACTGCCCAGGTTTGATGGTAACTACTTCTTTTCCACATACGTCACTGTAAAAATAAAGTTTTAACTGAACCAGGGGAAGTTTCTCCTTTCCTGGGAGAGCCACGAGCAAGCAATAACTTGGCAGCCAAGGGGTGGTTACGAAAGGGGGTTTGTGTTTCCCCAAAAAAGGGCTGGCAGGCTGGGGCACCCTGCAGACACGGCCAGCAGTGCCGCACATTCACATCACTAAACCTCCCCACTTCCAGAGGGAGCCGGAGGCTGCGGCTGTGTCCCCTCTGAGCTAAGAGGAGAAGCCACGTCAGGAGGCGAGAGCTGCCCTGTCACTGCCGCCGGGCTGCCGAGCCCGCTGCCTCTCGCAGCCACGCTCCGCGACAGCCCTGTCCCTGTCTCCCCGCTGCCCTTTTCATCCTGCTTTCACAGTTTCTAACACGCTGGGAGCCGCGTGAAAATCAAAGGCAGGCAGAAGGGCAGGAACGCCATCCCTGCCCTAAGAAGTTTCCAGCCTGAAGTTCAGGCGAGTCACCAAGGAGCGGGACAGCTTGGGAGGGAAAACAGACATTAAACAGGGAGGCTTCCCGCCGCCGCGCTTCCCGGGAGCACAGCTCTCCGAGCCCGAGTGACCTGGTTTAACACCCCACCCAGCGCCGGCAGATCTCCAGGGGCTTTACATCCCTCCCTTCGTTTCGCTGACCGTTCTCAAGGGGCATTTCCCAACTCAGGAACACAGTGGGACAAGGACATGCCGGCCCAGCCCTCCCTTTGGCTGCAAAAGGGCAACTTTCGTGTAACGAGGTGCCCCCCTGCACCCCACCTGCCCCGTGAGACAGCACCCTACCCGTGGGTGCGGGGCACAGTGGGAGCCCTCTCCGGCTCACAAACCCTGGAGTCACTCACCCCGGCCGGGGCACGGCGGGTAGGCACTGGCCGGTCACTCTGCACCCCAGACCATCGCTCTTTTCGTAGGTTGGGAATGGTCCGGGTCCCGTCACTGCCACGTGTCCCCCTCCCCGTCCTGAGCTGGGGCTGGAGGGTGTGAGGACCCCGACCCCAGCCCCACTCCCCGCGGGGTTCACTCCGAGCGAGCCGCCAGACGGCAGCAGCAACAGGTCCCGGTGCCGGTGCCCCTCTCCCCCCGCCGCCCCGGGAGCCCCGCTCACCTTTGATGCTGATGCCGAGCCCCCCCACGTCCTGCTTGACGACGCGCACGGTGCGCCTGATGTTGGCGAGCGCCTCGGGCGCGGCGGAGCCCGGCTCGCCGCCGTTCAGCTGCGCCGCCGGGGCCTCGGGGCCGGCCCCGGGGCCGTCTGCCGGGCTGACCCCCAGCACATCCTCGGCCAGGGTGAGCAGGACGCGGAGCCACTGCCCGCTGGGGCCGCGCAGCTCCAGCAGCCCGGTGCGCGGGGCGCGCCTGCCCGCCGCCATCTTCGCGCGCTCCGCGTCCCACACCGCCCCGCGCCGCCCCTCAGCGCCTGTCCCGCACCGCCCCTCACTGCCTGTCCCGAACCGCCCCTCACTGCCTCTCACAGCTGTCCCGCACCGCCTCTCACTGCCCCGCACCGCCCCTCACTGCCCCGCACCGCCCCTCACCGCCTGTCCCGCACCGCCCCTCACCGCCTGTCCCGCACCGCCTCTCAGCGCCCCGCACCGCCCCTCACCGCCTGTGCCAAACCGCCCCTCACCGCCCCGCACTGACTGTCCCTGTCCCGCACGGCCCCTTACCGCCCCGCATTACTCCGCCCTCCGTCCCGCCACGCACCGCCCCGCCGGACTGGGAAGGAGCCCTGGGAGAGAGCGCCTCGGCCCCACCCCATTCCCGCCCAGGACAGGGCACCGGGATGCTCCCCAGTGCTCCCTGCACAAACTCTGGATGGGGCACCGGGAGGGGACACGGCTCCCCGGTGCTCCCCATCATGGAATGGGGCACAGGGAAAAGCACAACCCCCGGTGCTCCCCGCTCCATCCTGGGACAGGCACCGGGAGGACACGGTGCTCTCCAGTGCTCCCCATGCCTGCCCGCCCACGAGGGACACCACTCTCCTCTCCATCCTGGGATGGGGCGCAGGGAGGGACACGGCTCTGGCCTGAATGAGGCATGGGGAGAGACGAGGACACCAAAGCCCCACCGCTCTATCCTGGGATGGGACTCTGGAAGAGCCTGGTTCTCCCCTCTCCATCCTAGGATGGGGCAGGGACAGTCCCCGTGCTCCCCAGTGCTCCTTGTCCTGGCCTGACACAAGGCACCAGGAGGACCTGGTGCTTCCCAGTGCCCCCACTCCATCCTAGTGGCATGGGGAGGGACACAGGCCCCCAGTACTCTGTTGCTTGTCCCAGGTCTGGCCTTGGACATCCTGGGCTGTCACAGGAGGAGCAGTAGGAGCTGGGCACAGAGCTGTGGCTCATCCCAGCAGCCACAGCCAGGGCAGGAACCTCCCAACAGTCCCAATGACTGTTCAACAGCAGCCAAGCAGGAGGAGAACGGTGTCTTGCAGACATTCAGAAGAGTCTGCATTGCTTTTTCCTTACTTGCCCTGGATCTTGAAAATGGGAATATTTTTACTTCCTTGGCAGACATCCATTTTTACTGCATTAATTAGGAGTAGAAAATACCTCCAGGAGTAGCAAATCACTCTTGGCACATCCCCTCTGCCCCTTGCCGAGTGCTTCAAGCAGCTCCAGGAGCCTCTTGAACAGGACTGCTGAGGTCTCAGCCCCTCTGGAAAGCACAAGGATTTATAAGAACTCTGTAACATTTATGGCTGGCTGGGAAGGGGATGGAGAGAGGCTCTGGGCACCTGAGGCAAGGGGGCTGCAGCATGTGCTGCTCAGCACAGCCCTTCCCGGCCAGGGGCTGCAGCCAGCCCTGAGCATCAGCCTCACGCAGGGGAGAAAAATGCTCCCCGGGCTCCCTCCCACGCAGTAGCAGCTGTGGAATTTCTTGAGGTTGCAGCAGAGGAAACCCTGAAGGTTATTTCTTTACAAAAGAAAGACGCTTTACATATTCCTGATTTTCTCTTTCTTAAAATGTCCGGGGTTTAAGTGACTCTTTGCGTTTGCAGTACGGTGCTGCTCATTGTGGCAAGCACTTCTACACCACCCCAAGGATATTGCCCTCTGATCCCACTCCCTGTCCAGCCCCACTCTCGTTGCCAGTGCCTCTCTGTTTGGGAACAGCAAGGGGAATTTGGTCTTTCAGTCCTCGAGTGGACACAGAGCGCATTCCCCCTGTGCCACATGCCCTGGGAGCACTCATTTTATTTTCCAGCCAGGCAGCTGCAATCAGCAATTTGTCCAGCTTTTTTTCATTCCAAAGAGCTGCTTTTGATAATTCCAGCCTCTAAGGGCCCATTCCCATCTGAGCCAGCAGTGGGATCACTAAACACTGGTCTCAGTGCAGCAGAACAGCACCCTTTGGGTTGTTCCCTTTCATTTCTCAGCTCTGTGCCCCGAGGCATGGATACTGATAAGCATGGCCTGGATGCATGGAAGCCATCCAGATGGTTCCAGTGCCTTTCCCTGTCTTGCTGCTGAGATGGAGAAAGCACCATGGCCCTTGGATCCAGGTCACAGCACTCTGACCACCTCCTTTGGGGAAACAGCCTCACCCTGTGAGTGCAGCAAGGCCGATGCTCAGTGACCCCCAGCAGAGAGCACATCCCACAGCAACCACTTCTGCCCGGCTGTGGGACCCCCTGCTTCAGCAATTAATATTCCTATGACAACTTATGTGGGATTGACACCCCAGGCAAGTACTGCAGGTGGCGTCTTCTAAGGGAAACAGGGAATCCAAAGTGCCCTGAAGACCCTGGTCCCAAACTGGGAGGGTCACCGTGAGCAGGGGGTCCATCAGGAGGGGACAGTGGGGCTGACAGGCTGGTGAAGTACTGGGGGCTTGGCTCCAGCATTGGGGGGCTTGGCTCTAGGTTTAATCAAAGACAGAAATCATTTGCTGGGTGCTCTGCACAGCTGGGCCTGGTGAGAGCTGTGGCCTGAGAAACTGGCACATACCAGGATGTTCTTGGAGGTCTCAGTGTCCGCCAAGCAGAGATGCTGCTGTTTTGGGGTTTTCCCGCAGGCTTGGCTCCCTCAGGCTCCCCCACTTCTTTTTAGCCCTTTCCTGTCCCCGGGCGCACGGTGAGCACCGGGAGCCCAGCACACGGAGTGTTCCCAGCTCGATTTGACCCTCACAAGACCCCATGAGCGTAACCCCCGTGCCGTGGAGCTGTAGGACAGGCGCTGGGACGGGAGGGCGGAGGCTCCTGCCGGGGCTGGCACGCAGGAGTGAGCCGCAGCTTCCAGGCGTGCCAGCGGCGTTCGTCAGGGCTCCTGTGAAAGCGAGCAGGCGGGGGAGGAGCTGCTTGAAAAATTGCTATTCACAGAAATAGAAACTTCCCGCAGAAACACGCGTGCGTCGGTGACAAAAGCCCAGCTGGGAATTTCTCCTGGCAGCAGGAGCAGTGGGAGGGGAAGGGGCTGGGGAGTGCAGGAGGCTGAGGTGCAGGACTGGGGGTGCTGCCAGGGCCCTGACCTTGGCCCTGAGGGAAATTGCTGCTTTTTAGCTGGAAAAAGCATCTCTTGGTTCCATCATCCTCCAAATGGTCCCCAGGAGCAGGACCTGGCAGTGTGGCAGTGATGGGCTCGGTGCCCCCCACTCTGAGCCATCCCCTCCAGCAGAGCCTCCTCTGCGGCTGTTGGGGCACTGCAGAGAGTGCTGAGGCCCTGGCACAGATTGCCCAGAGAAGCTGTGGCTGCCCCTGGATCCCTGCAAGTGTCCAAGGCCAGGTTGGACAGGGCTTGGAGCAACCTGGGATAGTGGAAGGTGTCCTGCCCATGGCAGAGGGTGGGATGAGCTGAGCTTTAAGGTTCCTTCCAACCCAGACCATTCTGGGATTCTGGGATTCCACACTTCCCCAGCTGATTTTCCTGGCAGGTTTAAGCCATCCTGGCATTTTCTTTGCCTATTCTCTCCAGCCCCCTGAACCCTGTCGTTAAGCAGCTATTATTAGTCCTATTTCTTGGCATAGGCAGGAGCTGTGTCAGAGCCCACCAGTCTATTTATAGTGCTGTGAGCTGTTCTGTTACTTGTGTTAATTGAATTAATCCCTTCTGAAGAAAAGACTTGAAGAGCTCAAGTTCAGTCCCTGGGACAACATTCCCAAACTGTGGGGATCCAGGCAGCATCTCAGATCACTGGATGCCCTGACAAACCTCAGCACCAGGGAAGGGCTGCTCTGCTCAGTGTTCCCAGGAATTCATGAAAGGGGATGACTCCAACCCTACCTTGCAGGACTGAGACTCATGAAACCCTGCAAAGGATAGAAGAGAAATAGCTTTTATTATCTAGGTAGATTTTAGTCTTGATATTAACAGATTTAGATATGCAATATGTACTTAACAGATGGAGGCATCCTTCATTATGCAGGAAACACAGCAAAAAAGTGTATCTGGCTTTGGAATCACTGGGATCTCCAAGTCCTTTACAGTGTTTCTGTCTGCTTTGGGACATAATTAGTGCCTACAAAGTTTCTTCCATCTCATGCAGGCTCTTCCCTTATGGATCCCTGTAAGTTAACCACAGTCAGCTGGGCTTTCAGAGTGGGAAAATGCTTATGCCACTGCATGGCAGTTCATCTGTTATCAGGGCAGGATCATTTAATCAAGGAACAAGCGACTGGATGGGGAAAAGCAGCACCCAGAAGCTAAAATAATTTTGGAAAGGCAAAAGTTGTTGCACATTAAAGCCCAGCTTTGGCTCTCTGATGCTCTAAGACCAAGTGGTATCAGCGGCAGTGGTGTCAGATGATGGACATAAATTAGTAACAAAATCAGCACATGAGCTGCAGATTGTAAAATCCCCTGTCATGTTTGCAGTTCGACTGGTCCATTTTTCAGTTTATTCGCAGCTTGCAAATGAAAATGCTGTTTCCTTCCTGCCTGCCACTGGGAATAAGCATCTCTTGGACTGCAGAGTTGGTGGGATACACTGCCCATGATTCTGGATTCTGCAGCTCTCCTGGGGTTTTTATAACTCACCAGGTAGAGCTTTGATAAATGCCACTTCACTGCCATCACCTCTCTCTGATGGCCTGTCAACGTGACACCACCAAGGCTGTGGACACCCCATCCCCAGAAGTGTGCAAGGCCAGCTTGGATGGGGCTTGGAGCAATCTGGTCTAGTGGAAGGTGTTCCTGCTGATGGCAGGGGGGTTGGAACTGGGTGAATTTTAAGGTGCCTTCCAACACAAAGCATTCTATGATTTATAATTCCAAGAGATTGTCTGGAGCACAAGGAGACCTTGATGGATGTGATTTCATTCCCTGACTCAAGGGATGTCGCAGGAAGAGCTTCCCATGCTAAGCCCATGACAGAGGTTCAGGAGGGATGGAAGAGCCTCACATCCCGGGAAAAGGCTGTGTTTGAAGCCTGAGGGATGTTTTCTCACTTCCAGCTGGAAAGCACCTTCAGCATCAGGGTTTTGAGTTAAGTGCATCCTTCCGTGTGGCTTCACCTTCCCTGTAAGAGCCACATCCCTGCGGGGCGCTCCTGGCAGGTGCTTGGCTGGCAGACCCCCGCTGCCAGGGACCTGCTCCTTCCCAGGAGCGCGGCGAGGGCCACCTCCGGGCCGAGTTTCAGCGTCGCTTCCTGGGAGGATCTGCAGGATCTCCTGCTGTCAGCAGATGCCAGCAAAGAGCCGCTCTGCAGCCACCGGGCCGGGGGTGGCCGGGGACCCGCACCCTGGGCGCTGGGGCACCTTCTGCCCCCACCCCAGCGTGCGGCTGGGCGCTGCCTGCCGAGGGACAAAGCCCTGCGGCGATCCGGGGGGGCTTCGCTACCAGCTGAGAACCCCCATGCTCAGCTCACGAAGTGGAGCATCTGCGGATGCTGCACACTGGTGGCACTGAGCAGGGGAACGGGACGGGATGACCCTCTGGCTCATCTCACCACGCACGGCTTCGTGCCACACGGCGGGCAGGGGACACGCTGCCGCTGCCCGCTCAGCCTGCTGGTTACGAGAGTCACGGAGTGGTTTGGCTTGGAAGGGA
>WAAE01014433.1:0-37949 GCA_013400495.1 Nicator chloris | reverse complement strand
AAAAAAAAAGTAAGCTGGGGGAGTCTGTCTATAAATGTCCATCAATTGATTTAGTTTGACTTCCTTGAACATCTGAATGTGAATTCCTCATTTGTAGATTTGTGTTCAGATTAGGCAGAAGTTGAAAAGAAGCATCAGAATATTTCAGAGATGCAAATGCTCCTTTCTCCCCCCTCAAGTACACACACATATTCACAAATTATTTACAAAATACACTTGGAGCCTCAAACTCACCTAATAGAATGATGCTGAAATCTGAAGTCCTCTGGCTACTCTTTGGGCAAATTTTTGAGACAGATCATTACTCTGTAGCTCTTAAAAAAACCCCTAAGATCAACCAACTGCTTAAAAACCTTCAGTGTGATCTAAAGACTGAAACAATTTATCTGTAGTTACATTACATGCCTACAACATAATCTCTAGGTGTAGCCGATGTGTGAAATAAATGAAATGAAGCCCACAACATTAAAGTAAAATAAAATGAAATAAAATATACCCAACACCAGACCTCAAAATAATTGATTACAGAACCAATATGAATTGTTTCCAGAAATTGTTGCCCATTCAGTTAATTTTGCTATAGAAAATCCACAAGTTCTTTGGCATTGGCCTTGCTGGCTCATCAGCATATCACCCAATAACAAAACAGAAATTTGAGGCTAAAGTTATAAGAAAGAAGTAGAATTTTGCTGCCACAACTGAATGAATAACCCAAAACATAGTCTATAAGCTCTAATTATAGATGGAAAAAAGACCCAGCAGGATTTATGTCAGATAATCAAGAACATACACCCATACAAGCATGTTTAGAATAGAGAATAAAAGCTAAAGGTGGAATTTGATAAACCCCAATAGAAACCTCCCAAATAAATGAACCAAAACTCCCTGTTGCTACTTCCTCTGTCTTAAAATAGAAGCGTTAGTTTCTACCAAAGGCACAAAATCTAGTGAAGTGAGATAGAAAATCCAGTGAGCTAAAAATGACAGAAAAGACTGCTCAGCCTGGAGAAGAAAATTGTCATAGCCACACTGGTGACTCAAAGACATATTTCAGATAGGACATGTGGCACACAGGAAGCATTAGTTGAATTATTTATCATCAGGAGACACAGATATGGCCTTTTTTTTTTTAATGGACTAGCTGAAATGATGACATTTGTATTTTGAAGATTTTCAAGGCCAGGATGATACCATGATGTGAGGAGTGAGGAGAGGAAGGACGAGAAGGAGCACTGTCAACCTGTAACCTGGTATTTGGGGTATTTAGTGGAACATGGGAGACCTCTAAGAAACTTAGAGAGTTAATGGAATTTGGGCTTTTTCCAAAGCCTCCTCTGAGTGTCATTTTCAGGCTGGAGATGAAAACTCACTAGATACATAGTGAAATTGAGTAATTTTTATGAGACATGTGAACAGCTTTTGTGCCTAAATATCACTTATTTAAAATGAAAAATGGACTATTGACACACAGAAACCTGTTTTAGGTAGTAAGCTCTTCCTCAGACTCTGAAAGATACAGAATTAGATGATCTACCAGGAAAATGAGAAGAGAGAGAGAGAGACTTTGCAGCAGACTACCAAAGCACTGCTGACTTGTGAGGCAATATTTGTGCCTTTGCTATGTCCATGAGTAGATGTTTATAATCAGAATACAGTGAAAATTCACAGGTAGTAGGTTGAAAAGAAAAGATGAACAGATGTGAGGAGCTCCAGCTGTCCCTCACCTGATTTTATTGTTAATCCCCCACAGCCATATGTATCTGCTGGGCCTCACTGTTCATCTCACTCTGCCCTGACTCATCCCTCAGCTGTCTTTCCATTCATCTTAAAAAACAAACTCCATTGCTGGCAGGGAAAACTGGCTTACCCAGGAGGCTCCCTACTTCAGACAATCTGCTTGGGGGCTCTGGAGAGCCCTGGAGAGCTACAAGAGAGCTGCAGGAGGTGAGAGAAGGAGAGTTGTCTAAATGGCTAGCTTCCCACTTTGAAGAAGTCAAATTTATTTCTAACTTCCTCAGTGCTTGGAAC
Source organism: Nicator chloris (assembly GCA_013400495.1). NCBI lineage: Eukaryota > Metazoa > Chordata > Aves > Passeriformes > Pycnonotidae > Nicator > Nicator chloris. The sequence goes on along the minus strand of WAAE01014433.1, from coordinate 35,921 downwards.
TGAAAGCCACATATTCTGTATTATTTTCAAGGAAAAAAATCATACTGATTTATGTTTTAGTGGGAGTAGATTTGTCTTCCCTGGAAATTTGACTTTAAAACATCTTCAGAAATGCTGACAGATGGACCTCCTCTATATCTAAGATAAATAGTCGACATTCTGTACATCTTTTTTGCTAATGATAAATGGACACACTCTTTCCCTATTCCCTCTCAAGAAAAAGACAACTCCTCTTAGTAATGCAGCTGTTCTGAGTTTAGTAAACAAACTACACACCAGATGCTGCCAACTGCTTTAAGTATTAAGACACACAGATTTCTTGGTACCAGAATAAAAGAGGAAAAGGAAGAAGGTTTTTTCATCAGTGTGAAACAAAAGCCTTTCATGTGTGTTATATTGTTAATTATCCAAGCTACATAACTAAATATAAAGGTGAGATAAGAGCTGACTGAAATACTGACTCATATTCTTGAAATTGCTTGATTTAAATGTGAAGACTTTAAGCTATGGACAAACACATATGACTTTCTTGAACTCCTGGACAGTACAGAGACCTTGGCTGTGGGGAAACCAGGCAGAAAGACTGCAACTACATTGGAGTAAAGGTTGAAAACTTGCAGGTAACAATGCTAACATCACTTCTTTTATGGACAACATTATTGTTTTTAAGAGTCAGAAATAAACCACATACTAACAGCTTCCAGAAAAAAAGGGACTTATTTTTTCTTCCTGGTTCTAATCAAAATCTTTGTGAACAAAAAAGCTCTCATTTGCTTTGTCATGGCACCAGAATTTCACACATGTGCAATGCATTTATGACCTGATATGATGCACAATCAGAATCAGAAACTATATACTCAGCTTAGTAGGAAAAGTAAGTAGATACTGTAAGTGAAAACTTCATGTTACATTGGCAAATTACGCTCAAGTGATTGGTTGGTTGTATTGGTCAGCAGATTTGAATAGGACAGACTGTTGCAAAATGTTCTGACTAAATTAATTCGAGACCATCACTCTTGTCCAATGTTAGAACTTCATTTTAAAAATCAAAGTTTTGCATTCTCCATTATGTCTTCTATACTGTTTAACAGATGAGCAGATTGTTACTATCATAACATTTATCCTTCACATACCCTGTTACCATACTACTCTGGTCTTTATCATTATTTTAGGCAAAAAGGGCCATAATTACACATATTAATATGATCCTCACAGTCCATCTGAGTAGTTGTAATGAAAACATTGCCATGCTCAGTGCATCACCTGCCCTATTTTTCTTGAAAGTAGGCATTGCTGCGCCTATTGTGTTTTGACAACATAATCTCAGTACTGACATTGACTTAGCCTTTGACTGCTGAATTTCCCTTTAAAATTATGGCTTTTTGCAGTTTTATGTAATATTCCACTGCTGTTAACTATTTCAATTCTCCTCTAGCAGGTTTGAACATTTGTGGGTTAATATAGTCAACATCGTTTTGTGGTCTTTGAAATGTGGATTTCTTCTTAATATCTAAAATGAAATCTATAGAAACCTGCATAATCATTCTAAAATTTTCTGTATTCAGTTTAAATGGGTTATCTTTGGAAGCAAATTAAAAACAAAAACACAACTTGCATCAGTGCTGTAATTTATTTTTTTATGTTGAAGTAATAAAAGTTTCAGTGAATAAGTATAGTTACATTTGATAATGATTCAGAATCAGTTAGTAAACTGAAGGCAACTGCTGCCTGCTGAGACACTGCACTTCAAGTCCACCTCCCAAGAACAGCTCCAGCCCACAGAACCACAGAATCACAGAATGGGTCAGGCTGGAAGGGACCACAGTGGGTCATCTCGTCCAGCCTCCCTTCTCAAGCAGGGTCGTCCCAGAGCACATGGCACAGGAGTGTGTCCAGATGGTTCTTGAATATCTCCAGTGAGGGAGACGCCACAGCCTCTCTGAGCAAGCTGTGCCAGTGCTCAGTCACATGCACAGTAAAGCCATTTTGCATGGAAGCAGCTCAAACTGGTTCACACATCTGTGGGAATCATTCTTCCTAAAAATCCCACAGAACTGGGATAATTTCTGCATCTGAGACTCAGATTTTTGGAGCTTTCCATGGACAGACGTCTATGATGCCTCTTAGGGAACTAGGATAGATCAACCCTTGCCAGAACACCAAGGCACAATTTCCTTTCCTCTTCCTCTTTTGCAGGAAATTTCTATCCACTTTTTTCAATTTTTTCTGATTATCTTTTTTTGAAAGCCTAAGTTTGGCCAGAGTCCAGGTAGTCTGCACTGCATTTACAGTACTGTGTACTGAGTCATCAGTAGAAAAATCTGCAGTACAATGCAGAAATACATGAAAAATTTGGGGATGATGCAAAAGCAATATTGAAATCCATTAATACTGAAAAGAAAAAACCTCACAGGGGTCTACAACAATGGTTATGTAATTTTTTAAAACCTCCTAATTTTTTATTAGCCTCCACTTTAAAAGAACATTACATGTGAAGAACTTCTAGATTCCGCAGCATAGAGGGTTTACACAATCAAAGGACTTTTCCTTAGGATTTAGCTCCTTTTTCTTGAACGTGTAATTGTCTTCTTTAGAATTTCTTAATTTATCTGCTGCTAACAGAAGAGAAATATTTAAATTGTGGCACACCAAAAAATTACCTTAGAAGAACAGCTATTGGATGCAAAGGATGTGTGAATAGAATAATTGGAAATTATGTAAATTCTCACATTTATGAACATGAATGCTTTTTCTTTTCTCTCCTTCATTCCCAATTTCATTTTCTTTGTGGATTTAATAGCTCTCTTAATCTCAGAAAAATGCAATGCATGAAGAGTGCATTCAACCTGTGGGGACTATTAAAGAAATGTATACACAATACTTCACGCAAAGGCACCTCCGTCTCCTGACAAAATATCACCACGCATAGCAGGAAAATGAAAGAAGAAATAATAATGTGGAAGACATAAATTTCTGGCAGAACTCCCTCAAGAATCACATTTTGGCAAGGATTAAGCTGGTGTGTTGTCTGAGCGGCAGTTCATAAGATCCAGTTTAAGAGGAGCAGGGCGAGCTCCTCCAGAGATGAGCGCCTTCAGTGAACTCCTAGATCTTAGGGATCCCTCTCACTCCTTGTCCAAAAGTCCATGGAGGTCTGCAAATAGATGAGAGCACCCTGGACACACACCTTGGCTGCACCAGCTGAAAACAGTCATCAGATCACCTACATGTGGGCCGAGGCTGACCAAAAAAACCTTATGAGTCCATCAGCTCCTTCACTAGCAGTGTGGAGCAAGTACAACAGAGGACTTGCATCAGAGGGCTTGGACGTTTTTGCCTGTCAATAAGCTTTCAGATCCAGAATAATCGGCTGGAAATAGAATCAGTTACCACTGAATAAACACACAACCAGAAAAATCAAAATCAAGCTTAACTTCTCCTGAAACAAAGTTGCTGAGGATGTAGAGAGGATGTGGAGATGACTAGAAAGAGATGGATCAGGGGAGATTTTTAAAGGGTTGCCCTTGTAGAAAGCTGCATGTGCAAGTTCAGGAAAAAATTAAAAGAAAAGACCACCTGCTTGATACCTGCTGTACCAGGGCAAAAGAAAAAGCCTATGATAATTGGCTTAAACTTCCTGGTGACAGTAAATGCTCAATCAGAAGACCTGCTCCAGGGGGAACCTTTGGAGAAGAGGGAAGCATTGCTATGGCCATGTAAGACCCGTGTGATCTGTACACTTAGGCAGTGACATACTCATGTGGGCCCAGAAGAACAGACCACCTGTCAGGCCCAGGCTGGATGGGGCCCTGAGCAACTTTATCTAGTGAATGGCATCCCTGCCCATGGCAGGGGGGATGGAACTAGATGAACTTTAAGGTCCCTTCCAACCCAGACCATTCTGTGATTCTATGATTCCACAATGCTATCTATCACTATATTTCAAAGTAAACAAATGGGGAAGAAAAGGAATTGAATACAAGTGGCTCAAAACTTATGCATTTTGTTATTAGACATACTATATAAATAGATCGTAAATACTTTTTGGTAAAAGTGCTTAAGTATACTTTATTCTAACGTGCTGTGTGTTTCCTATTTTAATTTCATGCCTAAATCGATAGCTAATTATAATTTGACAAGAAAAAGCCATTGCAATGGGTACGATCTACCTGCTCTGCTGTTAAATTGGAATGTGGTTGGCTGGCTTTACAGTGTTACCTCAATTTGTGTATACCATTTCCAGAGTCAATGTAAGAATCAGGAAATAAACTTCTGGCAAATCATTTCAACATCATGTAGAATTGCCCCAAAAATCCTTTGTCTGTGGTTGATAGAAGAAGGAAGATTTTGATGTCTAATTGTTGACACACATGTGTCCAGGATTTAAACAGCTTCCATCTTGGGTTTTATGACCAGATCCAAATTAGGGAAACTCTATCCCACACCATAACAATTTAGACAATGATTATTAAAGCAATGTATCCTTGAAGAACCTGAAGTACAATCACCATCACAATTAACATCCATATCCTCTAGGCCTATCATACAAACTCACATGCCCCCACCCTCCAACAAATACACACATATGAGAGAGGTTTTCTCCACCAATCTGCAAACTTGTTAGGAAATGGACAACTGGATATGTAAAAAATTCTCTTCTTTGATTTTCATGCTCACCAGTCATTAAAGGGTTACTTTTCAGAGCAGCAAAAGAAGAAGAGTTGGTTGACCAAACATTTTTTTCTTATAAACAAGTGTCAACCCTGAGCTTGTAATTAAGAAGTTAAAATCTGTGATTTATATATATTTATATATATAAAAATAGATGATCATACTACGACTAAAAAAGTGAAAGAAATCTCCATGTCAGTACTATATATTTGTTTGATCCGAAATTTTGTAGAAGAAATGCTTGCGACACTGAAAATTAACTGATATGACAGATGTAGTTAGGTGTGAAACACGCTATTGATCCGGTTGCTGTTAGTCTATTAGAGAATTGCTGTCTTGGTAGGGTAATGGACACAGAAGAAAAAGTTCTAATCGATGTCAGAACAGTAACAAAAGAAAAAAAGATTACATCACAAGAGATTATTCTCTGTCTGAACCCCTGAGGGGTCAAGAGTGTTGTTTAACATTACCATCATGGCTGGTGAGCTCACAGTGGTGAGCTAAGTGGAAAACTGTGACAATTCTATAACATGGATAAATCCTAAAAGAAACTAGGTGAAATCGTGCTACTACTCATATTTTTACTGGGCATTAAGATTCAAATCCTAAGCAACTGTAACATGACATTCTGAAGCTAGTGGAGCTACTACCATACTAAAAGATAAACTTATTTTTCAGCTTCTCTACCTTCATACCAATCTGATGTGGTTGGCAGATGGAGTGCAAGACATTCATTTCTGAGATATACTTTTTTAGTGTTGGGGAAAAATATTCAGCCTTCCTCCCTTTAACAGTGATCATTCTGATGACCTGAATCATCCTATAAAAGTTCCTAAAGGAAACCTGGCTGTCAGTGAAGAACAGTTGCATTTTTTGTTCCTTTCTTGTCTTTTTGTTTTGTTTTGTTTTGTTGATATTCTGTTGAAATGCAGCAGCCTTGAGTCAGGCTTGATTCAGAAAGAAAACTTTCCTGGTTTCTTCCCCCGTCTTTTTTCTCACTGGGGAAAAAATACATACTGTAAGATCCTTTTTCCCTTTTGCAGCATAAAAGGAAATGAAGCTCAGAAAGTCTACTGTAATAAAGGATTGAGAAACAATTCTCTCAAGAGTGGATATTGTCTTCAGAGATATCTGAAAAAAGCAGGAAGCAGTTCAGTCTGGCACCTGGTACTCTTTGGGAAAACGAAAATGGGAAGCAGGTTGCAATACTGCTGTCTTGTAGAAAACGGCAAGTGTTTGTGGCATGGTCCATTGTCCAAGGGTATAAGAAAAGAAGAAAGTTGGCTGTTTCTGTAGCTAAAACACAGTTTCTCTGGCGAGATCCAGGATTATCTCCACCGTCTCTGCAGTACAAGACTGAGGAAGATGACGAGCAATGTCTGCAGTGACCAGCCTGGCTGAGTGGCTGAAGCCTCCACCTCCCTCCTGTCCGAGTCGACAGGCGGTGCTTCGGTGGTGACGAAATCAAACTCGGTGGGACAGATGTCATCTGTGCAGCCACTTCCGCTGCCTGAGCCGCTGGTTTCGTCACCTGGCACAAAGGAGTGAGGGAAACAGCGTGAGTGCTATAGGTTACAGCTTTCATCCCTTTTCTCCCCTCCACTTGGCACCCCAGTGGGGATGAACACACTGGGAATGAGGAAGTGTTGGTGGTGCTAAATTTCATTCGGTAAAGCTTCCAAATGAAACCCACTGTGACTTAATTAGGTGATCAAATGCTCTTCTGAAAAAGGATCAGACTGCTGGCATTATGGAAAGCCTTCAGTGTCTGGATGCATTAAACATGAAGATAAGGAAGAGAAGCAAAAGAAACAATTATATAACTGGAATTTCATGGAACAGAAAAAGACCTTTTATGTTGTCAGCAGCGCAGAGCACAAAGACCACAGAAAGTCATTGCAACAGAGCCAATTTATGAATGTGTTCCAAAACTACAGTTATGTAATGACAGTTAATGGTTTCTTACTCGTATCCTGGAAGTTGACATCATTCCCATTGTACGCATTCTTCAGTTTGTTAGTCATGACACGTAAGGCCATGATTTGTTGTCGAATGAAGGTGTCTGGCCTTGTGATGTCCACATCTACTTCTGGATTGTTGATCTGGTTGGTCAAGCCATCATTCATAATCTCAGGCAAGTATCTATACAGCAGAATGAGAGATTAGTTTGAGACGCAGTAATTCCAGAAATAAAACACTGTGGAGTAAATGATGTGCTAGGAAATTCAATGTGCTGTTCTTAAACAGATCCATTAAAACCGTTTTAAAAATATAGTTTTAAATTTTACTGACCCCAAAAGTTTCTGTTTAGTAGCACAGCTGCATGGGGAGCAGAAAGGATTTAAGTTTTTCAACCTCCTAACTCTCCATATATTCCCCAGCAAGAGCAATGACTGTGCCAACTATGGAAAAGGTTCACAAGCCAGCAGTAAGTCACCACATATTCATATCCTCTCCTGACATGAATGCCTGCACACTAAATTAAGCATCTAACAGTGCATTCTGCTGTTTTTATTTCTTTCTGCTTAAAAAATATGAAGTCCTTTGTTGTATATAGCATATTTGTTGTTCTGAGACAGTTTAGAAGCCAATCTTGAGGCATTATGGCTTTCTTAGTTTAAAAGAGCACTTAATTTTCTTCTCCAATTCTTCCTTGCACCTCTTTTTTAGACCACCATGAACAACATCTCCAGCCTACATGACATCCAGGCCCATAAAAAGCATTATCATTTTACCAAACTCCAGTATTCTCTTTGATTTGGTCATTATTCCTTTAAACCAGGCTATGCTTGCATGTCTCGTGTATTTTGTGCCTAACATTTAAGGTGTGACATTTCCTATCCATCCACAAATCTGAACCTTTTATTCAGGCTTTTACCTTATAATTCCTTGATTGTTGCAGCATTCCTTTCTCTGACCTTGAGTAATGCAGTCTTAGGCTGCTCAGAGGCAGCAGGTGTGCTTCTGCACACCTTTCCCCTACAAAAAGCAGCCCATGCCTCCAATCATCCTACAGTAAAAATCTCCATTACCCTTTGTTAAAGATGCACTCTCTGTCCCCTGCTGCTCTTTGTCCTCAGGAAGCTCTCCTTGTAGGCATTTGCAAAGCTACATTTGTTCCTGCTTGGAATTTCTGTTAAAAATTATCTGTGCATTTTACAGCTGCCAGGCTGGAAAAGGTTTGACATTATTTCTCTGCGCTGGCATGTTACCCTGAGAAAATACTGTATCACATCTTCCTTCTTCTCTCTTGTCTGCCATTACCTACTATCTTTGTCTCATATTTAGGCTGCAAGGGATTTGGGGCAGATCTACCCTTTATTTACATTCTTTATAAGGATATGATCTATTTTGTAATTAGTTTGCATACCAGGCTGTCCTACTGATGTTTGTGGGACTCCTTGTGTGAGTATGTGCTCAGACAATAAGTAATGACAGCACAGTCTAGCCTACTAATGACAAACTTTCATGATGCCTGGTACCAAATATAGTTTGAGAGTATTTCACATCACTCTCACTTGTGAGTGCCCAATTCTCTACCAGCACTGACATTTGGTGTTGATGACAGCATTGTTCATATTGGTCTGGAGAAATAAGCACCTCTGAAAAATAAATGTGAAAGTAAGGGAGATAAAAGGACTTTCTCTGTTGAAGTCATGGTGAAGGGGAAATAAGCTCTGCATTGCTTCTGGAGGTTCACAAGACAACAGATGCTTTGCTGCACCAAGGAAGGGCTTAGTCTCAGCGTAGTGGGTCCTTGCTTTGCAAGATGAGACACATTTGCCAACAGTGGCCTTTAAAGGCTTACATGAGAATAATCCTGGGGGTGTGTGAACATCTAAGAACCAAACATGATTGCCAAAATACCCAGGCTCAAGCTGCGTGTCCTGTTGTTCCACAAGTACCATGATGAGAAAAAACATTGCTGTGGGGATCCCATCCAGACTCCTGCGGTCAGATTTACTATGGTGAGAACACAGAGCTACCTCCCCCAGTGTGGAAGACTGCAGACCATGGTGTTATGAATCACTAAAGACAGATTAGGAAATAATTCTGCAGAGCTGCCTAGAGGCAGTAGGATGGAGACCTTGGCAGGCAGGGCTGCTCTGGACTGCAAAAGAACAGCATCTCCATCTGTCACACGTCTCTACAAATGAAAGGGCTGCTGTAGATAAATTACTCAGCCTAGTAGTAAATCAGCAATTTCAAGGTGCAGTTGATTAAAAAAAGCAAGAATGTAAGAATTGAACTGCTGGCTCAGAGAGGATGGCTGTCTTGTTCCGTATCCTGTCCATGACGATGGCCATACCTGTTAGTAGCTACAAGTGATCTGAAATTGCTAAATATTTATGTGTATTGCTTTCCTTGTTTATGAAGGATTAGCAGCTCTTTATTGCAAGCTGTCCATGAGAAGCTAAGGCTAGCTCTGAAGAGCAGCTCACAGACTTTCTTTGACTGATTTCTGTTTGATTTCATTTTGTCTTACCATCAATAATAAAAGAAGAATGTACTGACTTAAAGCAATTAGAGAGTGCTCTGGTGTGTGCATTTCATGAAGGTTTGGATTTTGCACTACTGTGCATCTGATGTCCTTCTCAGGACCACCTAACTTTAAATGGGGCAGCCCATTCAGTGATTTTGTCAGACTGTCACACATCCTGCTTTATGTGCCCAGGATCTAGTGATCCCCAAAGCATTCCTGGGAAGTGTATCTCACTTAGGTGTGTAAGGGATACGTACTTGGTGTAGGTCACAAGAAATCCATGGCCTTAACGCTGCCTAATAGTTGGATACTTAAATTCCCTTGGCATTTAGGACATAATAGCAAAAGAATAAGAAAGGCTGAAAATTAATATTTAGGCTTACTCACATCCCAAATCTTTTATGTTCAAATGTAAGTGTCTGCGCATAAGCAGAGTCCCAGTCTCACCAGACCTAGCCACCACCAGATCCAGTCACAGCTAGTCAGGAGTTTATTCATCAGTGGAGCAGGCACAGCTGTCAGAGTCCCATGTGCCTTTGGCCAAATGACTAGTTCATTATGTTTCATCTGCTGGGATTTCCTTGCATAAACATAGACAGCTGGTGCCATTTGAATGCTCTTAGTTATTCCTCCTCTTCTTGTCACTAGCTCTGAAAGGTGAGCTCTGAAAGGTGAGGCTTTCTGGATCATATCTGCAGGCTTGAGAAAGAGGTCCTGGACATCTGGGGTATCTAAAGTTATAGTGTGTGTCTTTGCTTAGGCAGCTGAACTGAGTCTTGAATGCCACTTCAGTCACGGGGTTGTAGGCTGTTTGGTGTCATGCTGCCAGTCCAGAAGGGTTTGAATATCCCCTAGATATACAAGGGTCTAATTTCCCAGTTCCATTAAGGTGTCTGGACGACTTAGACCGTCTTACATAGCAGTAGGTGAGAGTGTTAAGGCAGTGGAAAACTGCCTCTTTGAGTAGACTGACAGGATATTGGGGGTCTTTTCAGGTACCTTAACATTGGTGCTTTTAAAAATGCTCAAGCAGTTTTAGCCCAGGCTCTGGTCCAGAGGGGAGGCGGTGTCCTGTGTCACACTCATCCCAGGTGGCCTAGAGAGTCTCCAATGATACTACAACTGCCTGGGCAATGCACTCCTTATTGTCTCACCCCGTATTTAAGTACCTGAATTTACGTGTTTGAATGTGTAGCTGGATTCTGCCCTCATTACTGAACTAGTTCACCTGCTTCTTTGAGGGGCAGGGGGAATAAGTCAGAAAAGTCTGTATTGAATGAAATACCTTTGAATAGTTTTCCTTTCTGTAAAGGACTGGTGCAGATATGGGAACATGCAGCCCAAGGTGTTTTGTGAGTGACAGCCTGGGAGAGGCAGCCCGACACATGTTCTGACAAAAGCATTTTGATGTGTGTGGGGTAGGGTTAAGTCACACCGAATAGGAAGCCATGTCTTGGGACCGTGATTTGACAGAAGATTTGTTGCTGGCTGGGCAAAGTTGTTGAACACAGCTGCTTTTGCTGCAGTTCCATAAGTTGAGACACCCTTGTGAATTTTAAGCTTTGCTGCTGCTTCTGCTCTCCTTAATGATCTCTTTATAGGCCTGGTCATTACAAGAACTGTATGCCCATTATAAATGAAAAGGAATGCCAACCTGAATCAGTATCTGTTCTTTGCATCCTCCCAGCAAAGAAAAAAAAAAAAAACAAACAAAAAACCAAGAGAAGTAACCTTGCTTTCTTAGCCCTCCGAGTATAGAGAAGTGGAACAATACTGTTTGTTCTCTGGTGTTTGCTCCTTGCTCAGCTATGTCAGGATTTTAGTGTAATTTATGTTGTTTTCTAAAATATTAATGCTTTCTGTTCCTCTTAGCCTTCCCACGGTTCTTGCTTGTTTCAGCAGACACAGCAAAGATGTCTATTGGCACATAATAGCCAAGTACCACAAAGCCTATTTAAAACCACTTCTCTTTTCCCCCTCGCCTTTTTTTTTTTTTAATAACCCGTTAATGTTCCACGGTGTCTGCTTCCTTTTCAAGTCTAAAAATGATTGATGAATCTTTCAGGTCATATATATGAAACCTGTAGAGCTGACACCGCCAACACATAAAAACCCCCCAAAACAAAAGGAGGAATCTTCTGGTATTTAAAAAGAATCTGTCTTAAAGGACAACATTCTCCACATTTTGCTGCCACAGTACAACTGGGGCATGCCACCTAGGCATTACTGGACTTATTGCAGGTGCACAGAATTGTAGGCAATAGAGTACAAAATACAGCACAGGCTTACTCAGGCTGGGCTGGGTTTAGACAGTCACATCTGGTCTAGAAAGATAAGTGCAGTGGAAAATTGGCTTGTTTGGCTAACTAGTTCACCTCATCTGATTCTGTTAGCTCAGGAGGTAATCCCCATAGGATATTTTCAGTTTGGTTTTTTTCCTCCATCTTGGAGAAAAGTTTGAGGAGACACAAGGAGAGGGAGAAAACGCCTCACCACCAGTCTGCTGGAAGATATAAAAATAAACTAGAGCCATCAATTAAGAATAGGCAGTTTTCACACTTCTTGAGAAGTGGTTTATTCCCACTTTTACTAGTGGTGCAAAACAGTTATTTGTGCCTACCTGCAGCTAAAGGACACTCAGCTCATTGTCACTGCAAGCTTTGCTGGGCAGCAGTGAGCAAATTTCTCAGGGTAAACATTGATCTGGTGAGTCTTTCTTCCCACCTGAATTTCACCAGAAATTAAAAACTCTCTGCCACAGAAGTAGACACTTCCATATGTGTGGCAGAAGAGGAAATGTCAGGACAGCTGAGAATGTATCCTGTGTTTGCTTTGGTGACACACCTTGTAGCTTTGAGCTAGATATTGAAAATTATAGTCTTCATTTTTCCTTTTATTCCTTACCTTTCTTTATGTTTTTCTGTTTGTTTTATTTTTCTGTCTCATATATCATTCTATTTCTTCTTCTGTTTGGAGGAGAGATAGGTTCCTTGTGGAAAGGAATGCGGATCTCACCTATTCCATGGATTACAGCTTTTCAGAGCTAAGACATATTAATAAGTCTGTAGCCCTGGTGAGTACGAGCACCATCTCTCAGATGCTTTGGTTGCAATGAGCTGGCTGAGTTGGTTGGAGCAATTAAAGGTTATTCTCCTGATCATCAGAGGGCTCCAGATTTGGCTGCTGTTCTTACTTCAGTAAAAAGTCTTATATTCAAGGACTAATACCTTGGACTTGGTGTAAGTCCTAAAGCCTGATTTCCCATTATTCTTGGGAAAATTTCATTTCTGAAGAATACCTGTTAGTGAAGATGCCATCAGCTCTTGTTAAGAATTTTATTGCATGTAGGGAGGGAGGTAAATTTTCAAAGTTTGATCTTAATGTTGTTTTTTAGATCCTAAATAGCTTTCAGAAGTCTGTCTCTGCACATCTGGCAGAAGATGTTAATTCCTTAAACATAAAATTATGTTCATGTTCTTTTGTGAATACAAATACGATGGAGAAATCCTGCTGGGCATCTCTCCAAAAGGCACTTTGTCTGAAGTAGCTATTATTATTACCTTTAATACGGATTTTTCAAAAAAAGAGATTCATCCATCTAATAAATATTTTCCCATTTCCACAGCCCTTGGCTTCTACGTGATGTGACCTGATTAAAACCGTGCTTGGTACAGGATCAGCAACGAGCCAAGTGCACCCTTCCAGAACGCCAAATGGATGACTCTGTTACCCCATGATTACTTGTGAATTGGCGACCTTCAGCTGCCGACCTGGTGTCACTGTAAAATAATCATGGCAGCAAAGTGATATTTAGGGAGTGTAATAACCACAAATGACCTTGGTGTAATGCCTCTCTCAGGAGAAAGCCAAGCTCTCATTCTCTGTGATCTCAGGTTTGTAACTCTTTTCCCCTGTAAAGGCAGCATCAAAAGGTGATGTGTGAAGTGAAAGATAAGGCATAATGTCTACCTGGCAATTCGAAGTTTCTAGTTCTTTATTTCTAAACAGCATGTGATGAAAACCCCAGCAATATTTTCCTTTCCCAATGGTAGCCAACACCATGTTGTCTTCTTGCTTACAGTAATAATGTCTAGGAAAACAGGAGGTGGCTAAATGTCCCTTTTTTTCCTATCACAGGCTTTTGTCATGTTCTCTGGAATTCAACATGCAGCTCCTCATATAGCACAGGGGTGCTTATGACAGCTGACACAGTGAACACAGAGATATAGATATATATACATGAATCCTGGCCAGATTTTGTTATGCTCACTCTTGTGAGCTAGTATTTGATATCAGATACTAGTCAGTCTGATCAAGGAAACCTTTTTTGTTTTTTGTGCTGCAGTAAAAGTCTGTGTCCACCAGCTAAGAGGTGATTTTGCATTTAGAGCTAGTTATTTTCAATATTGTTTTTCATACTATTTCATATACAGCCATGGCTTTCTGTGGTGTTTCTCTGATTTATTACTACTGCCTCCATCTGAAGCATTTCTTGAATTCTGTTACTAAGACTATGATGATACATTTCCTTTGTGAACGGATATTAAACAGAAACTGGGCAGAGGAGCAGTGGCTGGATCTGCTGAAGTTGTATCTTCAGATGATATTTTGAAGCTGTCACTCTACATCCAGTGAAACCTCTGTGTTCAATTACCAAGGAGATTATTAACAGAGGACTGCTCTTCTCCCTTCAGAACATTAATCTCAGAAGGCATCAGGAAAAAACCCAGGCTGCTCATAAGATAAATTCTGCAAAAGAAGGGTGAAAAACTGTATGCATAAAATGTGCCTCGTTAACTCCCAACAAATGTGGAAGCTGTGCCAAACCCCTCAGTGCAGGAACAGAAGAGAAATGCCAAGTATTTGCCAGATGTGGTACACACACTAGTGTTGGTCATGAAAACCAGGAGGAATAGATAGACATTAAGGGATTTGGCTCCTCTTTTGTAAAAAGAGTAGCAAATATCTCTTACTGATGCATACATCCTGATGTGGCTCATGGCATTTAGCTGGGATGCCTTGAAACTCTGCTTAACTACTGGCAGTGCACTGGCCTGGGCTCATGTCTTTCAAAGCTCAATAACAAGAAAGGATAAAATAGAGAAAGAGAAACCACACATTTTTATTTTTCTCTTCATACCTTTTCTTTATGATGAATCCTGTAATAGCCAGACGCTCCTCCTAATATTTCTCTGAATCCCCAGGGGCTTTCTCTGGATCTGGGACTTAGCAACTAAGCAGTGGCTCATGCTTTTGGACAGATTTGTTCACATGCATCCAAAAGTGGATTCAAGGGGCTAGCAGTATCCCAAACAGCCCCCTCCTCTTGTCTGTAAAATGAATTCCTTTGAAGGGTATGTAGTAAGGCTAGGAAAAAAATGGTGTACATTACATGTGCTCCTTATCAAAATGATCAGATGATGAGATGGTGGGGTGGGAGCAATCTATTTATGCATCTGTCCATCCATGTAAAATGACACTGAGCACATTTCTAAGTTTTTTTTCTTATGTTGTCTTATTTTCATTGTTTTTACATTTTACATGCTTGTCTCATTTTTCTATTGTTTGTTTGTTTGGTTTGTTGTTTTTTTCTTTTTGGCTCATTTTTACATTCTGTCTTCATATGTATCTTCAGGTAAAAGAAAAATAAAGATTCCAGTCCCTGAGTGCCAGAAAGCATCACTTCTCTTGAGATTCAGCTGTTACCAGACACTCAAACCTCTCCACTCCTCATGTGTAGCCAAAAGCAAAGGATACTGCTTTGCACCCGAAACCAAGCCCTTGGCACGGTCCCTGAGCCAATTCCTCCCCCTCTCAGCAGGGATAATTACATCCTCTCCTCTGTCAGCTGAAGAATCCACACTGGGACTTTTGGAGACACCTGCTCATCTGCTGGCTCCTACTCTGCTGCAGCCAGGGCCAAGTAAACTTCAAAATTTAAACTCACAGAAAACTCGTCACAAGCAAGGGCAGATGACAACAGTTATCTCTGAAGAAGTAACATAAGGTTAAATCGTCTACACAAGGTAAGTAGGAGGGCTACATTTGTTCTCTGGTGGTTATTTTTCATTTTTTGGCCCCCCCCTCCACTCCCCAGTAAATAGCCCTAAGCTTTGCCAGCCAATAGCAAGTAGAGTTGAAATTCCAATTTCTGTTTCATCCCAGTATGATATCCCAAGAGTGCAATTGCTTCACAAGCTGTCAGTCCCAACACAGGGATGCTAAATGGACCTAAAGATCTCTTTGAAATCTCAGTATAAATGATCCTTCTGGAGCTGAACCAATGCACATTTTCTGCCTTCACATGCTGACAGTCTGTGCACATTTACCCTGACTCACACTCTGGCTTTAATGGCACTTGGACAATAAGTAATCTTGGCTACAAGCTGCATGTGGACAATGACTTGTTCTCCCAATTTCTGTTTCACCCTCATGAAGAGTTTTGGGAAATACCCTCAGTCCCATGATTGCTTCAGGCCAGATGGGGTTTTGGAGCGGGTGGGGTCCACCTCACCTCGCCTTGGTGTGGCCATTCCAGCAGTCCTCCTCCACTGACGGACCGGCTGTCACTCGCTCATCCTTGCAGATTGTGTAGGGCAAGGTTGACCAGAACTTTTTAGAGAGCTTTAGCTTTTCTTTAATGTCTGTTACCTGATCAAGAGACAGGGAGAGGGAAAACAGATTAAAAAACATCAGCCACACTAATTATAAGGTTAAACAATGCATTGTTTAAATTTGTAATGGTGATGATGGTGAAGGTTAAAAAAGCTAAAGGTGCTAAAACTTAATTTCCTGTGTTTAAAAACAGGACACCCAGCACTGGAGTTCAGAACATACAAACGATCAAAGTCACCTTTTTCCACAGGCAAGACATTAATAAACGCATGTTGCATCTTGCGCTTCCCAGTCTCGATTTGTCTAAAGTTTTCTAAATATACACCTTTTTAAGAATTAATATGCCTCACAGTCTGCTGAATGTGAATTCAGTTAAACAGTGTACATCAGATAAACCCACCAGCTTGGTCATGTCTTAGAAAAATATTATGTAGACAGCTACCTGTGCGGGTTCTAAAAAAATGGTGCAGTGCTGAGCTGATGTTGAACTGATTTGAGATACACAGGCTGAATACATTGCAGTACATTTGGATCTCAGTTACAGGGAGAAGTCATGCAGAGACTATATTCATCTTTGCTATTATGTGTAGATAAATGTCTGTAGCTGAATACAGAATCCACATGCAAGAAATGTTGGGACAGTATCGAAACAGTTTCTTTACCTTATAAATTCCTTGAACAATAATTTAATTTGGCATGATTCAGGCGGCAAGCAGGAACAAACTGAAATGCCAGCATCAACTTAATAAATAAATGCTCTGACTAAAATGTTACCAGTTCTTGTTTTGTGTATGGTATACTAGAATGGAAAAATCTACAAGAGTAGATAGAAAAACAACAAAGGGCAGACTACAAAGGATGAATGCTGCCACTGTTGTTCTTATGGAAACAGATGCATTTCACATTAAGAGGTAATAGGATTTAGGGGAGCTTGTTGAATAGCTTTTAAAGGAAATCGCTAAGCTTTGTTCTTTAAAAACCCATGAAATAAAAGCTCTTTGTTCCTCCATTCAGTTTTGGGATTGTCTTTTAGGTTGTTGAGGTACAATATTGTACTCGGCTATTTATCTCTTTTATCTTTTTTTCTCAGGACATGATAGCTTTCCTTGCAAATGGCCTATGCTGCTTTGCCATGCTTAAACTCTGTGGAATGTCACTTTACAACCCAGGAGACAGAAACAGCTGAGGCTGTTATTTCAGAAGCACTGTTTGAATTTTCATCCACAAGAAATAAGTAGGACAGTATTTTTCTGTATGGGTTGTTGACAGTGTTTCTTGCCATGATAGACACCTTATAAATCTCCTCCACACCCCTTGCCAAGCCCTAGTTGCTTTGTTTTCACATGAGATACTTGTGGCATTTGCAAGCCTTTAAAGTCTCAATAGGGGAGCCCTGTCAAGCCAAAAAATAAATTCCAGTTTACAGGCTGTGAACAAGGCTTTGGCACAAGTGGAGATGGTCTCAGGATGTCTGTCCTTTTTGATGTCTTTGGTCCATGGCACCAGAGATTTTGGGGAGACAGCAATCCCTCTTCTTCCCTTTCTGCCCATGCTGAGGGTAAAAACCCCAAGGTCTCTGCTGGGACAGCTAACTGGCACAAGCAACTCAGTTAAACTGCCCATTGTTCATGGTGTGTAAATTCCTCCTAGGACACAGTGAAAATGGAGACATTCTATACAAAGTGTAAGGAAGAAAAATTATAGGGTGGAGGATCCATTAATATAACCTCGATGAACATGAAAGTCAAAGGGATAGATTTTCTTATTATTGCTTGTGCCTGGATAACTATTTACACAAGTACTCTGGTTGATATTGGTGAAGAGTAATTAGCTTTTGGAGTAATAACTTCATTGCTTGCAGGAAGTTATGTAAAGCTATTCAAAACTCAGATGTTTAGAGTTACATTCAGATTTTGTCCGTATTCAAATTAGAGCCGGTGCTAGGACTAGGCCTAGGACTTGCAGACTTCTGTTCTCAACGAGTGATTTAACACCTATTGGAAAGTGACTTTCCCCCCAACCCTTCTACAGTCTGTAATTTGGAGTAGAAGCCTTTCATTTTCATAGAAGCCAGCAAAAGAAAGGAGAGAGATTCTCACAGTCCACATGCTGCACATGCTCTCCAGACAATGCCTGAAAATCAAAATGAGGACTCCCATTCTCCAGTCTCTTCTGAAGTTATTAAATGGTGTCTGCATACTCTATATTAGAGACTAAATCATTACATTTCCTAACCGATTTTTTAAAAATTTGTGCTAAGGAAGTACACCTTACTGATAAAGTAAGACGGTCTTACTTTACTCAGGATTGTTGGTAAATGACAACTAATTAAATCTCAGAGGCATCCTCCTGAGGTGTTATTCCTATTTTAGAGCCTGGGGGGAAGCAGACATTTGCATGACTCACAAAAAGCAGCAATAGTAAAAATGACTACAGCTCAGGGAAAGGGTACCATTCACAGCCTCTCGAGATGGCTTCGATTCAGGTGCATTTTATATTTTTTTATGTCCTTCAGATACTTCCCTTCACAGCTGTCCTCCACCTCACACCTTCCTATTGCATTATTTCACTGTGGAGCTTTACATAACTTGTGTGGACTCAGTCTCTGAAGCCTTGCCCTTTCCTGCTGTCTGACCAGACCTCTGTTAATCCTCAGTTTTGAGCACTGGAGTTTGCACGTCTGTCTAACTGGTTCCTCGAACCTCATCCTGAAATTTTCTGGAAGTGCAGTGTGGTGTCCAGTGATGGCTTTGCTAAAGGAAATCTGAACACTGATTGATTTACCTCCTCTCTTAGGGCATAGCCTGATGGCCACTTCTGTGAGATGAATGTGTGGGCAGGCAATGGCTTTGGAGTACTTTTAATGTAACTTCAAATGCAGAATAGAATTAGGAAATGTAATGCCTGCCATTACATGTTAAACTTTTGCCTGTGGATTTCAGAGGCTTCAGTTCTGGCATCTTGTCAAGCATGACCACAGAAATTCTCTTATTAGTCCCCATGGTTACACATGTTCCTCTGTACAATGTTTTGATCGCCACCAGCATTTAAAAACTGTGTAACAGATGTATAGACCCTCCAAAATGAGACAAAACCCACTAAGGACTCAGTTAGCATTGCTTACTTGTGATTTATGAAGTCAGACGACTGTATTCCCTAGTGACCTGTGGCCTTGTAAACGATTCCTCGATATTTCCTATTCTTTGAATTAAAGATTAACTTTCAAGCTTGGTTAGGCTTCTGTGGAAACATTTAAATATGAGACATGTGCAGTTTTGGTATTTTACATATTTTCTTTCCACTTGCTCTAGCAGAGATTTATAGGGATTAAGACAGCTGGATATCTTTGGCTGTAGCTAGCCTGATTTTCCCTAGTTATCTTCCTGACATAGCCCTGATATTATACTGAAATACCCTTTTTTCAGCTATTTTGAAGGTATGAAACTTGTTCTGAATCACAATACTTTCTCATAAGAAAAAAGATACAGCAAGAACCATGCAAAGAGTTAAATTTTTAATCTATTGGGGACATAAAAAAATGGGTATTAAAATAGCCTTGTCTTTATCTATAATTACTAACAGAAGAAAGGTATTACTGTGTAAGTGAGAGAAGTTAAATATTTGCATGATTTGCAAAGAGAAACTCATATCCAGGGTTATGGGAATGGTATAGCTACACACCCTACATTGAGAAATTCAGTTCATTTTGTATTTCTGCCACTGACTTCTTATGCAACCAAGTCAGTCACGTATGTCATGCAATTCCTCAGCAGAACTTGGAAGGGCACCCATGAGCTCAGCTCCAGGCCTACCAGCACGAGCTCAGTTATAAGGGGAAAAAAGCTGACCCATGTTTCTGTCTTTACTCACCTTGCACCCCAAAGTCAATGAAGCCAGCTAAAAGCAAGCCCGTCACTTTAGTAGGAATCAGACCCTAGCATTCCTTGCTTTATTTCAGGACATTTGGGTAAAATGAGAACTCAAAGTAAGTTTTGAATATACCATGTAAAAATAAAAGTCTGCTGAATAGCAGTTTCATAAGGCATGAAAGACTGCAGGAAGACCCTCGCTTGCGGAGCAGGCAGACAATTGCCAATGGAATCACTTTGGTTTAATTTCTGATGGAAGAATGCTTCTTTGGCAGTGTGATAAAGTGCACTCACAGGCAATTGGGGACAAAAAGCAAATTTTAAATGTGGAATCCCTAAAACCATTTTTAAAAAGTAAATTCCTTTCTTTTTCTTTTTGTCCTGCTCTGCCAAATCCTCCCCTGTCAAGACCATCTCATATTCTTACCAGATTTATCGTCCCCTCCTACTTTCAAAGATAAAGGACTATCACAAGATACTAAAATCGTGTTCAAAGATGGTGAAATGCACACAAACCTGACATAGGTTCAATGCAATAAATGAAATCAAATAATATGGAGTCTTTATGTTAAGAAGAAATGTTTGCCATTAACCTCTCTTCTTCCTGATGTTTTTGAATTGCAATTTTTTCTTGTTTATTCTGCAATTTGGAAACATTATCCTTTTGAAGTGAAAGCAGAATATTCAGCTTGCGTTTCTGTCAGCACCTTCTCCTTGTGGGTGCTCAGAGATGTCTTGGTGCAAAATCCATTGAGAATTAAGTCTTTGTGACCTGGAAAAATGTACAAATGTTTCTGGTTGTTCACTGGAAGTTGCTCCTCAGGGATACCAGGGTGCCACCCCAGATGTTGTACCATGGGTTACATGTGGCAGCAAAGACACTTGGCAGACATTTCAATTGGGTGCTTGTGATGGGCTGCTGTGATTTCAGGGACTTCAGACTGTGTATGTAAAGTGTATCCTGCCAGTGTGTCACACTGACAGAACAGCTACAGACAGCAAGTGGAAAGAGGTCTGACATTTTGTCTCAGAGAACAGACATGAAAGCAGCCATCACCAGCCATGTTCGTGTCTGTGCAGTTTCTTTAGCCACAGACTCCTTTCCCCTTTCATTCACAAGCAACATTTAACTAGTGCCACTTCATTCTACATTATTTTCCAGTGAAAAGCCAGACAAGCTTTTTGTTTGCCTGCTGCTTGCTTTGCCCTAGAAGTGTCTAAGACACCCAGCCACGCACTCAGCACCTTTGGAGTCTTTACCAGAAATAATGTAGACCTTGTATAATCGTGGGCAGCTGGATAATGGATTTGTGGATATGGTCCTTGAGCACCTGAGCTGCATGTGGAAGTGTGAGAGGCATGCCCTTCATCATGAGCATGGCCAGGTAGGAAGAACAAACAGTTCACCACCATCTGATTTGTGTTCTGCCGTACCAGCAGAAAATTGCGCCAGACTTTCATACATCGATTTATGTCCATTAGGGATTTAATCTGAAAGCATTCTAAGACTAACAGCCAACAATTTGTTTAAAAGGACTAGGTTAGCAAGCACATATTATATACTGTTTCTAACTAAGTTGTCACGTTTATATGTCTGCTACATATGTGTGTCACAGTCAGGGCAAGAATGTCACAAGCAGCTTAGTATAGGACAGCTGGGTATTTTAATTGACACAGTTTTCCTTGTAAAATGGGCTTAATGAAAAGCAGTTAGCTAAGTTTTAGGGGCTGTCCCCCAAGAAAGATGTGTCTCCTGTGTGTCCTTTGTTACTTCTCTCATCTTCACATAGGTATCTCGGAGGCACTAGGCATTTATGTATAAGCAGCTGAACTGGGCTCCCTCTATCTCATCCAGCTATTTAGCTAAAGAGGATCTCTCTTAGAGGTTTTTTTAAAGGCACCTTCATTTCTCCACTCATTAGATGTAGGGAGCTTAGGCACACATTTTTGCTTTGAATGGCTCATTAGGTGCCCAAACTTTCAATGCACACTAGGTACCTCAGTGAGGGTGACTTGCTTCGATTATAAGACAAGCGAGGCAGAACTTTATTTGCTCTGTACGATTTTTTTTCCCCCATACATTATACATTTCCACACTTTCTCACAAAATAAATTTAAATGCCAAGCAGTTGCCAAACCACCACGCACTTGACGGTGGATCACTTTCAGCTGTTGAAAAAGCGAAGCGTGTGCCACATGGACTCAGCAGGATTTGAGCATCGCCTGCCCCGGCTGCCGGGGAGCACCCTGGATTTGGGGGCCCCTCGAGATGGCAGTGTTGCTCAGCCTTTAGGCTGCTGCCAGCCCCCTCGGCTCACCCGCTGTGTTTCCCAGCGAATAAGACCGTAGATTGTTCCGCTGAATATAAAACTGACAAGCCTGTTATTTTAAACTCGAAAGTGACAGGCTGTTATTTTAATGAGGTCTGCCAGTGCCAAGGTTAACCAAAGCTTTATTTTCCCTACAAAACATTAAGGCTGTGGTTCTAAAAAGGGGGCTGTGAAATTTTATGGTTATTGATACTTTCTCAGGGCAGAAAAGTTCTGAGAATTTCACCCAGGTCTTCTTGCTCAACAAATGCTTTTCGGTTTTCCACATTTTTTTTTCCCTAAGTTTGTGACTTTAAATGGTCCGGAGCTTTACCAGTAACTGCTGCTCGTGATTCATGTTTCTGAATCTGCAGAAAAGCAGATGACAGCTCTTCTAATCAAGAACTAATGCAGAATCCCAGTTATAAAGCACAAATGAGTGCCTGGGTAATTTTTGAAATAAAACAAATGAGCCAGGTGACTTTACAAAGCAAGACTTTTCTCATCAGAGTATTTTAAGGTAAAATGAAAGGATTTTTTGCTGTCTTAGTCTCTGAGACCTATCACCTCTTTGTGATAAACTAAGTTAAGGCCTTTAATAGCAGTAAAGAATGACTATTAACCTTACTGGAATTCTCAGAATAACACATGTATAAGTTCGGAGAGTTAGGGTGCATTCGGCTTCCACACTAATACTCCTACACTTATGTATCTACATTCACATCACAACCCCCAGAAACCCAGCACTGACTCACTTAAGTTTCTAGTGCCATTTCAGACACCTGCAGCGATCTGGGCAAGCCTTGTAATTTGTGATTTATATGTGACCGCCCAGGGTGCTGTCTTGGGTGACCTAGTTGAATTGTGTTTCATTGAACCTTGACCTGAAACAGGCATTTTAAAACAATCCAGGTTGCCTACTGCATGTTTTTCAGGAAAATAATTTGTGGGTCTGCATGAGGGCTGACATGACCTCGCAGAAGGCTCCTTGCCAGCCGTGGCCCAGAAATGCTGGTGTCACGTCACGTGTTTGCTGCCTCCTGGGGCAGGTGCCATTGCTTGTGTAGGGGCTAGACAGTCACTGCTCAGAGCTGACAGCCTTGTGCTCTAAAAGAGTACAAGTAAAGCTGGCCTGTGCCTTTGGCATTGCTACCTTTCTGTGTCTTAACCCTCACCTGGAGATCCTACCTTCAGCAGTCTCCACAGCGCTGCAGAGAGTGCAACGCTGTCTCACATCATCAAATGCACCTTTCTTTTTCATAAAAACACTGACATTTTTGCTTACAAGCAAGTAGAGCCTGACACAAAACTCCTCCCACATCCAACATTCATTTTGGCTGGGGAGAGACAAAGGGCAGAACGGTGGAGCACTCTCCAATGGTGGAGCTACCTGGCCTAAATGTCCTTTCTATAAATGTGTCCTCCTTTCCATAATTATGCCCATTTAAACTCCACACTTCGATCCCCAGTAAATAAAAACATTGCTTTTGGAAGCCAGAAGGTGCTGGAAACATCTGTGGCCTGAAATGGAAATCTGTAGGACTTGAATCCGCTTTCCCTTTCCCTGCAATACCTAGGAGCAGTGCTAAAAACCTGGTCTATAAACTGATTCAAGCAAATCCAAAGCACTCGGAGGAATCAGCCTTTTATTGCAGATAAGTATAAAAGTAGCAACAGAAATATGCTGGAATCTTAAAGATAAAATGCCAGAGGCTTTTCTGTGACAAGGCTAAGCTGTTAAGCACTGATTCTTTCTGAACAGTCCTTCATCTCTCCAAGCAGAAATGTTAATAGCTAATGTAAACAATTACTAATACAGTATTTCAAGCTTACATAGACTTTCATTTGTCCTGGAAATGTTCATCTGGTACCCCTAGTGAAGTGGCTGTTTCTTCTCTTAAAACTCAAAGGTTTAAAAGGATCTGCATGTGTTACAGCAGAAAAATAGCTGAAGCCTCCCAAGAGCTGTGAGAAGTGTACAATTTCAAAGGGCAGCAAGAGCTGGGATGTGTCCTTTCATAACAGAGTAAGGATAATTGTGCTTCATACTTGAAGTAGCCTTACATTTAACTTCACTTCTTCTAGTGGTTACTTTTTGACATAGCTCCTTTGCTTTCCAAACTGAAGAAGTTCTCAGTGGACTCTCAATGATTCAAAGTCAAACTTTTCAGGCCCTCTTATCCCAGGGGATCCCCAGGTCCCACAGACTCAGCCCAGGAAAGAGCTGTAGAGAGCAAGACCTTAAAATGGTAGAGGGCTCTTCTCCACATCATAATCTAGATTAGTAATTGTCCTAGGTTACAGTGTAAGATGTATCCAAAAGTATGTATTCTGTTACCATCTTCATAAGCTGTTGGAACCGGTGGGACAGTGTTCCCCATCCCCTCCATGACTCATCCCTGATAAGCTCCTGGGGCTATCGTCTGTTAATGGGCCAGCTGTTGACACCAGGTGCAGCAGAGTTCTTATCTCTCCTATGACCCATCCTCCCTCCAGGGGGACATCTTCTGTTAATGGGCCATCACTGCATGGCTGATAAGATTACATCCCATTGTGAGATACTCCGCCCAGAGGGAGGAACCAAGCATTTCATCCTGAATATAAGCTGAGGTGTGGAACACCACAGGCAGCCTTTTCCGCTGGACTTTTCAGAGGAAGACCAGACCTCCTCTACAGAATCACTGCTTCAACGGAACCATCACTCCAGGAGAACTGCAGCCACCATTTGATTGAACTTCTGCCAAACCCCCTGACTGTCAGGGGGTCAGGTTTGTACCCTGACTCTGTCAGTGGGTTGTTTTTTTGTACTACTACATTTATTTTATTTTTCCTATTAAATTGTATTTTCTGATTCGAAGTCTCTCACTAGTTTGCTTTCAAACTAGTACAGTAATGTTCCCATTATTAATGTTCTATGGGAACACCCCAAATTTACAGCCATACCATGCAAACTCCTGCTTGTTCTAACATCACAATTTATTCCATCCAAAGTTAATGCCTGCTAGATTTCCCTCCCCCAACACTTCTGGTTGCCGGTCAGTCTCTTCTGGAGCTCAGCTTGGTTTCAGTGGTCTGGGTATTTTCCTTCTGCATTATTTTAATCCAAATACATACAAATCTGCATTATTACAAGTGGTGAATATATACAGACAGGAAAAAATTAAAAGTCAGCAATAGAGGCTTTGTGACATTGCATATGCTCTTTTTGGTAATGTGAAGTTTTGTATTTTTTTTTTTTTTTGGGCCAGATTTTCTTTCCAGACTCTCCAAGGAAGATGCCACAATTTTGTTTTCAGAGTTGTTTTGGAGATGAGAAAGTTATCAACAAATTGGTGTTAAATCACATGCAAATATTAGTTGTTAGAACATCTAAGTTCTAAGTGAAAATCATAAAATATTGAGAACGAGAAAGGTAGTGTTTTCAGGGACACAAAGTTATGTAAAAAGATATTTCTGGCAGGGTGAGTAGGCTCAGCAGGGAACGTGCTTATCAGGAAAACAATCGGAGTCAGAGAGAGCCTTGTAGTATCAATCTGCTATGTCAATATATTAATGGATTTCATTGCCTTCCTACTGAGCAGGGAACTGAGGTGGAGTTGCACTCTCTTGTCCTTTCACGATAGGGTTAAGTGGCACAGTTACTGAATTCTCACAGAACAACTGCACACAGCTTCCTCTGGGCTGCCAGGGACTTAGGCAGACGCAGACAGGAGATGTAGAGGTTGGGTGTGGATCCAGCTACTGCTGGTGTTCAAGAATCACTCCAAAAGAGCGACGAAATTGGGTCCAGATTGAAGTATAGCAAAGCAATGGGGTGTTCTCATAAGATTTTATCCTAAAGCAGCAAAAATCCAATGAGACTAATCGATTCCCTGTTTTTTGTCATGGCTGGGTGAAAAGTCATGAATTTAGATACTCTTTCAAAATTGGTGCTCGATCTAATCCTGAATCAGGAAATGGGCCCGTCTTTGGTTCTCTTTGAAGCAGATATGTGTGTCTGGAGTTCTCAGTCTGGGCCCTGTGACTCGGTGAGCAGTACAAATTCAAGGTGCACAGCTCACCTCTGCCATAAGTTCAGTACACTGCAAAACCATTTGTGAAATCTAATCTGGACAATTTAAAGAGCAAACACTGATGGATAAGAATGAGCACAGTTTCCAGCACTTGAGCCATACTGTGTGAATTTGAATGAGCTCTGTCTCCCAAAGAGTTTTTATTCCAAACAGAAAAATGAAGAGAAGAAAGGAATACCCCATATAGATGAAAAATAATCATATACCAAGCAAATTACTTTAAATCAGAGAGTCGCTGGATAAGCAAAGCATTCCCCTACATCTCTAGTACCTTCCTTACAATGAAAACTCTATTTTCCCTTCTTGAATACTGCATCAGGTAAAAAGCCTCCCCACTTCACCAAACACATCTACCTAACAGTAGTGATAATATAGCGCAATTCAAGCTATATTTAAATCAAGCAGGTAAACACAGCATGCAACTAGGCTTGGTGTTGCTGCTCGAGTATTTGTTGTAGCTTGCCATCCATTTCTCTGCCTCCACAGGCATGCTGCTGGCATTCGGGAACTCTGTGTCACCACACTGCTGAGGGGGACACACCACTTTCTGGATGCTGCCAAGGGAAGAGGCCTGAGGCAAGAAGCAGCTGTGTATGTAAACTTGGTTTTGTCTTTTCTTTTTTTTCTTTTTTTTTCTCTACAGGAACTGACCTTCTTTCTGTGTTTGCACCTTCCCCTTCCCTTTTGTGCTAATGCAAGAGGCCGTGGCATCACAGAGGCTGTAGAGGGAGGACAGGCTGCGTGGTTCTGCCGGGACAAGGATGCTGTCCCTGGGATATTTCCAAATACAAATGGAAAATGGGAATGCATCTGTTCTGCATCTTCTGCTGTGGGCTGTGAGGGCAGGGTGGGTGGTGAAGGAAAAGCTACAGGACTCAAAGCAATCAATTTGCAATGGATAGCTAGTGAGTCACCTCACAAAGAGCAGTAAAATATTCTTGTCTCATTCTTCCCTCGGAGCTCAGGCGATCCCGCCTGTTCTTCACAGCTGTCTCTGAGAACAAACAGGTACAACCGAGCTGCAGAGCTGCCTATAGCTGGCAGGCAGCCTCCTGCCTGTTACCCCTCTTGATGGAAGCAAGTAGTTGGACAGAAGATCGATGCTTGCTCCTCGCACACAGGAGCTTAAAAGTAGCCCAGCTCCTGTGCCAGCCCCCTCATGATGGAGGCAGCTGTGCACTGGTGATTTGTTTGGCTTTTTCTTCTAAGTGCCTACCCCACCTTTGTCTGCTGATGCTTTTCAGCCACACCAGGCATTTGGTGATCACAGGTTGTGTTCTCACGGTCAGGAGTCTATCATAAAAATAATGGCATTATAAAAGCAATGAGTGCTGTAGTTTATTTGCCTCCAAAATCTAGAAGCTTTGAAATCCATGTTTCAGGGGATTTAGTAAGTTGCAAAACCTGGAAAATTGGATTTGTTTTACCATAAGAGTGAAGACCTCAGATTTGAAGAAAAGCAGTTTCAGAGGATTGGGAGTGAAAAATCTAGAAAATTTGCAATTTTGTCTATGAAAATATCTCCAGAGTTCTTGACAGTGTAGAAAAAACTCAAAATGGAAAAAAAGAATATACAGCCTCGCAAAGGGTAATGTCATAACGGAGCTAAAGATAATAATAGAAACACTCACATTTTCTGTCTATTTTAGTTATTTTCCAGTCAGGAGCTCTTCAGCAGACAGAAGAGATTACTCTCACTGAGTCAAAGCTACCATTGATACTGAATGCATAAAATATAGGCCACTGCCTGAAGAATATTTTCAAGATCCCATAAGGATCTTGGGCTTCACAAAGTCTTTCATTTCTTATCCTCTTAATTGGAGTATTTCAAGAGTGTAATTTGAAAAGCTGGGATTTGGTGACTTGGAGTAGAAAAAGATCAGGAAGGTAGTGGCATGATGTAGAAGGATCCTAGTTACGCCCTGTAGGAGTTGGTACAAGTATGTGAGGAAAGACCAAACACTGCCATCTCTGAACTACCTGTGAGAGTAGAGACACAAGCTTGACAGAAAAGAAATACGTTTTTGGCAAGGGAGAGGGAACATTTCCCTTCTAAAATATTTTCCTCCAAGGGGCTTAGAGCAGTTTGAGAAGTTAAACTATAAGGAAAAATTATGAGGATTCACCTGTAGTAAAAACTCGCTTAATTGTTTTAAGCATCAAATCATTCAGCGGCAGTGATTATGTTATAATTTATAACACGTTTTTGAGTCACTGTGAATTTATTTCAGTACTTCCTTGAAAATTCCCTGACAGTAATTTATGCAGGCCGAAGTCATATTCTGTCAGATGTGTCTCAGGCTGTCATATATCATCTGTCCATCAAAGCCAATAACAGTAGACACAGGGAATTTGAAAGAAAAGAAAAAAAAAATAGAGGAACAGAAATATTTTATAATGAGTAAGATAACAGTTGGGATTAAAAAGAAAACAAACAGATGAAAATGAGTTTCAGACAGACTGTTCCTCTGCTATTCACTGCTCTGCATCTTTGCATACAAGAGCAGCAGTTCCTAGAGGGGACCTGGTGTTTGTGGAGGAAAGGGAACAAATGTACAATTGCTCTCAAATGTACAAATGCTCAGAGAAGAGTGGCTTGAAAAATTTAAAATCCCTGTAGAAAGAAACAGCGCAGCACCAGTTTTTCTTTATTTAATTGCTATGTACAACAAAATAAAGAACATGAAGCAAATGCGGTGTTCAGGGAAAAAAAAAAGGAAAATTATACTTATTAGCATGCCTTTTATTCTGCGCTGTTAACATCTTGCTGTTGTGTAAAAAGATTGCCACAAGGAAGAACCAGAAGCAGCAGAAGTACAGAATTCTAATTGAGTTTTTCATGCTAATCAAAATACCATGATGATTGCTCATTCATTTGGCATTTCTGCTCTCCCTGAGTCAGCACTCTGAATGGCAACATCCTCCTGTGATATTTCTGAGCAATGGCCTGACCTATGGGTCATTTGCCAGCAGAGCAAACTGTTGTTGACTACCCTGCCCTAAATATCAAGCAAGCAGTTTCATTTTCTGGCGTTCACATCTTGAGGCGCAAATGGGCACATATGAGCAAGACAAGTTATTCAGCGGCTATGAGAAGAGGTGATGAGGTTAAATTTTTTTTTGTCACAGTGGTAATAACTTGCATTGGAATATAATGAAAAATTCATTACTTCTTATTTTACTGGGATTTTTTTTCCTTTTTCATATGTCTCTATCTCATTTTCTTCTTCCTTTGTGCAGCACAGTATCTCTTTCTTCTGCTGTCTCAGTTGACTCTGTCTGTCCTGCGTGGTCGGGGTAACCAGGAGGTTGTGGTCTGGTAACCAGCTCCCAGGGTTGTGGTAGCTCCAGCTTTGGCCTGCGAACACCCGAGGGCAAATGCCAGTGAACCCTTGCAGGCATGCAGAGATGGGAGGTGGCTTAAGAGACTCTTCCTTGGCACACTGTAAGCCTGACAGTGAGAGCATAGCTAAAGGGCAGGAGATGTTTTGGGTCAGAGCGTGTAGGGCTGTGCGATGTAAACACGGGCTTTTGTTGGGCTGTTTTGCTGAGCATACCCATTTCTCAGGCCATTCCATATGTGTACATAGACATAGAGTCCCCTATACTTAACTGCTGCTGCATGCCAAAGTCATCTAAATATGATACTACAGGAAAAGCTATAATTCAATCCAGTCTTTATACCCTGATTTCTTTTCAGAAACCAGGAATTACAAAAGTTTTGGGAGGAGTCTTGACAGTCTGGAGCTGGTGCCAGAGCAGATGGATGCTGTCATTTAGCCTTTTCCTCTGAAGGCTGTGTGAAGCAACCCACTTTTAGGTATGTCAAGTCAGCATGCAAGAGGTTAAAGCATATTAAAAAAAGTTTCAAGAAACTTTCCCTAGAAATGAAAGTTGCCTGTAGTCATAGAGCAGATGTACTTCTTTGGAGCAGCTATAAATCCTTTGAGTACCCTAATAAATACGCTGCACATTCATTGGAACAATGTGCCCCATGGATTTAAACTGCATCTTATCACTTTTTCCTGAAAATAATTATCACACCTATTAGAGGCTATATTTGGGATTTTTACCCTTATACATATATCTACTTCCCTCTCTCTAGACAGATATTCTGCCATGAAGGATGTGTGCATTTGCAGCCTGATTTTCTCCCCAAAGAACAGAAATAACCCTACGACTATACACTGGGGCACTGCTTACAGTTAAATCAAGGTGCCCTTGAATGTGTCTGGAAGCTATAGGCACTGAAAATCCTACTTTTAAACTCTTCCAGGAGCAACACAAACCTTTGTGCATAAAGTACATTTTCTTAGTGTCTCTTTTCATATCAATCCATTGGATGATCATGCTGTAATCATGAAAAAGTAGTTGAACAAGAATTTCAGAGCAGCATAATCTTGGTGATATTTCTGTTAACTGCTTTTCCAAAACACTATGTTGGTCACAGATGCGACTTTGGAATGACTTTCTGAGAAACACCTTCACTGCAAAACAAAGCCAGAGGAAAGCTCGATACTTCAATATTTTTTAAAGACTTGGCAAGCTAGATTCAGTGATGCTGCCTAGGTTGAATTCAGATTCTTGGGACAGTTTGTAGATTATTTATTTTTTCCTTCTGAATCAGAGAACAGCCAGGTATCTCTACTAGGATCTTTATTTTTCTTTGAAATTCAAAAGGAATTCAGTAAGTAGAAAACATAAAAAAACCCCCAACAAAAATAGAAAAAACAGATTGAACAACCTCCCATAAGGATAGCACAGATTTATGAAAAATCCACAGATTATTCTTACCAAAAAGAGAAACAAGATGTTATAACAATAGGGACAGGGCAAACAATGCACAGAGCCAGCTCAAGCGAGGCCAGCAGTCAAACTGTAAATAAGTTCAATAACAGAAAGAAAGACATGCCTGATAACTCTAGGAGTAGAACTAAAAATCCCTTTTGATGAATGTACAATGGATATGTGTAATCCTACACAACGAAGAACAAAATTATTACGTGCAGACTAAATTCATAGCATGCTGAAATCATTCCTCCTTGCATTAATTTGACTCCAAACACCAAGAGTCGGTCTTGCTTGAATATGATGAGTGGTAGCTTGCATTACCGCTCAGACCAATGTTATTTTCAACACAAACAGAATTTCCCCAATACAATACTGGGAGCAGATAGCTGTGGTTGTAGTCCTTAGGACAACAAGCTAAGCTATTCTCTCTCAGCAGACAGATGATTTCTAGGTGTTCACCTCAGCAAAGAAAAACTATTCAAAAAATTAGTAGTAATCCATGCTTGGGGACTAAAGCATCCTAGAAAATCCAGGAGATATTTCCTCATAACAAGCAAAATACTCACAATTCACACAGACATCCTGCAGACGTGTGGATGAGATGCTCCACAGAGAAAAGTAATGATACTGTGAAAGGCACAAATACTCAGGTTTCCGGGAAGCTTGCCATACAGTAGTCACAAAATGATCTGTGTGTTCACTTGTAAAAAGAAAACTTGTTTATGAACAGCAAAGCCATATGAAAGCATGGTTCCTCTACCAGCAGTAATATTAATGAAGTGTATTTTGAGCTGAAATGGAAATATACCACATACAAATTAGCTATGATTTTCAGTGTTTAAAATTTTAAAAATGACAGCAAATGTAAGGCATATTCCCCCTTCCTCCTGCCCTGAGAAGTCAAAACAAAAGTACTAATGCCTTTCTAATGAACACTGCTTTGTTTACCCAGAATCCAAATAACAGCACACACAGGCTGAGAGTCAGCATAACCCACTGTGTTGCAAGAAACTTAAATCAAAACTGATATTAAATCAATGTCCTGATGATTTGCTTCCCCAGAGCACTCTCACTCCCACAACAGGAAGGCTGCTGAAAATTAAAGTAGTAGTGCATCATAATACTCATTTAGATTAGCTTTATTGGAGCCAGGAACAGATTTTAGTCAGTATTAAGTGCTTTGTTCTCACTGACTCTTGTTTTTGGGGTGCATATGCATTGTCCACAGACCATCTACTCTCCATGAGGTGTAGGTTACATCAATGAATACACAAATCTCACACATGTTAGGCAGGAATGCTGTTGAACATGGCGCTTTATATGGCCTGCTAAGGGAGTTGGGATGCTAAGTTCCAGGAAGACTGAGCAGAATTGCTCATCCCAGTCCTTCTATTGAACCTGGACACAGTCCAGGATAAAATAATACCAAAATTTCAAACACACTCTGATATTTCTGCTATGTTTGAAGAGTTATAAATCTGTTTGTATAAGCATACATTTTTAACCCTAGTATCAATAATATTAACCAGTAGACATTGAAGATAGATCTACATTACTTCATAAAAATAGGAAATGGCACAAGCATGGGACCTTAGGTGGTTCATGGTGCTAAATTGTTAACATGTTCCCTGGAACTGTGGTCAATCACTCCGAGAGCTTTCTCCATTGCAATGTCCTGCCATGGCTTGGTGGCGAGTTCATTCCAGAGATGGCCCAGCAGGCAAGGCACATGAGACTGCATATTTATGATACCCTATGCTCTGTACAGCTCTCTAAGGCTATCCTGGCAGGCTTTGCCTTCTCTTGCACAACCATACATCTTTCCTGCCACGTTCAAGGGCGCAATGACACGTATGCTCAGCTCAGTGCTGCCACACAGACGGATCACGCACAGCTCTCGCGTCATTTCAGATTGTTTGAACTGGAAGCACACACTCACAAAATCAGTATTTTCTAAGACTACAGCAACACAATGCGTGACCCACAGGAGGTCCAGGACCAAGAGGTGTGGTCTGTGAGTGCAGGCAGTTTGCTTCTGTGGAAATGAGTCCTCATCAGTGTGGACAAGGCACGGTTTACATCGCATGGCCTCAAAATGCCAGGATCATATCCTAGCCTGTTCTCTATTTAGTGGCACCGGTATACCCTTCTAGGCAGTCCAGGCTGATACTTGCAGTACATATGGAAACTCCTTTGCCTAACTGGGTGGATGTGGTCCAGTAGCCCAAATGTTGCCATTACTGTTGGAGATGCCCCAGAGAATGCTGCCTGGATGTCAGCTGTGGTTTCAGAAGTGCATGACTGCTGTCACACAGAAGCACTGCTGTGACACACACCTGTGCCACGTGCAGCTGTCTCACATGATCTACATAATTTCAAATGGCAATAGGTACCATATTTATGCCAATGCATTGAGCTCTGTGTGAACAGTGAAAAAGTTAGGTGCATTTTAAATGCTCAAATATCTGATACCTGTGTAGCTCATGTTTGTCTGACATTGATGAACAGCATCTGGGAAGTGCTTCTTTGCCAGTATCTCAGAAGAGATGGTCTGCAGGCTGAGTACAGACTACACATGAACACAACTAGGAAAGCTGGAACTATGAAGTTCTCAGAGAGTTGGAAATTGAAAATGGTAAAAAAAAAAATCATGCTTACTTAAGGCAAACTGGGATGAAAACTTAATTGCTGATATATTTTAAATTGGAAAAGCTAGAGGTAGGAAAAAATATCTCTGTGAACTGAATGTATCCAGCATTTTTGTTTGTGCTTTGGGGTTCACACTTAAACCACAAGAAATTCAAAACTGTGACTTCATGCTCTGAACACCTACTGAATCTTCATTGTGACTTACCCAAAACCTAAGAAAATGAATGGAAATTTTATATTGACCTCACTGAACTTAGTGTTAGGCTCTAGGTTTCTTTTTCCATGTATGGTTTGATTTGTGAACATTATGCCCAGGTTTGTTTTAAGAGGCTGTCTGAGTTAATGTGCTATGTCCACATTTGCATGTTTTGGATGAATGAGCAGAGGCTTCCTGCAAAACCACTGTAACAGTCAGTGCTCAGGCCTGCTGAAAAACAAGGCCATTTGCTGAAAAAGCTGAGTATAGTGTTATTAGCCTAATTGTGGACTCTAATAAAGGAATGTGGTATCTTGTATTAATATGTATTCTGCACCTCCTGTTTACCTGGAACAAGTTTGTTAGTTTGCTCACTGATTCCAATCTCCATTACATCACTCCAGAAAAGAAGGTCCAATCTAACTAGAATGAGTTCAAATATATAGGCAAATAAAAAGATGCTTGCTATATCCTAATATGGGTATAGTTTCATTGCCTTCAATGAAAGTGCTGTTCCAAGATCCATGAGAACCACAGAAGTTCCTGTGGCAGTACAGGCAGCCATGAAAGAGACCACACATCTGGTGTCACTGCTATAAAACAGCAGGCTATCCTTATTACAGAATGCTATTTATAGTTCAAAGCTCCTCATGGAGGGTTAAATGCTTGAAATACTTATGACTGATGCCATAATGGCAGAGTCAATAATATCTAAATTACCTCATCTTAGTGCTCATCAAAACTGAAGGCATTCCAAAATGACAGGTACCATAAAGTTAAAATTTGTCAAAAAAGGACAGTATAATTTTTATGCTACACTTTGGTATCTTTTCTGCCTATCATTAGTTCTAATAAAATAGACAACACTGATGATGCATTCACAATTTAGTAATGTAGCTTATCTGCCTTCCAAGACCAAACAAATAAGAAACTTTATTGGTAAGTTTTAATATCCTTTAATTACAACACTGAAAAATTGGTGTTCCACTGACAAACAGTAAAAGAAACTTGGATTTGTCTCTCTTGCTGTGCTGTATTTGTCCATACTGCATGTAAAAGGGATGATAGTAAAGTATGTGAAGTCTGTTTTCAAGGATTGTCCAAGTGCTCAAGCTCTCATCATGTGCAAATCAAACTGTTGGCACAGAGATCAACAACCAAAGAACATCTGGAAACTGAAAGGAGGGTAAGTCACCTTAAATGCTAACTAACTGGGAGGGATGGGAGATTTCTAATCACAGCCAGGGTCATTGACACTTCCAGACTTTATCCCAAGACATTTCAATGCATTTCCTTCATACTATAGAGTTAATCAATGAGGATGTTCCTGTATTAGGATGGATGACGGGTGATGGATAAGCCCCTTTGTAGGAAGACGGGAGGTTGAGTCTCATCAGCCAGGGAAGGAATTAAACCTAGACTTCCATGTGCCCGTGAATGCTGTCATTGTGAGCTTTGTCACACTTGATGTCCATTTTGGAAGACAACCTCTGCTAGTGGTTCAAGGTGATGCTATGGTGAACATATATAAATATATGATCCAGGTTATATGTGGAGGTGCTTCCTGGTGCTGATGGGTAAAAAATCAAACATGTCAAGGAAGTCAAGGTCTAAAATTCTAGCCTGCCCTAAGCAATGACTTGCTCTTTCTAGCTAGTAGATCCCAGATATTTTCAGCCAACAAATCACTGGTAAAATTTAGTCTCATGGGTAACTTTTCTTCCTTAGAAACACATTACTGAAAAAATCCTAAATGGAATTGTTTTATATGTTTCCGAGACCAAGCTTGCAGACCATTGGTTTAAGTTCTGGAACTTGGGTCATGTGTCACAATGAGGCACAAATCTGTCCCCAGATATAAATAATGCTAATGCCTGATTCACAGATTTGGATTCAGCTCTGGGCTCACTCAATGTGTCCACTGTTTCTGCATCTAGCTCTACGAGATCTGATTCAAGATGCACTGGCAGATTGTTGTTGGCACTGGGCCATGTCCTAGTGAACAGATAGATACACATAGCCCCCAAACTGTCATTCAAGTTGTATCACTGGTGTTTCCATCGAGCAGTCCTGATGAACTAAATTACAAAAAGGATAAACATCTATTTTTTGTAAATGAAGACTTTAATACCTCGTTGTTTGAGAAGAAAGAATATAAATTGAGAGAGAGAAAGGACATAACCTCAGTCAAAGAGGAGTTTCAGCCAAGAGTCAAATAAGGGAAGTGATTTGTTTTTAAAAACTCTAAAAGGCATTGGAGCAAAG
>WAAE01014432.1:0-20748 GCA_013400495.1 Nicator chloris | reverse complement strand
AAATAAAAACAACAAAGCTAGACAGAAAATAGTAAGGGAAGAGGATAGCGTTTGAGAAATGATAAAACAGCATTTTAAAGTCTCACAGACGCTTCCAGCTATTTACTGTCTGGCTCATTTTATTAATGTAAGGTTTCCACCAGGAAATACTTGTTTTCAGAAGATTATTATTGCATTAATGTCAGGATATGGTAAGCAAAACAAAAAAAAAAACCCAAACAAACAAAAATTCCAAACCAACCAACAAACAAAAAGCTTAAGATAATAATGAATCAGTCAGTCTTTGGCTTGTTCTATATCCTTATCGGTCTTTTTTAATATTGGATATATTTTAAATGTGGATTTCAATACTTTGCCTTGACCTTGTAACTGTTCTACATTTAATGGTTTAAAACACAGACTGCCATTATCAGGTTACACTTCTTTTGCTGATGCAACAGTCTTCCCAAAACTACTTCCAGTAATAACATTTTTATTTGGCTTACCCTGATCTAGCCCTTTAGCATAATTACTTCTTATCATTGAGTCAATATAACACTCAAAATCAGCAGCTGATTTGCACATTTTACAGACAAATCAGATGAACTGAAATCCTGATTTTGGTAGGGTATACTCTTCCCACTGCAGAGGTGGAAGCAGGGGGTGGCCAGGGGAAAGCACAAAGGAATGTGAAGCTATCCATATTGGCCAATAATTCTTAAGAAAACTCTTGAAACTGCCAAAACTAAAAAGCTTTTGCTGCTCTCATTCACTTTTAAACATCAGTTAGAATAGAGACTGTGTACAAAAATAACACATTTGTACATTTTACAGAGTCTCCTCTGACCTCTTAAACAGATTCCTAGGTATGTTTTCAGTGCCTGTCCATTTGAGTAGCAAGGGAATATTCTGTCAATACTTTACTTGCTCTGCAAAGGCTTCACTGTCTTGCTCAAAGACGAGCACGTATTCATCATACCTCTATCAGCCAAGAAAAGCCGAACTTCCTCTCCTCCAAAAACAACAAACTAAAATCAAAAGTTATGGCACCTAAATCTTCCGTATGGGCATGGTTAACTAATTTGAAAATGTCTTGTGCAGCTTAGCAGTAAAGTTCCCAATCTGCTCAGAGCAATCCAAAACAAGCCTCCCAGATATGAAATCAGAGTGCTCACATGGGGATTCACAGATTTAAATCACAAAACAAGATCTTTGTTTTGGAGTTGCTTTGGAACCAAGCTATAGTTGGGGGTTTGAAGTGGGGATTCAAGCCAGTGACTGCATAGTTGAGAGTCTAAGGGGTTGGACTCATCTCTTGTGAGTTTTTTGTTAAACTAAGTCTTGCAAACTAAACTAATGTATTATTAAAGGCAATAATGAGACAATAATTTCTTAATGTAAGTGAAATCATCTTATTAATACAAATCCCAGTGCTGCGCTTACTAGCTTGCCTAAGTATCTCAAACTTTTATGAAGATCTTACAAAGCCTCAGATCCTGAGCAAAGTTTCCCCCAACTGAAATGTGATTGCCTCCAGAATGGAATACCACAGTTATCTTGCAAATGGAAGCAGCACCACACAGCACTCTGTGCCAGAGTTAGAGAGTGCCAGATCAACTGAACCTCACTGAGGAAACTCTACAGACAATAAAGTAAACAGAAACGTATCCAGGGTGCCCTCTAAATGATAATTTTAAGTACATGTAAATATTCCATTAATTGAGAAGTTGCCAGTAAGTAACATTCAAAAACAAACACTATGTATCAACAGATTGGTCTTGTTCTTGAGTCCTAATGGTTTCCTCCTTGCAGATATTCACAAGATCTTAGTTGTAGTTGCCAAACTTGAAATCTAGCCAATACATTTAATTAGCGAAAAAAGGGACTAATGGATGTACTTAAAAATAATTGCCCACAGATTTTTAATGATGTTCAGGAACCTGGTGTAACTTTTTTATTCTAGATTCACTCCCTCACTAAGGTAATACTCAGGTACTGTGGAAGACACACGGTAAACCCAAACTTTGCCGTTAAATCTAACTGGTCTCTACTTCTCTAACTTTCTTTGCACTCTTCTATTTCCTGCCCACACACAAAACCCCTCTTATTTCAAACTAATTCTGAAATAATATTGTGAGATGTGCAGTAGCTGAAGCACAGTGTCTCTGACCTATCCACCACTCAGCTTTTCTGCCTCTTTGATCTCCAGCTCCAGACCACTGCTTCCAAGCAAAGACTGCTGTGAAAACAACTGCACTCCTTCAGTAAGGAACAGACATGTCAGGACTATACCTCTTTTACATGGCATTTAAGTTTTCCTTTTAAAATTAGTTTAAACATTTATTGGTCTATGCTGCCAGTTTAATTAAACACTTTTTGTTACAACTCCAAGAGTTGAAATTCTGGGGCTTCAGAATGCCTATGCCAAAATCCAAGCTGCCAAAGCACATTTTTTTTGTTCATTGCCAGCTGAGTATATAGAAATTGGCTCTGAAAAATAGGCCAAGGCCTGTAACACTGCACCTCATGCATACGAAATGCCTGAAGGTGCCAGCAATATGTACTGCACACAGCTTGACTTTACAAAGGGCATATGTCCAGATCACCAGGTCAAGACTTGGAGTAAACTCCTCAAAATTAAAGCCAGAAAGCAATTCCTCTCTGTTGTGGTTACTGTATCTGTTTCTATCTCAGTAATATTAGGGTGTACTGAGCATTCCCACAATTGTGATCGAGGTTGGTGCCTGTTTGTATGGGTGCAAAAAGGGGGCATTCCTGCCAGTCCCTGCACACAGCTAAATCAGGCACATTTCAGTCTGCTTTTCATGAGACATTGCCCCGTGCACCCCAGAGCTTTCAAACTGGCTGTCACACACAAACAGAAAGCAATCTTAGGCACAGACACCCTGTTGCTGAAGGAGTAGGGTATCACAACAAAAACAAAAAAAGAGGGGAGGGGGGCAGAAAAGGGAAAAGACTGGCTCGCTCTCCATGCCACGGCTCACATGTGATAAAATGCAAGTGTATACAAGCAATGCAGCCTGTCACAATACCCAATACAGGAAAAAAACAGTGAAGCCAATGGTATTTTCTGCCTAGAATCACAGAGCCATGGAGTGGTGTGGATTGGAAGAGGCCTTGGAGACCATCTCATTCCAACCCCGCTGCCATGGGCAGGGACATCTTTCACTAGAACACCTCTGCCAATAGGCAAAATCTGAATCAGGGAGTGTGATACAAATGAGATCGTTTTACGTATTTCTCAAAATTCATCCTCCCAGAGTATCATGGTAAAAAAAATAGGACCAGATACATAATATGAAAAAATATTATCATATAGGTAGAAGTTTTTTAAAAATGGTCACCCCTCCCCCACACCATCTGCTCCACAGCCACCAAGAAGATTTAGGTATGGTCCAAATACCAGGGCGGACAGTGGTCCACCATGAGCACCAGGCACCACAGCCTCTGTAATCATTTTAAATACCGTCTCTTGTCTTGAAACAAGACTTGTGGGATTAATTACACAGAAGAATAATAAAGAAGAATAATAAAGACAACTGAATTTAAGGATTATAAATAGCAGTTACCAGCACTAACAAAACACACATGCTTAACACTGGAAGGCAAATTAACCTGAATGATTGGATTATGGTCATTTTCACTCACCAGACTGAGCGCTCCCTGGAGGTGTATACACACTGTACTCACTGGCCAGCCTTAACCTACCACTCACCAGCCGGCCCAGAGGAGCCAGACTCAAGCACCAGGAGATCAACTACAAATGACTATGTAAGGGTCACATTTTCACCTCCATTCCTACATTCCCTATCACTTGAGGATCCTGTGGGGAGGACAGGGTAGATTGTCCTCTATGATTTTTCTATTTATGCAACTTTGTCCATGGCAAACTCTTCTGTAGAGAGAGCTTAAGCCTCCTAACAGCCCTTCACCCTCTCACGCTCCAGTAGCTGCTCCTACAGCACAAGGCAGGTGCCATCCTTGTCACGTTCCTTGGGTTTCCTTTGGAAAAATACCCCCAGAGCACGTAAAGATGAGAGAAGAGGAAGGAGCTGCACTGGGCTCTAATAGATTTCCCAGGCTGTATGACCAGGGGAGATGCTGAAGGACTACATCATGAAACCCATTTCCCACAGTGCTGACAACACCAGCTTGACGTAGGACAGACTTCAGCTCTCCTAGATATTGATCTCCAGCAAGCACACATGCTTATGCTGCTTTTCTCATAAATTACATCAGCTTTGGTTTCACCTGTGAGACAAAGTAAGCTTTCTTCCATCAAGCACATGGACAGGAACTAAAAATATATAGAAGAAATGTACACCACTGTCAACACATAAAATAATGCCAATATTGATCTTTCTATGCAGAGCTCTGCTAGACTAAAACTGCTGCCTATGCCTGTTCTCTAACAAAACTTTCATACAGGTGATGCCTTGAAAACTTTTCCTGGTAAGTGTCTGCTTTCTTCAGGACATGTTTCACTGGAAAGTCAAAATCCTACTGTTTTCACTCTGACTGTCAAATCCTCAGTTTTTGGCCAAAAACATAAAAGCCTTACTAAAAAATCTGCTGATAAAAACCTGAGAAGTGTTCTATGTATTGCTTTTTATCACAGAATTACAGATTTTTCTACAAAAATTTTTCTGATCAGGGTAATATTAGGAACACTCCATAGAAGTGATGTCTGCATGCACATAATTACTTACCAGACACTGAAGCGATCGATAGACTTGTTCACCGCTTTTTGTCAGTTCTGTGAATTTTTTTGTGCCCTGTAAATGGTCTCCTAAGAGCAGTTCTCTGCATGCCACGTTTTAATTCAGTGACTAGAGAATCATGCAGATGCTCTACTTCACTTTTTTAATCAAACATACTTATACTGCTGTATTAAAAAAGGTAGTGCTTGTGCACCAGGCTCTCCTTTTTTACTACAGAGCCCCTAATCCCAAAGCTCTTTTCTGAGCTTCCACACCTGGCATATCGTCTGAGAAAAACCACGTGTCATGGAATAAAACACTGGAATATCAAACTGCCCCATTTGACAGACAGATTTTTCTACTGAGAATATATGAAAAAAAGAGTCTAGACCTACATAAGAGAGATCCAGGTAAATTAATAGCCCTTAACAAAGAACCAACATTTTTTAATGTCCAGATTTGCCAAATGGAAATTACCTTTTCTTGTGACTTATGCTCCAAGCACATGCAG
The DNA here is from genome assembly GCA_013400495.1 of Nicator chloris. Taxonomy (NCBI): domain Eukaryota; kingdom Metazoa; phylum Chordata; class Aves; order Passeriformes; family Pycnonotidae; genus Nicator; species Nicator chloris. Next base: position 15,537 of record WAAE01014432.1, on the reverse strand, counting down.
CCTCAGACTATGGCAATAAAAATACTAACATCATTCTCCTATAGTGCCAGAGTCTGCACCTCTTCAGTGAACAATTTTCTTTTCCCCAGTGTTTGTTATTTTTTCTGAGGAGAACCAGAGTAAATAACCAAAGAATTTTAGAGAGACTGCCTGTTTACACCCAGTTGACTTTGTGTTCACCTGCTCTGATCCTTCTTTGGCTCCCTGACGTCAGGACCACATTGACACCCAGATGAAACCCAGACAGTGGTTAGTGGTGTGAGACCAGTCTCCAAACTTAGGCACCAAAATTAGCAGGTCTGAACAGGGCTGTATGAAATTAAATCTCCCAATACCATTTATTGAGTAGATAAGGATTACAAGCTCACAGGTACAGAAACTGGACACACAGCACAAATTATCTGTCCTGTGGGCACAGTATAGACCAAGACCAAGGGAAACTTCTAGCCCTGTACTCAAAAACTCATTCCTTACCATCGACACACCCAAAACAAAATTACCATGGTTCCAGGATATTTAGGGTAACAGAATGAATTTTGGTTAACAAGGATAAATTTGGCTTATGTCAAACACTCATGCAAGTGCTAAACAGATGTAATATACATACTATGAAATTCACTAAAAAATTCCATTAAAATATATTTGTATTTGATTTCACTATAAATTCACCACTGGAATGATTGCAGAAGAAAAACCAGCAGATCTATTCAGATCAGCAGTGAGAAAGGAATTGATTTGATAAATAAGTTATCTCAGTAACAGTCAAAACCCTAAAAAACCATAATTACTCAGTTAGGAAGATAGAATGGATTCATTGGTTTCTCACAAAATTGTGTAGCATCCTTCCTGTCCTCAAGAATTAATAGCTACATTAAATAGCATTTCTCAGTTGTTTTTGAAGTAAAAATCTACTCAGTCTAAGGTTATTAAATTCCTAATGACACACTTAAAACTACTCCTAAGTGTTTTATTTGAGAGAGATCAATAAGTAGAGCCCAGTATATTCAAATCAGGAAACCAAAGGAGAATGTGAACAATCTACTGAGCAAAAGTTAACAGCAAAACAGTTTTGAATACCCTGCCTGAAAACCACAGCTTTCCAGACAGCAGAAACGATGGTAAAGACAGAGACAGAGGCTGAGCATTGCACCAGGGAGTCTACCCGAGTTCCTTCCGCAGTACGGCAGCAACACCTCCCGCGGCAGCGCTGCTAACAGCACCTCTGGTGCACAGTCAAAGGTGGGTTTCTCATACACCAACAGAGATAACAGCCCAACCTTGCCTCTGCATTATCTGATGCTCTACAAAAACCTGAGGGGTATGGAGAGTAAGGGAGAAAGCAGAGATTCAATTGCCCCGAGCACCAAACTCCGTGCCCATTGCTCTATGTGAGTGCGTGCACATGAAACAGCTCTAACTGAGAGGTCTGACCCTGAGGTATTGAAGCAATACTTGAAATCATGAACTGGCAGTCAAATCTCATGGTTTCCAAGCCTTGGATGCCTTTTCCAAAATCATCTCCTTCACTGTACTGGGGGCTATGTCATTAAAGAAGATACAAATAATAGTGATGTTATTCAGGAGTAAGCGGAATTTTAAGGTGCTTGCTTCTGGTTTTAGAAAGGCTTTACCACAATGCCTGCTACTGCCTCATGGACAAAAAATGTGGCATTCATGTCAGCTGCAAACAGGCTAAGCCTGCCCCTTTCCTCAGAAACTGCAAGTTTCTGTCCCTTTCTACAAGCCTGAAGAGAAATTATAGCAGCTTCTGTTTTCTTGGTCTAGACCCAAATCCAAACGTATGCATAATTTCTTGTGAAATGAAATGACAAAGAAATATCATCAACATTAGAGCACTCCACAGACAAACAAAGTGAAGAACACAGGAGTTGGTACTACGTGGTATAGGGCCAGAGCCTCCACAAGTATAAATCAAGAGAACTGTTTGGACTATAATGCTGCACAAAAAATTCCCCCATTTTGTTATCTTAAAGTACTTTTTTTTCAGGCATTTCTAATTCAACTTGATACTTATCATGTGCTGGATTCTGCACTGACTGGATGCCATGGCAATGCTTTCAGTAAACTCAAAACCCCCATATTGAGCCTCTGAGTGTTTCCTAGGAATCTTTTCAACCTCCTTCTGACTGCTCTTTAAGGTCAGGAAGAACAGCTAATAAAACTGATCTATAGATTAAAAAAAATACAACACCTAAAAATACCTGAAGCTCCAGAACAGAGCTTTAAAATGCCAGGACTATTTCTTCTATGGAAACCAACTCATGAGACTTCTAATGCAGCCAGTCTTCCCTACTTTCATGCTGTAGGACTGTGAGAATGACTAAATTCAAGATCAACAACAACGTCTAATTCAACCAACAAGCTAGCCTTCAGCCCCATCTTCATCCCCATCACACTACAATCCATCATTGTGAAAGACTACATGAAACTAGAGACAGTTTTGAAATACAGGATGGGGGAGACAACTGGGATATAGTAAAGAATGCATATAAATCTGATTTTTCCTGACCGGTCACCTACAAATACAAGAATCCTTGTTTACATTAGTGAATGGTGGCAGGTACACATCACTGTGTTTATTTGTGAGGCAAATTGTTACTATGCTGCAGTTTTGGACAACAAGGCTGCACTTGCTCGTTATGAGTAGTCCACAACAAAAATCTGACTCATAGAGGTCAGTTCCAGTGTTTATATTTCTTTATTTGCATCAACCCAAACGTCAAAATAAGTACAATTTACTGAAACCAGGCTCCGTCACAAATTATACACCACAGAAGACACAGCACTGAATACACATAATGAAATACTTGCACATTGCTTTTATAGCCTGAAGAAATTTTTATAATCAAAATAAACAAAAATAAATAAATTAAATAAATTTTTTTTAAAATGGAAGGTATTCACATAAAAATCTCTTCAAACCAGATATTTTGCTTGTGGTAATTAGTAAACCAGAAAAGGAAGAGAACTCTGTGACCCTGCTGCCTTTCACCACAGACCACCAAGTGTCCCTGGAAGGTTTCTGTAACCTGATGATCTGCCCCAAAGCACACAAGAGGCCACTGAGCTGGGTGAGACAAGTGACCATTACCTCTGGCTGTTACTGCAGTGGTAATTCCTGCAGCACCAGAGGCATCAAAGGCTAAGGCAAAACTGCAGAAGCTGTGCCCACATGAAGTTGGCTTCTAGCAGGGAGCAACAGGGGAATTCAAGATGTCCTAACACTGTTTCCTTACCAGCTCACTGCCCTTCTTTTCCCCCAGCCCTGCAGGCACTATCCCTCCCCAGGGTGCAGCACAGACACCTCCTGGGACCACGTCCTGCGTAGAGACAGGAACATGAAGTGACAGACGTGGCCTGTCCTACCCTGCTGAGAAGCTCTCCATAGCCCAGAGCACACTGCTCAGTGCCGCCTGCCTAATCTGTGTCACAGGAAATTCTTCTGTAATGAATGGGGCTCTGAAGGAGGCTCTGAGGGAATTTGTTGTTTTATGCAGCACTTCCTTTACGTTTACCTTGCAAACAGAGGTAAGTTGTTTCTTTTCTACTAAGTAGAGAAGCTCTAATATTAAAAACAAATCTGAATCTCCTAGTGAGACTTGGCTTTATTTTCTTTTTTCCTTTTTCTTAACAGGAGCATCTTGTGAACCAAGACAAACATGTGAGGCTTGGTTTGTGACCAGCAAAAACACATATTCTAAACATCAGTGGACAGCAAGCAACCCAAACTTTTGCTACTGGTCTCAAAGTATTTACACAGAACTTCAGCTTGATTCTATTATATTTTTTACCTAGAATAAGAGACTAAAACTGACCAACATAAACCTCCCAATTAGATGACCCACTATAAAATATGCAAAGTCACACCACCCAAGGAGCAAAACAGCCTCTGCAAGAGAAATTCAAAGCCCTTTCTATAGTCCCTTCTCTCACGTGTGGATGCACGTTTGTGATTTTAAGTGGAAGAACTTTCCATACTGGAATGACTACAGAAAATCCATGTATTCTGAAGAATTAGGAAATAAAAGGAATATGGATTTTTCTTGGGAATTAATCTATTAGGGCAAACCCTCACACAAACACATAAGTGAAGTTCTCCTGGTTGAACTTTAAACCTATGCAACCTCCCTTCTACACAAAGATTGATACTTTGTTCAGCAAAGCATCTGCACACAATGAAACACTGCTTTAGTGGCTTCACCTCAGAAGGACCATCTGAAGCCAGCCTCCTTGGTTCTCCATCCATGCTAAATCAGCTCATCTGCAGCCCCGTGGCACAGTCAGGACAAGGACAATTTTTGGTTTAGAGCAAGCAGCATTCTCCAAGCATGCAGCAGTGTTCTTCCCCACATAGATCTTATTTGTTGTGCAGTTGTTCAGGTTTTTCTTACTGGTTTACTAACTAGTTACTTCCAGTAAGAAGTTCTTCAAATTTTATAGCACAGATACCGCATGTAGTGCAGTTGTTCTCTATGCTTATTGTTCTCTATATTTATACAAGGAATATGGAATTGGAAGTTACAGGAAAGCATCTGTACCAATCTATGTGATGATCACATCTGGCTATATCATGGCATTACTGATGTCCCACAACCATGCAGGTGTGCATGCAATAAAGATCTTGTGCCTTTCCTGCAGGGCACATGATGCAAACAACCTAAAAGCCCAAATCCATACCATCCATAAACATCCAGTTGGAAGCACCAAAAAGCAACAAAAAAGAACCCCTTCTAAGTGATGAATTTAAGGCACTCCTTTATGTGATGAATTTGATGTTCTCAACCATATCTCATTACTCAAGTGACTGTAGCAGAAAGTATATTGGCCTACGAGACCACAAAGCACCTTACATGTTTTTGTAATAACTCTATTATAAATAACAATGAACTATCATAGCTTAGCATTTTTTTCCCAATCTAAAATACATATGATCAAGCCAAACAAAAACATAGAACTGAGTGCAAGTATAGTGGTAGTCATGAGTACACTACACTCTGGAACTCTAATATACCCAACTGCTGGACAAGAGCACGTGGAACAGCCACAACAAAAGAAAACACTGTTAAGGCCTGCTTTAGATGAGGACCTGGAGATCATCTCACAATGAGACCATTTCTACAGGTAGAGAGTAATTTAGTTTAGTGAGTATGCAGGGGATTCACAGCTAAAACAGCTGATGGAGAGGTTCTCTGCTCCCCCAAGCCCTGCAGGGTGAGGTTTGTCCCTGGTTCCCGTGCAATGTGAATGGTGAATGGCAACCCCTCTCTGCCTTGGAGTGTCTGTATTGCAGAGAACATGGAAAGGACACCTCAGCTAAATTTCAGAGAAAAGCTGCAAAGACAGTCGCATCATTTTCTCATGGCTAATGTGAAAAATAACATTCAGCACATTTATTTCAAATGAAAGCACTTTAAAATAAGGTTTTGTTCCATGTTATAAACTTACATAATGGGAGGCATTAGGTGACTTATGATCAGCTTTATGTTTACATAACTCATTGTCATCACAGTCCCTTGTCTTTCTGAACTGGACTTGTTCGAGAAACAATAATGGACCAACTCTGCTAGAACACTGGTTTCTATAACACTGTCTGTAAACTGAGGATTCTGCAATTTTATCATAAAAATATTGATCTATACATTAATAATTTATGTATAAATTATATTGTTATGTTTACACACAGTATGAGTTAAAAACCTACTATATTTAAAACTAAATCCTTCAACCCAGAAGTTCTTTGTTTGGTTTTTTTTTTTCCAAGGGGAATTTTTAAAAATGTTCCACTAGAAAGGTGCAGTGCTCAGGAATATGCTACCAGCAATTATTTAAGTACAGCATCGACTTTCTAGAGGGGGAAAAAAAATGGAAATCTTCAACAGCCCACCTCCTTCACCTGCATATTTTCATTTGCTATTTCTTCGGTTTTGAAGGTGTTTCCTACTGCAACTCTCCAGCCTTGTTTCTCTGTTGAAAGACATACACTTAACACAGCAAGGTCAGCCCACTAGAGTGCTAATACCTGGATACCATCTTCAACATCAAGCCAGGCAATACTCAGACCTGTTGGACCAGAGTATCATTAACCTAAAAGTCAAAAGCCCACCCAGGATAGGAGTCCTCCTTCCCCAGCCTGGAGTTCCCCTTGCTGTGTACCAGAACCTGACCCCAAAGGATCACTGCAGTGCATCTCCTGTCATTGGGCCTCACGGAGAGGAGGATGAAGAAGGGGCTGCCCTGAACGAGCACACAGCAGTGCCACCTTGCAGAAGTAACTCCTCTACCATGCTTCTGATCCTGGCAAAAGGCAGCTGCTGAAGGACAAAGCTGCATCACAACCAAAACTCAAACTCAACAGCAAATAATTTCTTTTTTGAGCTTTCTTTTCAAAAGCTTGTTTTCCCCACTCACCCCAATGCTTCAATATGCACTAGGGCCAATGAAATGATGCCAAGAGGGACAGTATGCCCCATTCAAACAAAGCTGTTTTAGTGGTAGCACTGGCCAACATAAACTGTGACTTTGTACGACATTCTTCTACAACATAAACTCTAGCCATTTGCCAGCAATACCCTATATATTGATGTGGTATGAAGAGAAACTTGGAGGCTTCAGCTGGGAGACAAGCTGTCAACCAACCACTAATTAGTTTTTATGACGTAACTCATAGTTCAGTAATTTCCCAGAATTTAATCACAGGGCACCCAGAAAGATCAATTAAAGAACAGGCTCAGAATTTGTTAGAGCCCTGTGTGAGACAGGGGAAGGCAATGACCTCAGCAGCTTTGCCACAGAATTTTATGAATTAACAAAGAAAGGATTTAAAAGGTAAGGTTAACTAATCTTGTGTTTCCTTGCAGACCCATTCATTGTTTTTACAAAGGACTGAGTTTTTAAATGAAGTTAAAATTGAAGGATTGCGTGTTGTAGCTACTGTTTATTCTACAGCTTCATTTACATGAGATCATTCTCTGTGTGACTTGAATTACTCCACTATTTTTTGCTGTATCTTCTTTTTTATCTCCCTCAATAAAAAGGGAAAAATCAGAGTAGCTATAAATTTCTTTAGATTCTTGAACAAGAATCATATTACATTACCAGAATGGATAGTAGAGAATTCCTCTTCAGCCCCCCACCTGAAAAACCCCAAACCCCTTATTAAAATGATCCTAACAACATTTAATAAAAAGAAAAAATGAAATTTTTGGCCACAAAATTCCATTTCCTTTGTCCTTTCATTCATTTTCAAGCTTTTTTTATTCCCTCAGCTTAACACAATGAAACCTATGTTATTCCCACTTCTTGCTTTCTAACATTAATCTTTTTTTGTAAACTGAATGAACATAGCAATAAAATGCTAAAAACTGTTTTCTCAGTTCTCAAATGGTTTTGCTTATCAAACTTACCAAATCTGACTTTTTTTTTACTTGTTAATTTTGTTCTTCTGTGCAAATTTATACAATATGTACCAGACAAATACTGCACAGCTGTGATGAAAACTTCATTCCCTGTCTTTCTGGGTTTTGTTCTGCAAAAAGCTCTTCTTCACTGAGAGATTTCAGGAGAGGACATTTAACTTATTTTCCTGGCCAAGTTATGTGAAGCAAGATTATACTGAAATGGTCTGAAAAAGTGAGGATTTCTGAAGATCTGCTAAGCCCTGTTATTTAAATAATATTTGAAACGATCATAAGAAAACCACTAAATGTAGCATGCTGGTTTTTCTTACAATGACAAACAGCACCAAACTGAGTCATGCATGTTACATATGAAAACAAGGTAATAAAAGAAGCTTGTGGGTTTACATTTTCTCTTAAAAAACAGAACATTCAAAGGTAGTGTTTTGCACCTAAATGAGTTTTTTAACTTCTTCCAAGCAAAATTATTCTATTTAATAGACACTGTCTTTGTACTGACTGGTGATGATGATGACGATGATGATGACAACGGTGATGAAAATTTCATGAAGAATGATGGAAAGCCAGGGCATTGGAGACTGGATTGGGAAGAGCTATGTATCTATTCAAGCTGCTGCCACTATTTCACAAGATTCACAATTCTGTTACCTGACACTGTCACACAACTCAAGAAAACCTTGAGCAGATCAAAGTTCTCAAACTCCCTTGGATGATGTCAATCACTGTGGGGATGCTGGGAGGGCATCAAGTGCTGTAGCAGCTCTGTTTTGCAGAGTAATCAAAAATTTAGGGAGAAAGATTTGAAGAAGAGTAGGGATAACAAAAAGGCATTGTTAGCCAAGAGCACTTGGGATACAGGAGAACCAGATTCAGGTCTCTGCTCTGAATTAGAACAGGATGTTAACAAATCTGCTGGTGGGGAGGAGGATGTGTCTTAAAGTTCCCCGCTTCAACCGGAGGCACAACAGAAACATTTGAGTAATGAGAAACTGCACACCTAGCTCTGCATCTGCACCAACAGCTTCATTTTCAAGAGTTCACAGCTCCCTCTAAATCACATTAAGACCAGGGTTTAAATGCTAATTAGGGAGCATGTGCATATTAATTTTCTGCTTCCTTCTCTCCGAGAGTAATGGGAATGCTTTTAAATGCCTTTTGTTTGATTTCTTATGGGCTTACTTGGTTTCTTAATATATTACAGGGCACTTCCTGCACTGCTTACAGAAGCAAATTTCCCACTGCTAGTGGGAGTTTTCCCTAAGTAAGGTCAGCAGATTTGGTCCCAGGGGAGTGAACTGATCTTCAGGCTTAGCTACCCTGAAAATCTAGCAGAAAGCAAACCAGATATCATTCTTCTTTAGAATTTGCTACTATATTGTACCCTTCTCCAAGGATCATCATCCAAGACAAACAACTAGGAAACGTTTTGCTGCAATAATCCTTTCAATTAAGGCTCCCATTACAGTGAAACAGCTGCTCACTAGAATACATCTTTGTAATGGAACTATTTATTTCCCAGAAAACATTTCTTTAGTTAAGACAGATGCAATAAACCAGATCCACGGAAGTTGCAGAAATCAAAGCAGTGAGCAAAATATGACCAGATAAATATCCTTGAAATGAAAGAGGGGTGCTTTCTATGAAGACACAATTTATTCTTCTGTGTTGACAAAAAAGCCCACTCAATTTAAAGTATGTGTGGCGTCTCACTCTCAATGTCAGTGAGCTGCAACTGAAATAGCAGGGTAAGCTCTCACACATACATTATTAGAAAGAAAAAAGAAACACTCCAAAAACTTTTGTCCTCTGTCTGATCACTGATGTTTCTGTGGGCTTTTAAAAGCCCTTTGAAATGCCTGCATCATAAATATTTGATGGACAACCTCTTGCTTACTGTCGTTTAGGTGCTGCTATCATGGAAAGACAAATGAATCAGCATCTTGTTCCTGCCTCCACACATACATGGCCTCCCCCCTCCCAGCCCTGATCAGCCTACTGAACACTATTTATTTATTTTATGAAAAAGTCCAACTCACATCACTGTCATTTAAATATAAACAGTAATGACAAAAGCCATTATCATGAAAAATTTAATCCAAGCTTTGGGAGAGCTTGCAAATGAGCAGTTTTCTTGCTGACAATTCAGTCCCTGTGATTGCAACTCCAGACAGCTTGCATGTGTTTCAGACAATGGACATAGCAGGAGGAGGGGACATTCTTCTTCCAACTACCAGTTGCCAGTGATTTGAAAACCTTCCTTGTCAGTTGTGCCTCTGTTGGTGACCAGTGCTGCAAAAACCAGGGAAATTAAGAGAAGCACCTTCCAGTCAAATGATGGATAGATGTGCCCTAAAGGCACTAAGAACCAGGATTATTCCTACAGTTGGACTCGATGATCCTAAATGTCTGTTCAAATCTAAATGATTCCATGATAACAGTAACTCCATATTCCTGTCTCCAGGAATGAGTCCCAAATCCAGCATTTGCTCCTTGCCCATAAACGCATGACAAGTCCTCAGGCTGAGTGGAGTACCACATCTACACAAACTACAAACACATTTGTCTAGATGTGCTGGAAGATGCCAGGGCCTGTATCACTGCAGCACCACCTGATTTCTCAGAACAATCAGAAATACAACTGGTGAGCAGTCAAGACTTTGCTACCTAGTTTTCCTTTAACTCTCAATTCCTTTGAAAAAAAAAAAGCACTTCAAGAACAGTGTCTATGTGTCACACCCTCCTAGTTTCTTGCTCAGCTGCTTAGCAAGGATAGTTCTGTGCTCATGAAAGGAGCAAAGCACTTGGAGCACACATCAGTCTACTAGGTGACAACAAAAAAACCCTGTTAAATTATACAACTAACTAATAGAAAGGAAGGTAGATGATTTCAAGAGAAGGAAAGAAAAACACAAGGCTGCAATATTCTTATAGTGGAGATTGTCTCTGAGGCTCACCATGCCATGAAAGTACAGTGCTGATCTGCAAAAAATTAACACCAATCTAGATTTCTACTTGAGGCTTCCCAAATTCCTGGGGATGCAGACTCTGGATTCAAATCCATGACAGACACAGGAGCATCCTCAGGAAGTCAGGCTTAGGTATGAAATTTGATAAAAGAGGCCTAATATCTACCAATTACTGTACTTTAAAGGCAGTATTATTTTCTATCATAATAAGCTCCTGTCAAAAGTACATACTTTTCCATGTGTAAGGATGAAATTCAGAGTAAAAGAAAATAAAATGCATGCTTAGCACTTAACTCGAGGAGCCAATCTCTTGCTGACAAGAACCTATTTGAAATAAGGTCAAATTAGAAGGGAAAAAGAAGAAAAGGAAATTACGTATGAATTTTAAAGAAACATTGTCTACCTCAGTGGACAAATTTCTGGTACTACCAGAGAGCAATTCATAGCAAAAAGCTGGTGCCAAGACACTGCAATGAGAAGTCATGGTAATGCCATCACCTGCCCTGCTCTCCAATACAGTCCAAGGCTCACTTCTTAATGCGTCTTCAGACATCATCTGGTGTAGTAGATTCAGGATGTGACTCACAGTAGTGTGACTGCCTTCAAACGAGGCAGTGGAAGTGGAGTGAATGGCAACAGCTGCACTGCTTTTGAAAAACTGCACAGATTTTATTGGAATTCCTCTCACCTACAGGTCAGCCATAATAATAAAAAAATGTACCTAATAGTTTACTGGCTTTTTGTAGCCTTCCTGTATGAAAGCAGGATAAAATTTAGTTGTTTAACATACAGGAGTGTGAGAGATGAGAACAGGGAGGCCCAAAATGTGTTTTATATTCTTCTTACTCTTTCATTTTCCAAACCCAGGCATTATCCCCTAAGACAACATACAGTTCTTCTGACTGTTGACCTCTAGAAAACAGTTCTGATGATCACAGTAACGCTTCAAATCTTCCAACATTGTCCATCTCCTTAACCAAACCACCGGACAGTTTCAAGCCAGCAACTGTTAATTTGGCCTAATGTAAAATAAACCAAATAACTCTCCCCAAACTACTCAAAACATGGACAGAAAACCTTGTCAAACTATCTGACTCTTACCATTTATATAGAGGTTTTCTGGAGACATTGGGCACGTGATTTCAGTAATGTGGGTTTAGAGGCATCAGATGGGTTATTCTCCTTCCCAGCATCACAGGGGATCTTCTGGTTCATAAAAGGATCATATTCCACTTTGAGATCAGATGGGTCTTTAGACTCACTCTGTTTATTAGAAGCCTGAAACCTAGAAAATGATCTCTGGTCCACCAGGCAGGCATACACAGTTTCTAGATGGTATGCCAGCATTCCCATTTAACCCAAAAAGTCCTTCTCCTCAAATCCAAATTCAAAATGATGATTTCCCTTTGCAGACTGAAAAATTAAGAAATCTATTTCAAGATACATGAGATGTGCTGTTTCTTTCTTACTTGTGTACATTAGCATCAGCTTCTTAGGACTCAATCTCAACTGACCTTACCGAAATATTATCTAGGTTGCTTAGCACAACCCCACTTTAGACCAGACATTTTCATTTTTTCCAGTAGCCTCAAGATATTTATTTATTCTTCTCTTATGAATATATTCCAAAATTTGAAAAATATGAGTTCACAGGAGTTCATATCACTGGAGTTCACATGCAAGAGCATTTCCTCCTATTTTCTGTATTTGAGCTAATATTTTCGTTCTTCAATTTAGGGTATCACACTCAGGTTTAGGAGGGAGATTATGTAGTTTTTAAAACTTTAACATTTAAACTCCTTGGGTCTTACTTGTTCCTCACACACAGTAGTTTTTCTTTCTCCAACCTCTTTCTCAGATGGTGCTTTAGCCTTTGTCTCTATGTTTAATAGCATTGCCCAGATTCAAAACCGAAGCACNGTTTTAGATATAGCAAGAAGACAATGATGTGGCCCATGTTTCAACCCACAGGCATTTGTCAAGGACAGAAAGGTCAGCAGACCAAAAACAACAGTTTTGTTTCTTTCAGTCTCAAATTAGGCTTTTAGTGTGCACAAAGGACAATTCTGTCTCTGTGTTACTGGCTTGGGAATACTGCCAAAATCTTAATAGGCCCTACTTAATACAGAGACCTCCATATTCTGTGAAAATGTAGTAACTGCAATCACTGCAATAAGCAGCCTACATGGGAACAGAAAGGCGGATGAACAGAATCTGGTTTTACAATGACACTTTTAGGACTGAAATGTACAACATAAATAGATAGCAGAAGCACACAATCCTGTCTAAAATTTGGGGCATATCCAGATGATATTTAATTCATCCCTACTGTGAGCTATGCTTTTAATTCTTTTATATTCATACAGATATACACATTTTTATTCCTTGTTTCAGTTTCTTGGAAGAATTTAACTCGACTTCTGGCAAATTCTATTTCATCTGACCACTTCTGACCTCTAAGATTACTCCCCTTTTGCTCATTCCTTTCAAACTCTGTTTATTCTTAATGTTGGTTGTGGGAGTTGTTAGTCAGCAAGTTAGGTCTGGACTTCACCTCTAAAAGCCACCCATGCTTGAGATGGGAGTTCCAGAAAGATTGCTGCATTTTTTACTAGAAAATGTCACCACATCCAAATGCTTGAGCTCTTCAGTCACTATCTAGTTTCCCTAAACTTATGTTGCACTTCAGGTTAAGAAAACCTTAAACATTATTTTCTGTTAATTTTGGATCATAAGAATAGTGATGACTAACTCTCTCTGACGTCCGTAGTCCCTCCAAACCCAATTTTAAAATAACACTGACTCTTCACAAGTCAGTAATTGTTTAAGAAGTTGTTTGCACTAGGGAAATATCTGGCTGTGTGGTTATTAGGATCATTCATCCTCTAATTTATAGCAGACCACAACAATTGCATGTTGGTTTTCTCCTCTAGTATTCTCTCAATCCGGCCAAGATCTTATCAGCCTCCTACCTTCTTCCTGAAATGTAATATTGACTTTTAAATGACTCTACTGTAGATGCAAATTCAAAGATATCCCTATAATTTCTCTCCAATCTGCTTATTGATTGACAGAGCTAAAAAGCTACAGCACTGTAAACATTTTTGATTCCTTTTTAACTCTGTATCACCCAACTTTCCCCAGAGCTCCATCAAGATGTCTCAGAATCATCACAGTGAACCTTTGCTGCCTCAAGGGCTGGTCCATTCCGCCGTGGGGAAAACAGGGCTGGAGAAGGTTCCTGGCTTTGATGGAAGGTCATGCTTCCTGCTGTGTGTAATGCACATAAAATTACCAAATTATGCCAATGAACAAAAACAAAGAATAAAAAAAAAGGGTCATTAAAACAAACAAACAAAAAAGCATAACACTTCTCTAATCATTTACATACAAAGCACACCGAAAAGAAAAAAAGGCAAGTTAAGTCTGAGAAATTCATGCTCCAGGACAAAGATGAGAGAACAAATTCTTTAAGTTTGGCTGTCCTGGCACACCCAGCACCACCCTTTTCCATCAAAACCTGTGGCCTGACTAATCAGAATTAGGATTACAGGACTACATGATGCACATTCAAGATGCTGCTATTTTTGTATGATTTTGTAAAACACATTTTCATAATTTCATTATTTAACTCAATTTAAAAACATGACAAGGTCATTCTGAGTTTAAAATCCTTTCACAACCACAGTAAGCCTACATCAGATCCCAAATTTGAGAATGTGAGCGCATTCAGGAAAGTGCTTTTGTCAGTGCTCAACTTCACAGCTGGGTTCTAAACCACATTCTCTGTGTTTGTCTCAGTCAGACTCATGGCAGAAATTTCTACCAGTGGTATTGGATAGGAGGACTGCTAGCTCACAGCAAATTCCTCTAATCTACCATGCTGTTTCTAGATTACATTCCCATTTCTGCACTCTTTCCCCTTCCAAATACAACAGTAATAAAACTTTTATTTTGCACATCCTTCCTAGAAAGGAAGAAAATTGACTAATTTTCAATTAATTTAAAAAAGAAGAAGAGAAAGGACAGCTAGAAAAGTAACCTTCAGAAGCTGTATAAAGTAAAATTGATATTATTAAGTGTTACATGTAGTTTAATGAATAGGGGAGAAAAAGCAAGAACATTTTTGGACTTATTGCCAAGAACAAAAATTCCTTATCTGCACTGCTAAATTACTTTTCTATGCAATAAATCTGAATTTACCCATACTCTGGGGTAAAAAGGAAGCTTGGTTTTGGCCCTAGTTCTTTAGTCATGGCTAGAGTTAAATTAAACAATGCTAATTAAACTATGGCATGTTCAGTCTGAAGCTGACTATCACCAGGGCAGAGGATAGGCTTGGGATTGACTTGAAACATTAAAATAACTAAAGAGATCACTTTCAGATCAACCAAAATTGACTTTTTTGTCACTGAAACAAATGTCATTTAATACATCAGGAAAAATATTGCTTTAAAATAAATAATACGAAATCTAATGCAGCTATAAAAGTGCTCATTCCTACAATGAGAACAGCTTGTGATAGTGTCAGCTTTCCTTAAACTGGCTCTTTCTTGTATAATTCAGGACTTCCACCACTATCCAAAAAACTCCACACTAGTCTAATTCCAAACATCTTATTTCAAAAGCCTCTGAAGAATTTTTGCCTTCTTTACCAAGACTCATTTCCCTTGTCTACATTTGAATCTTTCCAAAGCCTCATGTCATTGATAACCACATAAAAGAAAGTCCATATCAATCAGGTAATCGCAAGTTAAAAAATTTCCTGGTTATTTTCTCCTCCTGATTTCTGTATTCTTGCCCCAGCTCTGATGGCTTTACTCTGCTTGCGAGTCTTCAATCAACACACTGCTGCGTTTTTGCCATACCTGGATCCAAAAACTTTGCCAGCACTCATATAAAACATGATCATGAAAATGGGTAACACATTGTCTAATCAACCACTTACTGGGAATCCCTGCTTACACTCTAGTCTGTGAAAGCCAAAAAGTGAAACAGCTCTGGCACTGGAGTGTCCATTCTTAGAGTGGAATATCCCATTTGGGAACAGCATTACCAGGCAGTGAGAAAGCCACCAGTTTTTGTGATCACACACAACTCAAGACAGAGACAAGATTCTTGTACCCAACCCTGAC
>WAAE01014430.1:38382-99865 GCA_013400495.1 Nicator chloris | reverse complement strand
AAAGGAAAAGGAAAAGGAAAAGGAAAAGGAAAAGGAAAAGGAAAAGGAAAAGGAAAAGGAAAAGGAAAAGGAAAAGGAAAAGGAAAAGGAAAAGGAAAAGATCATGCTGCTAATTCTAAAAAGTTGTTTATAAGCAGAATAATAACAAGCTTAGGCATTTTTTATTGCAATAGAAAATAAAACACCATGTACTATATCTGCAATTTAAGCATCTGTTAAAAAAAACCCAAAAAACTCTCATGAATCTACAGGAAAATCAATCACCTGATAATGGTGAAGACATTCCTGTGTGTCAGCATAAAAGTATGATATGTTTCCAGATGCATTTTCCTTGGGTAAAAGAGAAAAATACAACCATTTCACAGCACTTAGCCTTGCTGGACCAAATTTTTCTCTGTTGTAGCCTGGTGATGTCAACAGACTTACAGTGTGGATGAATACAGGTCATTGTTTCTGAAGCTGGCAGTGACTGCATGTGTGGGAGGAGAAAAATGAGATCTTCTAAACTATATTTGCAGAAAAAACATGAGTATGAGTTTAGACACATACTCCTATTAAAACGGCACCATAATTTTGCCACTGGAAGTTTCAGAACAAATGGGCTCCAAATGAAACAGAATGAGGGCGTTTCTCCAAGCTATTTCCTGAGCTGCTGTCAATGCTACTGCATGACAGTGTGACCACGTGATGTTGGGCTTGGGATGTAGAACATGGGAACAAGGCTTTTCTTAGTGGTTTCCAGACCATGAATTCCAGCTAAGCTAGGTGTCCATTTTCTGCCCAGAACTTATCTGGCACTAATTAAAGTTAAGGGAAAAAAAAAAATTCCATGTGGATCTTTTGGCTATGTTTGATGCTTGGTACCCTGGGGAAAAGCTTAACTGTCGTGTTGGTTATCAGGTTTTCTTCAGTATAGAGATTCTTCTAGGTCCTAAATATTATTATGTGGAAAAGGATCCAAGGGCAATGCAGAAAGCTACAGCACAAGTAGTGAATTCATGTTCCAGTGCCGTGTAACTTAGGCATTTGCTGTACACCTCACTGGGTCAAGCTTTCATGGTCTGACTCCAGGTGTGCTAAAGGGCTGTGCCTCCTGTGGGGGATCCCACTGCTGGGCTACAGAGACGTTCCTTATGACCTGCTTGACTTCTAGACACACTGAGGACATGCACTTTTTTTTTTGCTTTGGGTCTTCATTGCCAAGTCAGAAGCCAAAGTATTTAACTTCACAGCAGCAGCTTTGGGAAGCAGCAAAGATTTCTGGATGGATATCTGCAATGCAAGGCAGACTACAGCAGAATGAGTGTCTGACTGACACACAGTCAAACCAAAACTGGTTCCTTCAGGACAACAGGAAGGCTGCTGTGTTATGTCCTCCACCTAAGCTTTGTTCCCCATTTTGCCAGCTCCTGCAGTGCTTTGCAGAACTCCTCACCATGAGCAGCAAACCAGAGTAGAGAGTCCTGGAAAAGGAAAGAACACCTACAGCTTAAAACTGAGACCATTTTCTGAGCCCATCTCTGTACACAGGACTGAAAAGAATCACTGGACTTGTCATTCTGGAAGAAATGTAGCTTTCTCTGTCAATCATTCCTTCAAAATTGAGTCATTTGTATAAAGCTGTTATGATTTTTGGACCATATCTAATGTTTCGTAATAGCCCTTGGCATCAAAAATAAGCATATTGTCCATATTGCTAGAAAGGGTGAATGAAAATGAAAAATATGCAGACTGGAGGTGGACCCTTATATGCATTGGATTATACTGATACATGCCAGGACAGTTTAAAACTACCCTTACATTTCTGAATGTATTAAAGAACAAACAAAACAAAACAAAAAAGCTCCAGAAATCCAAACGTATCTGTTTTATATATGCTGCTCAAACTTCTGCCAAGGCAATTTGGTATTTCAGGTAGTATGAAATTCCTGTCCACAGCCCAGTAGTAGAAGGGTAAAGGAAAACATTTCCAGCAGGCACACTTACTTTTCATAGCAGCACATATGTACCTTACCTGCACTCTTACCCTGTATATCACACCCACCTCCTTCAGCCCCAGGGAAGCACCCCCTGCTTCCTGCTCCCCCACTTCAGAAACAGTAAACAGTAAATTTGTTTATGGCCCCCATTTTATTAATAATGGCAATCAGAGGAACTTTTATGGATATGCTTTGTTTGCTTCAGCTCTTGCTTTGTATTCCAAGTTGGGAACCCCCACAGGACACTCATAAATGGACAAATTTACAATCTAGCCTGTGTAAAGTGCCCACAGCAGCATCTACATCGAAGTTGTCTTTGTGCTTATGCACCAGCTGTGATGCCAGAGGGCACGGGGTCAGAGCAGAGGGCTTCCTCTGGCTTTCTACAAACTGGGATCAGCCAACCTTCATTTATCTGTGGTTAAGGACTTGTTTTGGTTTCTCAGATCATGACTCCACAGAGCTGTTTGGATATTTTTAATTGAGAGACAAAGCACTTCCTCTTCCAAACTTGGTGCCTGCAAGGAGCATAACAAACTAATCATTCAGAATAATTAATTCTGTCAGAAAAATCTTTACAATTCTTACTAACGCTGAGTGTTTTGTAATCCTAATGAAAGGAAAAACCTGTCACTGTGATAATTTTCGATTGACCCATTTTCTTCAGTGGTTGGGGAGAGGGGAATGTTGTTTGTTTTTATCTCTAAGGACCATAAGCATGAAAATGATATCCATAAATCTCACATTTCAGCCTTGCATTTCCAACTCATCCTTCAAAGGAAACATTAGCTAGTCCAAAGAGCCAAGTAAGATTGTCAGATTGGTCATTTGTATGTGCATAGCAGAGGGTCTTTCAGTTACCTGTGACTTTAGTTTCAAAATATTCCCAGGATAGGGAAACATAAGTTTTCTCCATTTCTAAATGGGAATCTGAGATAGAGAAAATATAAGCAGCTTGCCAAGGCCATGGAGGTAGTCTTTGCAAAGCCAAGGACTGGAATCCAAATTGTGAGTGCTTTAGCCTAGCACTTAAAAGCACATTCTCCCTGTGGATTTTAATGTAATACAAGAAGCTTAGGGTTGCAAAATCATTTCTAAACCCAGATTTTATGAGAAAGTGTGGAAAACAAAATATTCATTTCCTACCTTTGCCTAATACTGTAAACACTTAACTGCCAACTTCACTGAGGAAACTGCCAAACAAACACAAACAAAACAAAACAAAACAAAAAACACTTAAAAGTGAAAATGCCTGAAGTTTTAGAGTTCTTTTCCAAATTGTTGTGTTTTGAGGTCCTCTATTTCTTCTCTATGTGACAGTTGAACATAAATGCGGCAGGGAGTTGTATTTCTCATTATCGAAGACAGAATGGTATAGGAAATTTGTTCTTTAATATGCAGCCTTTTATTTCTAGGTCACTAATTTGAATCGATTCCTGATCAATGGTGACTGAAAGGCATTCATATCCGGCAGCTGTTCTGTGGTCTGTGCTAAATGAGGGGACATCTTAGTTATTTCCCAGCAGTAGCTCCTCTCTCTCAGTACCAGAACAAGCTGGCAGTTTTCACAGAGATGCTATGGCCTGATTGCACATGGCACTTGCAAATATCTGAACAGTGATTAACCTATTTTTGCTCTGTTTTGTAAGGCATGTATTTGTTTTTTTCAAGTAAGCCATATATTTTTTTTATGGTAAGCTTTTTAAATATTAAGTGGGATCATCTTGCTGCTTTTGCATAAATGCATTCTGTCTGCATTCAACATCGTGACTGCTGGAGTGATGCTACCGACAGTGGTCAGAGGTTGATTCTTTACATGCACAGTGAGGAGTGCCAAAACGTGTGTAGGTAGTTTCTGTGAGCAGGTTTCACAGGTTTTAACTCCAACAACATCTACATGTCATCTGTTTGGCCTAACAGACCTATCTAGACTGCCACTGTACTCCAAATCTCTCCTTTAAAAATACATCCACAGAGGCTTTGTCCATACCAAGCAGAGGTGTTAGTTTCTTTCAGAATTCCACCTTAAATCTTAAACATTTTTTACACTCCCTTCTGTAATAGTTGTAGAAATCCTCTATGACTGTACAAAATAAATCAGCTTTGTTTTTAAGGATCCATATATATTGTCTAGCAGATATTATGGCTGAGAAAGACAAGTTTAATGGCTATATTCATACTTTCCAGATACCAGATTCCTGGTGAGTTGTTGAAGATAATGAAATGCAATGGGTCTTGTTGCTGTTTTTTTCCCCCAAAACTTCTCTGACCGCTCTGACACGACCTCCCAAAAGATTGACATAACAAATACAATGCACAATACTTTTTCTCCCAAAATATCTCTGCTTTAAACAATGCCTTACACAAATTACTTTCTGTCTCTGGCAGTGTGTGGAAGAATAATCATTCACCCACCCACAAAAAAAGTTCTAGTCTTTATTGCCATCCTTTTTCCCTTTCTCCAAACATGTTAATACCTGCTGAACAGAAACACTGAAAGTCATAATAACTGTGTACTGACACTAGTTCCCCAATATAATAAGTTGTTGAGTTTTTCTTTTACCATTTTGATAACAATACCGTGTAGTCAAATTGTCTGGTAGCATCAAAACTTGTCAGAGGAAGTGTATAACTAGGCTGTAAAAATGCACTGAAACTTGCCATAAAAGATTTTAGACCAAAACCGAGTTTTGTTCACAAAATATTAAATTCTTCTTTCTGATTCTTTCCATCATCTAAAAAGCAACTTTAAATGTTTTCAAAGAGACAAGTTGCAAGCCAGTAAACTCTAATGTGTCTAACTATGCCTGTGAGAAGAAAAAAAGAGGGAATGAAGAAAGAAACTTACAGAAACCAAGATTTCATGTGCAAACAAGTTTAAGCAGCATTTTAAGGAATTTCATAGGCATTTAGTTCACAGCATCAAAGTTCGTTCAAGATATTGCACATGAAATGCACTTCATTATATGGCTGAGGTTTTCTATTTTTCTTAAAGCCACATTTTTTTTACAGTTTGGGGGGTGTAAGGGGAAGTGTATGGCAATTATTAGTCTCTGTAGGTGAACAGAAAAACTAAAAGAGAGAGAAGTATTTTTTGTTATCCATTATACCCATATAAACATGGGTTTTCTATGCTTAGAGTCATTGGAACTACTCTTTATTTAGCTTTATTTGACCCAGTTTATTACAAGTAATTATTATTTATATTACTGAAGCAAATGGGAACACTTAGTCAGGAATGAGGACCACATTGCTTTAGGCATTGTACAGTGAGGAAAAAAAAAGGAAGATTTCAGGAGTCTGAGTGCTTACACTAGATGGAATCAGACAGCCTGATGGGAGAGCTGAAGGAAACTGCAATAGCACTTTTTGAGGAAACTAAGTAGGTTTGCATGAGTTTGTGGGGATTTCCTCCCACTCCTAGGTGGAGAGAAAGGTGAAAAATTGAAAATGCGTGGCTCAAAATTGGAAAGGAGACGATGGAAATTGATAACACAATCCTAATGGAGGTAGCAGCCAGCCTTTTGGCACTGGTTACAGTGTCATTTAAGTGGGAATAGGGAAAGGCAGTGCATTTGTTATAGTAAAGAAGGAGGAGACAATGCAAAGAGACAGAATTATGACAGACTCAGGGCAACAGATGGGGATAACAATCTTGACAGCAGTCCAAATAGATATGATGAAAACATGGTTGCAGTTATCAGGAACAAAAGCAGAGGATCCTGCAGTAAGTGAGATACATGACTGCAACACCAAAACTAGTCTGGACATGAGTTTTAGCTATATGGATGAGAAAAAAAGGTCTGTGGTTGTGACACAATACAGAAAAGGATTTGCAAGACGTAAGTATATTCTGGAAATGAGGACCCTTGGAGACACACCCTACAGAGGACATCACTCTCTAGAGCTAAGTGTCAGGCCAGGAGGTTTGGTTGTTCACTGGGATCAAAAAGAAGAGGCTGTGGGGCACACTGGAGATATGGGTGCAATTGCTGCAGCCCTGCAGGTTGTGGGCTGACTGATGAAGAGGAGAGAGAGAGAGAAGGAGACAGTGCAAAGGGTGGGGGAAGAGTAACAGAGAGGTGAGAGTGTCAGCTGGAAGGCAGCTTTTGACACCCCGTTCATACCAAGCAGTATTTCAGCCTCATGCCCCTCAAGTAATATTTATGCACAGGCTGGGTGCAGTACCTCTCATCTCATCCACAGCAGTTACATATGCACACAGGTGGCAAAATCTGCTACCCTGTGCTCTGAAAGACAGATCGTGAAATGTTTATTTCACTGTGAGACATTTTTAAAACTTAAGTGTTTCTGGGAGTATCTATACATCCGGAGTATTACTTCCTGGCATACCTTTGGACTTTGTTCAATTTCTTGTGCTCTAGCTCCACTGATTTCTATCTCATTGTTGAGACAGCTCATAATTAGCATATTAACCCTTAAAATTCTTTGGATCTGATTCAGAATACATCACTCCATTAAAAATCCAGCATTTTAAAGCATCTGATTTTAACCAGCTGTATTTTTATTGATATTACATCAAGAAATGAAAAAACCCAATGCATTTAAAGCATGCTGAAATTTCAGGTTACATTTAGCTAAGTTCATTTGGAATCTCCAAAACTAGACAGAGTCCTACCAGTCCTACTGTTTTTCTCTCTACTTATCCAGAGATGCTTCCTTTCCTCAAGTGGATTTAAAATATCTAGGTTTTGTATTTGCATATAAATGCAGGTGGATTATGCATATAGAGCTATGAGTTTGGCACTCAAATGTGTCAAAACAAAATATTTTTAAGCAGATGTTCATATATGTGCACATTTTTCCTGACTCATACAGGAAGAATATTCTTAACATGCTTGGCTGGTATCCTTCTTGTACACTGATATATACACTGGCGTTCTTAATATATGCTTGTTCCTAAAGAATGAAAAATCTCCCTCTGCCTTATATCTATTAAAGGGCTTTTACTGATTAAAATCACATTTATTCTAATGTTTTAGGGATTTGTGGGTTTGAGCCTTTCGCTGTTTTTTAGTTATTCCCTTAGTAAAATTCCTTCTCATTTTTTTTTTCTTTTTTTTTTTTTTTTTCTTTGCATGTGATAAATCAAGTTACTTTTTCACTCTGGACTCCATTATGGGATCACAGTGGCTATACAAACCACACGGAGTTAAGCAAACAAAGGAATTTTTTCATTTTCTCTTTCATTCAATAAAGTTCCATTTTCTGTCACCCTGCAACCTTTTGACCTGTGTCCTAATGGCACTGGTCACTCAAGGGCAAAAGTTCAGCTGTAGGTTAAGTCTGTGTGTGTTTGCACCGGACAAGGAGACACTGGGCTCTTGCTTCTTGTCTCCCCCCAGCTCCACCATCACTCTCCAAATGCTGGCCTCACCCCTGCTGAGCTCTCCCTGCTCCAGACCTCCCTCTGTGGAGAACGTAAGGAGGGCTGGGAGTGAGCTTTCCCCCAGCTTTTTGTTTTTTCTTGCAGCTGTCAACAAAAAAACACACATTTTCTTGCTCTGGGGGTGAGAAGGCAAGAGAGAACTATCCAGCAGGGACACTGCAGTCAGTGCTAGCTGCCTACAGCCACTCCTGTCCATCACTGCTTCATTCTTCTTTGCCTCTAGAAGTTGCCTCTATTTCTGAGAGAGAATATGGACCCCTCCCTTGTTCTCAGCACTGCGGCACAAATTGTCTCAGGATATTGGCTCCTGCTGTGAATGGGGAGTTCCCTATCATGCACTTTACAGGGTGATTTTTCAAAGCACTGTGAAAGTCAATGATACCTCAGGTGTGCTCACCTCTCCCAATGCCTTCCAGTGGGCTTTTCCAGGCAGCCCGGTGACCTACTGACACATTTCTACAGGTCACTAGAACCATGCAGGACCTGGAAACTCCCACTGCTAGACATAGCATTCCCCTCCAAATCACTGGCTCTGGTATGACATGCTGCCCTCTCTTTCATAAGAATATGGCACTGCCCAGTTTAATAGTTCCTCCAAGGCCATTCCCCTCAGCCTCCCCCTGGTTGCCAGACCCTGAGCTCTTCAGGCAGCCCCTGCTTCATCACGAGACGCCAGGCAACCAGCCATCCAGTGGAGTCACACGTACCCAATACACCTTTTGAACAGGTGATTTGCCAGAGAGATGCAGTGTAGAAGAAGCTTGAACCACTTTTGGAGGAGTTTCCTCCCTCCCTGGCAAAGGGGACTGGTGAACAGGGTATCACTGACTCCATTTCTGGCTCTGTAGACAAGTAGGAGCAGGGCAAACTCTGTGCTTAGTGGCTAAGATAGTTGATCCTCTGCAAGGGGGACACATAAACTATTGGGTATACTTGGCATTGACTAAAAACCTCATCCTTTTCTTAAGGAAATCTTTGGTCTAAAAGTCTGACAGGCTGCTGTATGAGCTCTTGACTTAAAGGACCAAATTATGTTTACCCTGTAACAGCCTGTGAATTTGAAATTACACAGTCTCAGGGTGGCTCACAATGAAGGCTGGTAGCAGCAGTGCAGATGGTGCAGCTCGCCTCCATCTCTCCTGTGAATGACCACTTCACCACTGCCAGAGCATCCCACTGCTCATAAGAGCAGCAGAGAGGACACAGGTTGGGGAGGAGCTTTTCTGGAGGGTGAGCAGTTAAAGAGCTCATGTCTAAAAGATGGTCCAGATGGCCCTGTAAATAGTGGAGCTTGGGTGTCTCTGCTTCGGCTGTGGGACGGTGACTAACCTGAGCGGGCCCCAGAGAACATGGTGGTTCTTATCAAAACGCTTCTGAGCTCTAATTTCTGCATGCTGCAAACCAGACTTGGAGGAAAAATGGGCAACAGGTAAATGTTTCCTTTTTGAGTGTCCCAGCAAGAATGACTAAGGGCCCTGCCCTGAGGAAACTGAGGTTTGACTCAGACAGTCCAGTTATATAGTCTGAGTTTTAAGCATAGGTGCACCAGCTCCAGTACAATCCTTCATGTGCTGAAGCTAAGCCCAGACATAAATGCTTGCTGCATAGGATAAACCAAGCAGGGTTCTCTCTTAGTGCCCAGAGAAATGTTACATAAGAATTTAAACTTAGGTAGGATTCAGATTACTCTGGTTTAAAGTGATTTGTAAAGGCCTGAACACAAAATTGTTAGAAATTTCAGACAGCTATCTGGCTATAAAACTAATAGGAACAAGCTTGAGCTGTCAGGAGTAACTGAAGAAACATACAAAGCATTACTTGGTGGATTTTCAGTGGTGCCCAATAGTATTAAAACGTCCAGGTATTCTGATCCCCAGGGAATTAGAACAAAGAGTTAAAATCAACTTAAATTTGAATATCAAAAAATTCATTAATGACCTCGTAAATAGCAAACTGGCTTCACTGATGAGGAAACAGAAGCCTCATTTGCCAAAATCCACCATACTGTTTAGAGACTGGTGCTGATCTCGAGATTGCCTGGCTTTGGGATCCAAGGACTAGTGACATCTAGAACAAGATAGCCATGCCCACCCTATAGGCTGTCCAGAGTGGTCCTCAGTACCATGAGTCCCTGAGACATCCTTATTACACATTTCGTGTTTTGTTCCAGCTAAAAGTGCCCAAAATAGCAAAGGGAATGTGTCACAGATGCCAGGGAGGACTGAAGTTATTTATTGCCTTCCTTAGTGAGTGCTGTGAAGGCCTGTATGGGTGTTTGAAGCTTGGGATGCTGTCAGAGGATTGTTTAGAATAGACTGAGGTCAGATTGATACAGTCATGTTATCTGAAATGAACCCTATTTAGCCACTCCTGAGCTTTGTCACAGTGGCACCTAACTGGGCAGCCCAAAACAGGGTCAGGGAATGAAATAGTAGTTAAGCAATAAGGAAAATCAGGGATCCAGGGCTTGAGGAGAGGATTGTGGCCTCTCTATTGTTTATTGTGGTAGTCATGCAGTCAGAGAATGCCTTGGCAATGAGGGGAGACATTCAGTTACCCAAATATTGAAAAGATGCTGTTTCAGCTTCTGCAAATATGCTTCTCAGGGTCCAGGTGACTACAAAAGTCAAGCAGATTTGGTCAATATATTTGTAAAGCTGTCAGATAGGAGACAGTGTTAAGATTTTTAAAGAAAGCCAAGGTTCCTTCTTAGTCCCCTTACTCTGACAATTAAACCTTTTGGAAAAAAAAGCAAAAAGATGTATATCACAAGACTTAGAAACATTAATGTTGTAAGGTACCTTATATGAAAATTTTACCTGGCAGACATTAGTATAGGTGCTTCTGGGAAAAGGAGTGGTATTTATGTGTCTTGTATAGCTCTATTTTCTTTTTTCCAGTATATAAGAATATAGATATAGATGTAGATTATATAGATGTAGATAGATAGATAGATAGATAGATAGATAGATAGATAGATAGATAGATAGATAGGTAAAGATATATATCTAGTCCTGCTAAACTCAGTTTAAACTCCATCTTTACTTATTGCAATCCATTTATTCTTGATCTATTTAGTAGGTGCTCCAAAGAACATTAAAACATTTTCCAACAGTAATAGATTTCTATAGATTTTGATAGTTTTAAACAATATTATTAATAATTAATATTTCATCTTATTAAAACAACAGTAAAAAATTATGCAAGACCACAAAGTCATATATGTTTCAAAAAACATTTTTTGTATGTAAGGTCTTTCACAGAAAAGTATCTCTTTAGCAAAATGCTATTTTCCATTTTATAAAGGAAACTTACTGATGATAACAAACTGATGATAAAGTGGGATTGAATACAGAAAGTTATTTATAAATCATTAAATTATTTATAAATTCTTTGAAATATATATAATTGACTCTGGATATTCACCTAGTTTTAACTTCTTTTATGTTCATATATCCTTGCATTCCAGCATCTTTAAAAGTTTATGCAGCAGCAGACAGAGAAGGATCTACTGCATCAATAGTTACCAGCAATTAATTGTACAAATGCCATTCTGAAGACTAGAGATAATCATAGCTCACTTTGCAAATTCCACACAGATGATCTTTTTGTCTTACAGAGAAAAGGCAAGGTAAAGCATCAATGTACTCTTTAGCAGCTAGGAAGATGACATTACTTGCCTTTCTATGCAGAGGGAATGCTGAAATCACTGCAGAGGACAGCAGTGAATGTGTGCTCTGCTTCCACCTCACTCAAGGCCTCATGTGGCTCATTAGCTTGAGTGGACCCCAACAGCAGCACACAATTCAGTTTGTGTGCTTCTCTGGTTTTGCTGCAGCTACAGCCCTGAATCTTGTCCAGACTCTGACATTAAAAGCTAACTTGCACATATGCCTACCCAAACTGCAGACCCCATTCTAATCTCTACATAAACCTACCCAGAAACTGACCTGGAAGACCAGACACTGACTCGAGGTCTAAGGAGACCTGGTTTTCATCACTAAAGAAAATGCATCTTTAAATGATGGGAAGATTTTACTAATCAGCTATTAGCTCTCAACTAATGTGTTTTTTTGGAGAGCTGTCTGACTGTACTATTGTCTATTCCCTTTTCATTGTTAATCTGCCAGACGAAGCTGAAGGGAGATGTCTCCAAAGCAGGTTGATTTATGCCAGGGAGACTTTCTGGACTGCTGAAATCACGAAGCAATTTGGCACTCAGTTTATACTATTTACAAAGAAAAATGTAAGGCAGTGGGGAGGGAGGGGAAAAGGATGTGTCTGAAGAAAGCTAAGAATTGCTAATGATGGCTTGGCAGGACTGTTAATAGCTTTTCTTCTTATTCTGATATTCCATGTTGATAGCCCAGTGGCTTGTTAATTGATTTTTTTAAAAGAAACTTGCACAGGTTTGTTTTTGTTTTTTTTTTTTCATGATTTGTCATGATTTGGGCTATTTTCATTACCCCATCACCATTAGGTTCTGAGTACTTGCTGTCAGTGACACACATGTGGTTAACACATGACTATCTATGAATAGGTCTCTTTAACAGTACCCACGGGATAATTCTTAAAACTGTCTGTCTAAAGCTGTCTCATTTTTACTAGGAAAGGAGGGGTAGTTTGAATAGGAACACTTGTAAATTGAATATACTGAGGTATGTGATCCAGATTGATTATAGTCAAGCATGTTTCCTTCAAACCAGAGTTTAGGGTGACCCTATGGTGGGAAGTATAATGTACACTAAATGATGTTCCTATGACTGTGAACAGAGAGGGATCCTCCAACCGTTGTCCTCAAAAACAAATCTTTCAAAAGTCTATTTTTTATATCCCTTTCCTGTCTCTTCTGCATCACAAGGGATCTGTCTAAACTGAAGGCAGATGCAGGCCTACACCCTGTTTGCTCTGCACCCTAGTTTGATGTACTGGAAGATTTAAAGGTTCATTCCTCACCTCTGCAAATATTTTTTCCCCCAGAATGTGAGGATAGAACACGGCTACTTCTGACCCTAGTGTGCATCCCAGAGGTACTGGGGTACATGAATATGAGACACACTGCCCACCTTGCTTAGCCTTCAGCAGAAAACATCACCCAAGTGACCTAGAGAGACAGGACACCACTCTAAAGTACTGCCACAGCCATGGAAAGACCCCAAAAATGGGATTCAGGAACAGGTACTGTGCCATATTCCGCAACTGCCAATTTCAGACAACAGCCGCCATTGGAAACAACAGTCCAGAGGACTCACTGCACACAGTCACATTTTGTTACCATTTTCCAGACCCCTGCAAGACAGGACAAGGGCAGTTTGTCATGCAGCTGCTCATTTAGGCATTATGAGAAAGAAAGGCTGCCAAGAGTCAAAGTCGATTTTTCCAAGTGTAGGAGTGGACCAGAAAGAGTTATGGCATCTTTTGGTGAGCTAAGATTCATTGTAAACCAAGAAGTTTTTAGAGAAGACTTCCTCCAGTAATCCCTTGAATTCTTCTCTGTTCTGATCGTTATAATCCATCTACCTCTTAATACTAACACCTAAACATAGCATATCTTGAAGAGTGGCACAGGGGCAGACATAGAGCAATGAGTACCAATATCAGAATTTTTCATTGGATTCAAAGAATATTGAATTTCTGGAAAGGTCAGGTCTTGACTCACCTAGTGTTACAGTTGATGCTTTTGGCTTTTTACTGTTTCTTTTAACGTCTTCATGATCCTACTAATTTAAACTAAAGATATGATTTAGACCTGCACTCCCCCTCTCTTTCTCTTTGTGATTAAGGCTTTTACATTAAGCAACTCCCAGACACCCTCTAGTTGCAGACGTAACCCTTGTTATTTGTACCAGCTAAACAAAACTCTGCCCAAGGGAAAGCCAGAAAGCAGATAATTATTGAAACTTCCCTGCACAGTTTTCCTGTACCTGCAGCAAATAGATAAACCCTTCACAAGTTTGGACACTGTTTCCCAGGCAATTCAATTGCACAGATAACAAATTGTCAGTACCCAGCCAACAGATCTCTCAACATCCCTAATTTGCTGAAGATAGAAATAAGACTCCATTTGCCTAATGCATTCTGCAGTTTGATGGAGATAATTCTGCACCCAAACTGTCAGAGGAAAGTTGGAGCAACAGACCATCTTCTTCTTATGCATACAGCTGTAAGGAAGACATGTCCTTATCCACAATTTTTTGCTTAAGATCCAAGTGATAGTAATCCTGTTGTAACAACACAAAACCAAAACGAAATTCATCCATTTTATTGAGCACCATAGGTTGACTACAACAATAAAGTGGTAATACCTGTCCTCCAATGATTTTATCTTTATTGTTCACAGCTTAATTGTCCCTCTGGATCTAGGATATACAAATGTATTATTAAAATGAGACATCTGGCAGTGGCCCTAAATGCCTCTATGTCAGGAATTAACTATCTATTACTTGTAACAGTAAATCTGTTGTACACATCTGCAGCAGCAGAGAAAATCACATCTGACAGCAATGATACAAAACATCCACAGGAGCTTTGGAAAGGCACAAGACTGAATGAATCCAGGCTTTTACAGTCCTTTACGATCTTCACTGAACCTGATCAAGCTGAAGGAACCCATTTTATGGCACTTTTCTCAATCTCAAATCAGCCATCATTTCTTGAAGCAGAACACCAAGAAATCTTTCAAATAAATATGCCTATAATGAACTCTCTTTCATGCCACATTTTATGAAGTGGAAAATGTGTAAATGTTTGTGGGCTTTGTGGATTGGAACTTAGCCGCTTTGTCTACCAGAAATAATCTTAGATGCTCACATGAAAAAAACAAACTCAAAAAACTCCTAAACAATCTATATGGCCAAGGTACTAGCTCAAAACTAAATTCCTTTAAAAGACATTTGAGAGATGAGGGTTTCCTTAAGAAATGTCCAGCAGAATTCTTGGAATTAAGGAAAGGTTAACATTTTGTTATATATATTGTTTCATCTTACCCTAGGCTTATGAAAGAGAAAAAAAATTGCCTTGGAGAAAAATTTCATACTTAAAATCTCATTCCAGAAAAAACTTAATATAAGTTTTATTTGATGGGTACATAGTTTTGTTTTGTATGGTCCGTGTTCCTGAAAGTCTGGTAAAATTGAACAGACAGAATTTAAAATTAGAAATTCTAATCCTCTCCTAGTCTTCCTATATATAAAAATAATTCAGCATGAGGATCAAAGTTATAATACGGAAAAACTTATTTACATCTTCATTTTAAAGATGCAGGGTCAGATAAACTTTTTTCAGATTCCGTGAGGGAGTAAAAGAGACACACCAGTATGAATACTTGTAGGACATCACAATTAATCGATTTAGTCTGAACAGCATGCATAATGTTTTGTGTTATCTGAGGGACGTAGGATTTCATAAAGGAAGGGACTTTTAATTCAGAAAGTTAAAGAAAAAAATTAACTTCCTAAAAAATTTGACTTCTTCTAAATATAGAGCATAGATTTGCTCTATATTTGATAGTGGTTTTTTTTTTTCCAACATGGCCATAGTTTATCACAGTTATACAACAAGTAGCTATTTGGTGATCTTCTCACCTGGTAATTGCTTCTCATATGTCTGTCTTCATGTATTTGAAATGATGCTGTTTGATGAGCAAGCCAGAACACTGGTTTTGTATACCAGGAGTGATACACGGGTTTTCTACACTTCTAGAGCAAGTATATATTGTGTCATATATTCTACTCTTTCTCAAAATCAGCAATAAGTACTTCTTAATATAGATTCAGAAAATATTTTTTTAGTTCTATAAGCCTGCTTTGACCAGGAGTGGTTTTTATTTTTCATGACATTGAAGAACCAACTCCAATATCAATACATGTTTTATTGTTTTAATGTAGCACCCAGGGGAAATAACACTGCATCTCCAAATTCCCTATATTTTTCTTTCAGCAGACCAATAATTCCCTATTTGGGTGATACATATGACAAGTAAATCATTAAACACCACTATATATTCTAGATATGGTTTTGCAAGTCACAGGCAGAATGCTGCAATTCTTTCTCAAGAAGAGAGCAGAGCCTGTATCTATGCAATAAGAGATAACTCATACCACAACACAAAAATATTTGATCAGGAGTGGGGAAGAAAAATCCTGTGAAGCTGCACAAATGAGCAAAAGAGAGAGAGAGAGTCACACACTGAGGCAAGCACATGCATGTCCTCCCGGCATGAAAGCGCGCTAGCTGATAGCTCTGTTCCAGCCATGTGCCAGCCACAGAACAAACATTGCTCATTTCCATTGCCAGGAGCCACTTCTCAACTGGCAAACATCTCAAGTAGGGGAGGTTTTTAGGAATATCAGTTTCAACATGTAATATTTTACCAGAAATGTAAAATATAACAATGGAGTTTCATTAGATAAAATGGAAACAGTATGAACTTGTGTACTTCTTGCAGCACACAACTCTTGTTAGAGAAATGCCTTTCTTAGAATTAAGCATTATTTCCCAGTAGCCTGTACAGTGGTAATAAGCAGCATGGTAAGCTGGCATTTGCACTTTCTCATATGCATGTTCCTTTACCAACAGATATCATGTGAGAATCCAGGATTAATCTCAAATATTTCTACATTCTTTTGTACAAAGGGTGTGTGAACTCTTTTAATAATGAGGTTTAACATTATTCCTGCTATCATTTATTTCTGCTTTCTCAGGATGCCAGCACCATCCCCTGTTCCTTGGATCCAGAAAAATCATCTCCCATAATAAAGAATGTAGCCTTCTGTCATGTGGAAAGAAGCCATCAGGAAGAACAAGATTACAAACCAGCATAAGGATGGGAAAGGAAAATTTAAGCAGAATGTATTCCATCAAACTGAAAGCTGGCGTGTGCCCAAGAGTTAATATTTCCACTTGTGCCATGGGATCTTGAACAACAACCATCAGTCACTGCATTTCTCTTGTATCCCAGCAGAAGGTTGGTCCCTTAAACAGTGCTCTGTACTTGGATAGTGGGACATGAGCTCAATATTGACAGAGGGAAGCTTGCCACCTACTGAATCACCACCTAAGTCACCCTGCAGTTAAACCACAGATTACAGAACTGGAAGTGTGTGCTGCTGTGCTGGAAACCATTGGTGACGATGCAACACCAAGGTCTAAGGCAGGGAAACTTCACAGGTTTTAGGTTTTCTGTCTTGTGGTTCCTTGGCACAGGAAACATGAAGTGTACACAACAGGCTATAAAATCCACTTTTAGTATAAACCACAGAGCTTGACGTGCATGAGGCTTGAGAAAATAGTTTCCATTTTCTGTAATAGTGATAGTGTATACAACTTCTACCTGTAAATGTAAAATACAAGCTTGAATTATCTAAACATCCACCCTTAAGCCTCTCACAGCTGCAAAACCCCTGAAGCAGACCAAGGAAGAAACATGGCAATGGTTAGTGCTACATTTGAACCACTGGAAAAATAAAGACTTATCCTTATTAAAAACTTAAAACTATTTGAGAGGTTTTTTCCAGGCCATTGAAAATGTTAAGGTGGTGGTGGTGAGTCTTGAGCTCATTTTAGTTTGCTTTCTGCTGCTGCTTTCAATACTGCTGTATAAATTTGACCATTGCTACTTAAAGATTTGCTGCAAATGTTTGCAGAATGAGCTGTAGTTAACCTGGTACACCAGGTATGCCAGTGGAAGCACAGAGTAAGAGGTAGGACAAATTGCATCCAGGCTTTACTTTTCCTTTACATATGTAAAATAGAAGCACGATATGGTTAGGTAAGGATCCTAATTTCAATGCTCCACATTTCAATGTTCCTTTATTTCATCCCTCCACCATCAGTTGACACCAAGCCCCCTCCGTCCCAATGTACAGTGATAAGGCACTCACCATGCTGTTCCCTGTAGGACCCCCCCCCCCAAGGGATCCCTCTCAGCTCTGTAGCTCCCTGTGTGACACAAAGCTGGTGAAAAGCACATTCTGCCTGGGGCAGGGCAGCAGCAGAGCAGGTGCCCCACTTTGGCTGACAGGCGTGGTCCTCCGCACTCCAGTGGCACTGGGGAAGCACAGCGGGTTGGGGCTGAAGGCTGCAGCCATGGTTGTTCAGGGTATAAAGATACCAAGTGGTGGGAGCTGTGTCCAGCATGTCTGCAGAGGGAACGTGCTGCAAGCAAGGGGACAGGGACAGCGTGTCCCTTAGGGAAGGTTGGCAGGTTCCAGCCACCCCAGGCCAGAGATGGTTCAGGGAACTGGCCCAGGCCTGGCTTTTGTGAACTCCTTAGACAGACAGGATTTTATTTGCATGAAAATAGACTTCAGGAAGCCATTAAAATGTAACAAAAAAGTATTTAATGCCCCAGTGCCTACCGAGCTTATACCAACCTCCTTATTAGACCTTTCTTTTCTTTTTCTTCTCCTCCCCTCCCTTGGCATTGCTCTGCTGCACAAACAGCCCATATGGAAAACAGCGCAGCCTGGAAACACCTAGCTCTCCCTGTCCTCTTTTGCTGCTGGCTTTTGCAGCTGCTGTTTTCTCAGTGTTGTCTTGGGGCAGTTTCCTGTTGCCATAGCTGATAGCCTGCCAGCGCCTGCCCGGGCCTTTCAAGTGTCAACACTGCGAAGTTCGCGGCGATGGCCAAACGCTTGTTAATGAGATCTAGCAGCTGGGTAGGGGTGAACCACTGAGATGTATAAAGGCACGCCGCTGGTGCAGGAAGCGATGCCTTTTGAATCTTTTCAGCGCTCTGAAAGCATTCAAATCAAAGAGGGTATGTTGTATTCATTAATAAACCAAAGTTCCCATGCAACTGTGTTAAAGCCAGGAGTTTAACTTCGCTATGGACAGGTGATTTTTTCAACAGTGTTTTACACCGGAAGACAAAGGGCAAGAAAACAGTTTATGTACTGCCAAAGGC
This sequence comes from Nicator chloris, assembly GCA_013400495.1. Taxonomy (NCBI): domain Eukaryota; kingdom Metazoa; phylum Chordata; class Aves; order Passeriformes; family Pycnonotidae; genus Nicator; species Nicator chloris. The sequence continues at coordinate 81,570 of WAAE01014430.1, read as the reverse complement.
ATTACTTCCCTATCTTACAGCCAGACAGAATTGTTAAACTGAGATAGGTATTTGCCATTTCCTGACAATAAAAGCTTCTTTTTTCTCCTTTATTTTTTTAATGCTTCAAAGCTCGCAGTGGCCTGCTTGATCTCCATCTCTCACGCTTTTTTTAGACCTGTTTCCTAATTTTTTGAAAACCGTGATTAAAAGCTAGAATAAAAAAGGAAAAAAAAAAGACAACTTGTTAAAAAAAAGCCAAAGAGCCTATAGACAGGATTAATGACTAAAGCTGCTTTCATTCAACTGAAATAGTCCATGTGATCTGTAGTCTGCATCTGTTTTCCTATAGCAGAACATAGGAGTGCCCAACAGCTGGGCAAAACAGACAGAAAGCAAAAAAACCAAAAGAAACTAGCATACAGAGCAAAGCTTTAAAGGAAACGTGAGCCAAAGAGCACCTTAAAGATCTTTCTTTTTTATTTTTAATTGGATTGAGACTTTTTTAATTTCCTTTATTTCTTTCTTTCTTTTTTTTTTTTTAAACAAGGGCAGCTGGGGAAAAGATTGAATGCTAGGAAAACATGTTTAAAACTGAAACAACCACAGTAGTAATAGTGACAAAATTGCTTTGGAAAAGTTAAACAAAAGAAGTGTTAGGAACAGGAAAAGGCCATATGGCTCGACAGGCCTGCCATTTTCTGGTTTATCTTAATTGTTTCCCTCACTTCTCCTCAAATGAATACAAGCGACTCAGACTCATTTATATGCTTTCATTTCCCTTTCACAGTAACTTGTTCCAAGGTAATTTAAGCCAAGCTGCTTAAGTGATATTTAGCTATGTGACTGTTTAGAGAACAGCAGTTTAGCTATATTCATCAGCCCACCACAGTTACTGTACTTGTTTTTGGAAGGTAGTTACACCAATCAACTACCTACTAGCTGGCCCTCTTTGGGGTAAACTAAGTCAGGCAGACCCTGACCCAGAAGCTTCTGTTGGGATCAAGAAGAGTCATGTTATTCACCTTCGCAGAACTTTACTTTGGTGCAAGCATATTCTTTCACTCTAAAATTTAATTCCAGTGAAATATAAAGGGTTTGGGTGGGTTTGGTTTTCTTCACAGAAATGTAGGCATTTAATTTATATTTTTCTGTAAAAAGTTTCATTTTAAGGCAGTCATCTATCACATTCTTGTAACTGAAATGACAGATGAAACCTGAATTTCCCTGTAAAACTCCCCAAAAAAAGAATTTCTACCAGACTCTGTCTCTGTTGAGGGAGAGAAAGAATACTGAGGATATTTTTATGTGTGAAAAACTGTTCCACATAGAAGATTTCAAGTCAGGCCAGCCCGACGCAGACACCGTGACCATTCTGGCCTAGATTTTATCTGCTGTGATCCCTGTGCTGCCCACCTCGCCACGCAGACTGCTGTGACTGCACAAAGTGTGGAAAGGCACCGAAGGAAGGTACATTTAAATGTCTGGGGATGGCCATGATGTAAAAAAGGACCCTAAGTTAAGCAGGAGAGTCAAAACAAAACACTTCCTATTAATAATAACATCAAGTGTAACCATGGCAAGCTGTTAAGACTTTAAATAAACATACCATGGCAAGCTGAAGCATAAGTTTCAAGCAGCTTGTCAGAACACAGTCCTCTACCATGACAGAAGCTGAGATGTTCTGCATGCACAAAGCCTGTGCCAGGGCATAATCCACATTTTGGCTACTCTGGCTACTCAGGGTAATCAGCAGATTAGTGGGGAAGCACTGTTAATGGAGGAAGACAGGCCTTTTCTCATCTTCAGGATCTTTTCAACCTCAGAAAACGCTGACTTGCAGAATCTGCTCAGAAAACTCTTGTTCAGACACAAGCCAGTAAATTTGCTCATTCTTACAAAAGATAATGAATGATTAATAAATGAGTCAATTCAGTGAATGTCTGGCCTGTGCTGCTCCCTATACAGCTTCAAGAAGATAATTGTAGCAGTGGGGACACAGAAAGGAGGGACAGACATCTGTTGAGCGATAGTGGAGATCATGTTTTAAAAACAATTTCTGTAGGTTCACCCACTTAACAGAGAAAAAGTGGGGGAGGGGGAAGGATTTTCATATCAGCAGCTTTATTGAGTGCTTAAAACAAGGCAGGAATATAAATATATGGTTTCTTCTTCCACCACAGTAACCCCACAGGTGAGACTTCTAGGTTGCCCAGACCAGAACTCCCGCCTTCAGCAGAATATTTAAGTGAAAGGAGGTGAAATAGAAACCAAGATATTCCTAGACCTGTCAACTGTTTTTACCTTTTTCTGTCTGTTTTTTAAATGTTCACAAAACTACCAACCTGTAACTCAGTATCCCTGAAAAGCAGGGGAAAGGTTAACAGAGATAATTGCTGATGCTGTCACAGACAATGAGTTTGTCTATTGCAAAGGTAGGGAGAGTGTGAACTCTTTTCCAGATACAACCCCCTCAAATAGGAGAAAACATTTTTAAGGTCCTCTAAAAAGAATATCATGAAGCACGGCTACTGTCCTTTGGAATCACTTGCATTTGCTACACAATTTAATTGATTTCATACGTATACAAAAATATCACAGTAAGGGATGGAAGGTGAGGGCAAGCAGCTTTTATACATCCCCAAAACACTGTCTAATTTTATGACAGCACACCACTGTGCTTTCTGATAAAACTCAGGATACATCTGTTCCTAAACCTAAGCTTAGTTCCTAAGCTTAGCTTTGTCATAAAATCTCCAAATCATGGCTTTTTCCATATTAAATGCAATTTGCAATTGCACTTCTGAATATATACGGCTTATATTACAGTACCAGCGTGAGATTTGTGCTCAAATGCATTGTCATTTCCTTTGGATGTGTGAGATTTTCTAAATAGCACACAGAGAGACTGTGACTGGTTCCTTCCTTGCTTATGTTAGCTTGGATCCTGTTCTCAGCTTACCCTTTCTAAACTTAAATGTTATTTCTGATTTCTCTTCCTCATGTCTTTGATTTATTGGCTATTTCCCTGACTTTAGATGCATAAAAAGACCACTGTTAAATGCCAGCTCCTGAGCATGAGGAAGCACATCTCTTCCCCAGATTTGTCCTTGGCAACTTAATGAAAAAGCCACACCTGTATGAAAAAGCTGCACATACACATTCACCGTCTTTCTCCTTTCATTCCAAGGACTGTAGCTGTATATGTGCATGTTTGTAATGTCCCTGTTTCAGAGAAAGACAGGCTGAGCCCCTAAGGATCTCAAACTCTCCTGTATTCCTAAAATAAACTCCTCTGTATCCCTGCAGTTTCCTTCAGCTTGCTTTCCTGCAAGCCTTCAGCCCTAATCATTCCCCCAAGGAACTGAAGGCTCTGAATGCCTGCGTCTAAAACAGGCATTTGGGGCACTTCCTCAGGGAAACGGGACAACTCCTTTTACACCCCCTCCTCAGAGAGGGCCTGCAATAAGCTGTGTGGACTATAGGGAGGAATGCTGGAGGGGATCCCAGCGTTATGTTAGATCTGCCAACCTGACAGGTTCAACAGAAACCTCTGAAATTTCCTATCCCTGGGCAGTGACCCGTGGCAAATCTGCATGACAATGTATTGTGTAATTGCAGGAAGCCAGTGCAATATCATTCAGCAACAGGAAGCTTGGGAACTGTTTACAGCCACCACCACCAGTGACAAAACCTGTCATTACCTTGTGCACTGTTTCTTCAGAAACATGGATGCAATTGCAAAGTCTTATCACTCAGTTTTATTGGGAAGATCTGCTGAAGTAAAAGAATAACATGGGAAGAGCAAAAAAAAAAAACCAAAAGAGGCTGGGCTTGGTTGATTGCTGTCCTGATTATGTTCCACAGGTTGAAAGACAGTTTCAGCAATTGCTTATTGTGCATGAGAAGACAGAATTGTTTGCCATCAGTTAGGCTTCAGTTAAGTTTACTATTCCTTATCTCTTGTTTAAGGTAGTACTTCAAAGGAGTACTTGCTTCTTGCCTTTTGACTCAAGTGGGCACAGCAGTGGGATGCCATGTGGGAGATGCAGATTTGAGAGCCTTCATGTGCTCCCAACTCTCAGGCTAACCAGAGGTAGGCAATTCTGCCAATGTTTTCTCTGCTAATTTAGATTAACTCATGAATCCATGTGCTGAACTTTCAAGAGCAAAACTGTACCCACATGCTGACTATGGCTGGCAAGCAAAGAAACACAACACAGGCCCCATTAGCTGAGTTTCGAACACATTTTTAGCCAAACAGGGCTTTTGGGATCCATGCTCATATTCCAGAAATATGAAAACAAAGAAAAACCTGTTTGGTAAGGAAACCTATGAGCTCCCAGGTCTTTAAATCAAACACAGCTCGATAGGCAAGCTGGTTCATTAAGGAGAAGAAGCTGACTGTAGCTTAAATATATGGAAGCTGTTATGCTCTCAGAAATTTCCAAAATCAGGCTGGTTCTTGTCATGAACTAATCTTTCAACTCTACTTTTAAAAATTCTGAACTCTTTGTTTAATGAATATCTCAAGCAGGCAAAATCAGGTCACCAAATGCTATAAACACAAAGGGGGTGACGTATTGACCAAAGATACCTAGGCAGTAGCACCTTCAGATATAGAAATGAGACTGTCCATGGTAGAAAGCACTGTCACCTCAGAGGTGAGACCGTGGTGATTCTGCTAATATCATCTTCTCTTGGGAGAGTAATAGGTTTGCTGGACATAAAGAGGCTGAGGAGTTTTCAGAAAATAAAAAGATACTAATAACTATTGCTGGAATTGACAGAGTCACAGATTCTTTGGTTCAATAGCAAAGCTCTTCCCTATCATTCCAAATGTGCTCGAAATAGAGTTGACAAATTTGGTATGAATGCACAAAGTGCTTCTATATCTCAAGTGTGTATGTGGTGGAGGGGACAAAGCATTAGTTCAAATTTTTGCTAAGCTGTATTAGTAAAATGCAGCTTCTGACATTAGATTTTGACTTCAGTGTAATTTTAGCCACAGAGAGATAGAAGGTTTTTATCTAATGTAATGCTGAAATTATTTGTATTACAGTAGTAATACCCAGGTTGTGGGGTACTGTGTTGCGTTCTGATCTACAGAGTCAAATAGTAAGAGATCATTTGTTTCACAATGAAGAATATTAAAAAAACCCAAAATATTCAGAGCAGAACATAAGTAACAAAGAATCTGACCAACAGCTGATCAGAGACAGGAACAAATAATATAGCCAGGTCTCATCTGTCCAAATTTCAAAAGATATACTGTGTAAGCTTTTTTGAGGGACTATTTCTACACTCGTTTTTGTAACCAAATTTTTTTTTTAAAGGTTAACAGCAGCTCCCAAGAAAAGAAGAAGTAGCTCCAGTGAGGCTCTTTGGTACTCATGCCACTCTAGCACACATGATTCTGCATAGTCTGATTACTCACACCCATGTCCAGGATCCTGGAAAACTTGCTCGGCTCATGCTACCTCCTTTTCATTTCAGCGACACTGCTTTGGATGTCCAGACTGACCTTAATAATTGTACACTTCCAATACATAATGGAAACATCTTGTATAGGTGACCCTTTTGTGTTTGATTGATCAGGATATGGTTAGTTTGAAGGAACACTGTACACAGCCATTAGTTCCTACTGCAATCTTAAGGACTCTTGTGGAGGAGGGTACTACTTGTTCTAAGAAAAAGTATCTGATCTGACCCTAAACAGGTAACTGCTCAAAAAGCAAGAGAGCTCTTCTATTTAATCAAACACTTTTCTAGAGAAAAGGAGAAACTGGAGGAGCAGAAGAGAAGAAGGGGAGTGAGAATATGCCTAAGAACCTGTTCTAGTGGTTTCAGTCCTTGGTTTAAGTAAATGTCTCCCATCTCGAAAACACCATAGGTATCCAGCCACTGAATTTAAAGTACAAATCTAAGAGGTGCCTGTACAATTCACTCATGTTGTGGAGCTTTTTCTGGTTACAAAGGGTATAAAGAAAGAGAAGGAGAAACTATGTTTCAAAAGATTACATGTTTTAATCACTAACGCTTTCTATTGTTCAAGATTACACTTTCATTAAATGAGTGTTTCACTTTCAAGTACATGAGAGTATTTGAAATATTTCAAGGGCACTTCGTTTAGCTTCTAAGAACTAGACGTTGCTGCCACCACTGGACTATTACTTAGAAGGAACATGAACCAGAGATATTCTGACCTCAGCAGTTAGTTTGTTTTACTGACAGGCACGTAGTTAAGTGTACATTAAATAATGGAATGCTTATTTTTTGTCATTGCCATGATTAATTGAGGAAATTAGGGAAACTCAAGAAATGCTAGCCAAAATTTTCCAGTCATCCTTTTAGCTGCAGTATAGCTAGCAGAAGTACATTACAGTAAAGTCAGTGATAAATATTTTCTTTTTATTTTTTTGAGACAATTCTTATTAAAGGAGTGTCATTATTTTTATCTTCTTACTTGTAAACAAAGTAGAAAACAAACTCCTTGCTCAACATGTTTTTGCATTTAAAAAGACATTAAAAACAATTTAGAATCAGAGAATCATTTAGGTCATAAAAGACCTCCAAGATCATCTAGTCCAGTCATTAACCTAGAGCTGCCATGTTCACCAGTAAGCCATGTCCCTAAGTGCCACATCCACATACCTTTTAAATACCTCCAGGGGTGTTGACTACTGTTCCAATGCTTGACAATCCTTTCAGTGAATACATTTTTCCTACTACACAATCTAAAACTCCCCTGGCCCAGCTTGAGGCCATTTCCTCTCATTCTGTCATTTGCTCCCATAGAGGAGCCCAACCACCACCTTGCTACAACCTCCTTTCGGGTGCTGTAGAGAGTGATAAGGTCTCCCCTGAGCCTCCTTTTCTCCAGGCTAAACAACTCCAGCTCCCTCAGCTGATCCTCATAAGACTTGTGCTCCAGACCTTTCCCTTCTCTTGAACTGCTCAAGCACCTCAGTGCCTTACTTTTAGTGAGGGGCCCCAAACTAAACACAGGATTCAAGGCATGGCTGCATCAATGGGGGAAGCTCACTGCCCTGGCCCTGCTGGTCACACTCTTGCTGGTACAGGCCAGGATGCAATTGGCCACCTCAGGCTCACGTTCAGCTTCTGTCAACCAGCACCCCCAGGTCGTTTCCGACTGAGCCACTTTCCAGTCACTCATCCCTCAGCCTGTAGTGATGCAGGGAGTTGTTGTGACCAAAGTGCAGGACCTGGCACTTTGCCTTGTTGAAACTCATACAATCAGTCCATTGATCCAGTCTGTCCAGATTCCTCTACAGAGCCTTCCTATCCTCCACAGATCAACGCTCCCACACAACTTGGTGTCATTTATGAATTGACTTATCCCCTCATCCAGATCATTGATAAAGTTATTAAACAGAACGGACCCTTGTCCTGATTCTTAGGGAACCCCACTAGTGACCAGCTGCCAGCTGGATGTAACCCCATTTGCCATCACTCTCTGGGTCCAGACATCCAGCCAATTTAACCCAGTGAAGAGAGTACCGGTTCAAACCATGAGCAGCCCATTTCTCCAGGAAAATTCTGTGGAAAAAGGGGTCAAGTGCTTTACTATATTCCAGGAAGACAACATCCACTTCGTTTCTCACATCCACTAAGTGGGTAACCTTGAAATAGAAGGAGATCAGGTTGGTGAAGCAGGACCTACTTTTCCTAAACCCATGTTGGCAGCCCTGGCCACGTGCTTGTCCTGTATGTGCCATGTGATGGTACTCTCTAAGATCTGCTCCATGACCTTCCCCAGAACTGAGGTCAGGCTTACAGGGCTGTAGTTCCCTGAATTCTCCTTCTGGCCTTTCTTGTACTTCTGCAGTACTCCTTGGCAGATCCCACCCAGCCCTGTAGACTTGTGTGTGTCAAACTGATGCAGATTGCTGACCGTTTCCCCTCGGAGCTTCATTCTGTTTCCTGTCCCTGTGTTCCAGTAAGGGGAATTAACCACAGTGTGTGGTGGATTTACAGGACTGCTTAAACTGAAGAAGTCCAGATGGCTCTGCCAGCTAATACAACTCAACCTACTTGTAAACTCCTGTTCACCTGATTTTTTGAGTCATCTGGCACCACATAGCCATACTATCGCAAACATTACGGCTCCAATGCACCACAGGAAAATGGCACTTTTTAATAGATGGTACAGCAACAGCAGATCATCAGTATTTTTCAGAAGTATTTCTAAATATTTTCTTACCTATTCCATAAAGAAATGTCCTATCTTTATTATTACTATGACAACTACTCAAAACTACTGGGGAAAACAAAATCTACCTCACTTCTATGTCAGGCAATTCAAATCAAATCTGTGACTAGGCTTTCATTTTGGGGTCAAATTCTGAGTGCAGATGGTTCTCATTGAATTCAACATGATGCCAAAGAATGCAGCAGAGGACTGAATTTGGCCTCTATCAGGGAGCCTAAATATATGATGCAGTTCTGCCTTTACACTGTATTGGAAAGATACTGTACCCATTTAGTTTATGAGTCTGCTTATTATCAGTCTTTGGAAAAGGAAAGATGGTTAAATTTAGATTTCCACCGAATGTTTTGATTTAAGCAAAAGAATTCAGTGACCACCAGCTTGGAACATCCTTCTGGTGTCAGAAGTAAGTAGTAAGCAGATTCAAAAAAGCTGTGCACATACGCTTGATTGATTGAAGGGGAGAACAAAGAGAATGTCAACCCTCCAGGTTTAGATGAGGATCAGGTGGTTTCAAGCTGAAAAGAAACAGGGACCTTTGTTCTGTTTTAAGCAAAATTCTGGGAACCTCCATGGTTCCATGTATCCTGCATTGCTCTAAAACACAGGAGGAAAAAGCATCTACAAAAAGACTTTTTTCTCAGTCATTCATTCTGATGGGATGTGAAACCTCCCACATTTCCCATCTTTGAACAAACTACCTCAAAATGATTATTCTTATTTGGCATTAGGTAAATGTCAACTGAGTGATACAGTAACATTGGGCCAAACACTTTTATAGGGTTGGACATCACAATGCTTCAACAGGAAGACCCATATCCTCAAAAGAAATTTTAAATTATTTAAATCCTCTATGAAATTAATAAATACTCCTCTAGGAAATAAATAAATAATAGGCAAGTAGATAAATAAAAGCATATGTGGATGCAGCACACTAGAAGAGTCAGAATGACTGGCAGTGCCATCAGCAAACTCTAGATCTGGGAGGATTACTGCTAGCAGCCAGAGATTCCTTTCTTATTTCTGTCCAAACACTTGGCAGCTCATGCTGCAGCCTGGCTGTGTTTCTTCCTTCACACTTATGCCCTGTAGGGTTAGAAGATTCCAGCTTGCTCACACCTCCCACTGCAGGGATTTTTTATGCAGATGCATAGTTAATATTCCACTGTGTTCAGCCTTCTGATAATTTTGCTAACATGAAATTTATCTGTCAAGTTTCCCTCAGAAAATGCACCAAACAGGGGCACAAAGCACTGAGAAGAATACTTTTCTCTCCTGTAATATAGCCAGGAATGCTGTACCATAGGGTGGTCAAGTGAATTATTTTCAATAAATAATGCATTTCGGGGGAAAAAATATTTCAACTGAAAGTGAATCTTGGATGTGAATCAGATTTGGCAAATTTAGATTGGCCAAAAAAAATTTTAAAATTACAAATTGTCTCATCTAAGTCTTTCTGAAAGAAAAGGGTAAAGAAAAGCTACATTTATGTAGGAGATTTGGAACAATTCACAAATCAGAGGAGGCATATGCCCTACAGGTTCAGATAATATTATCCAACATATGAAGTTAACATTCAAACCTTCTCTTTGCCTCATTCAGCATGTGAGCTTAAAATGTGTCCCTTGACTTAGCAGAGCACGTAACCAGCCTAGCAAACACATGGATTTTTCTATGGAAAGCTGTTCTGCTTTGCATGACAAATGGGAGCCACCAGTTCTGCAGTCAAACAATGACTTTTCTCTCTCAACTCTTTGCACTATAAACCTCTAGTCTTCTTCCCCCAATTCATATTTATTTCAAGTGCAGATTTCAGTAGGACAGTAAAGTAGGGCCTCTCTCAAGGTTCCTAGTATTTAGTTATTAGAATTTAATTCCCTAGTGAAAAGCTGTAGCCCATAGCCCAGACCTGATGAGCTAAATGCAAAGCAATTTGAAGGAAGCATGGTATGCCTCCTTCACCACCAGCTAATACAATTAACACTAACTTCTATCTAAAGGGGGGTAAACTATTCTCCCTCTGATCTATGGAATTTCTTCCACTTTGACTGATTATCAACCCAGCTTCCACAGAAGTGATAAAAGTTTCTATTGCAGCAGCCCTCTTGTTAGAGGGTAAAAATGAGCCAAGACAGACTTCTTGTTTATCATAGCATAAAAAGGGCCCTGTTCCTTTCCTCTTTACAAGGGCTCAGCCATCCTGTCTCCAACTAGTCACTAACTCTGGCAGCAGCAAGCTCCTCCTCTAGGTTTCCCTTGCAGCCTCTGACGGCTGGTTATTTCCTGCTAAACTGTGACTGCAGGTATTGGTTTGCAGACTCTGAATGCAGGCTTTTACCTGGCTAGACTGTGACTGCAGGTTCCAACAACAGGCTCTGACTACAGACCTCACAGTAATAATTCTCTCTACCCAGGATCCTGCTTCATTATCCTATTGTTCCCACTTCCTCAAGGTGCCTCCTCCTTCATGAGCCTCCTCCCACCAGCTAACCCACGCCCTTTCATCTCACTCATCCTTATTGGATATAGCTGTGACTCATCAGGGATAAGGCTGTATTGGTTAATTAGCACACCTGCAATATAGCAGAGGCAAGATTGCCTTTAGCACTATCTCTATCTGTCTTCCCACAAGTTTCCTCCATTCAGACATGGCTCATGAACTGCACTCAGGTCTCCCCGTTGCCTTGAGCTCTGGGCTGTTGCACAAAAGGTGAGCACCTCCACAGGCTGTGCTTCTGAATAGAAGGGGGATGTATCTACTTTGCACAGTGTGGCTCTCAAAACCAGAGCATTGTAGGACCAGCTCTGAAAAGGGTTGTTCTCCATCTGCTTTTCTCTCTTCTTTTCCTTTAATGAATGAAATCAAAATAGTTGTCTCGTTATCCTACCAGCTTAGAAATTAAGAATAGTGAAATGCCCTTTAAAGAAAGGGAAATGCACCTTAATGAAAGTGATCCACTTGGAAAGGTGCTTTTGGCTATTACATCTCATAAGAAGCTAAATAATTTCATCTCTGAAAGAGAAAGTTTATACCGAAGTCAGCTATAAATAGCAGAATTTTATTTGAATGAGATACACTGTCTCTGTTCTGTGGCAGGGATTACTTTTGGCTGATACTATCTGTTTTGTGTAAAATAAACCTGATATTACAGTGTGCATAGTTTAGGATATCAAATGTCCTCTTTTGTTAGTATTAATGTCATTATCAGGTTCCTCATGAGTTTGACACAGGCGGATTTTAAAAAGGAAGTTGCATCTAAGTGTTCTCCTGTGTGGAAAAAAGCAAGAATTATTTCTTCCCCTTGTATATTTATCATATCACAATTCCTATTTCTGTGTCCTGTCTGTTTTAACTGCCAAACTGTCCAATATTTCATGTATTTTCCATTCTTCTGTTACAAAAAAGATCTCAGCCATTCAAAGTTACATTGTCCACTCCTCAGTCTTATTACAACAAGCTGAAATGCTGCACAGAATATTTTTTGACTGTGATCAATTCAGCTCCAGTTTTTGAGATGTTACTTACCATAAACAGTTTCTCATAATGAACATTTATTTACTGAGAGCAGCACTTGACATATTAAGAGAAAATAAAAAGAAATCTTTAGGAATATTGGTATATTTCAATGAAAGCTCAAACGAAATCAAGTATAAAATATGGAAATGTAGCTCTCTGTAAAGGAGGTTTTCTGATGTGAGAGTGAAGCAGGCAAGCTGAAAATGCAGGGCTGTAATACACATTTAGAGGACCTGCTCCCTGGAGCCACGGGGAGTCATTGCAACAGTACCTTAAATCCTACAATGTGTGGCAGAGCTCTGAGACACTTCTTTCCACAAAAAAACACAAGAAACATACTCTTTTAAGTACTGAGTGCTCGATACCCGAATACGTTTCACGATTTTGAGAAAAGAGGGAATTCCTGTAAAGATTTTGTGAACATTTTAGAAAGAGGTTCATAAGCAGCCTCCACCAAAACTAGAAGAATCTGAGAAAGCCCATAGGGAACTGTTCCAAGTCTTAGGCATTTTCTTATTTCTGCCCCCAGCATCAAAAATTATATATATAAAAATGTATGTGTGTGTGTGTGTGTATACATATATTTAAAGCAAGATACTCGCAAAAATTTGGTTTGGAGCACAGTTAAGTGAATGTTTAAACTAGAACAGAGAAGATGGCAACTTCTGTCAGGGGTGATAGTGAAGAATTGGGCCTGTGCTAACCATCTAGCGTGTCAGCTGCTGAAATCTTTGAATCTCGTTTTCAATGACAATGTTACAGAGCACTATAACTATCTATAGATTTGTATAACAGATACAAATGTACAGAGCTCTGTAGAAAGACCATGTGCACTTCTATCAGGTGCTCAAAATGAATCCACGTATTAATTCACAGGGCGGGGTTTTTTTCAATGTGTGACCTCATGCTAGGTGAGAAAATACAGAAGAAAAACCAGGAGATTAATTTCCACATATTACTACAGATAATCAGGATTCTCACTAGCCTTTCGCTAAAATTCATCTGCTAATTTTGGTTTTGGTATTCTTTCAGCAACCCTTTCTTGAATGGAAATAAAATTTCATCAAGAAATCAAAACTGATCTAAAGGGCTAAATATACACTGTATTTTCTCTAGACTACAGCATAATCTGATCCCTCTTTTAAAAATTTAATATCAGGAATTATAAAATTTTACTTGCAAAAGGCAATCCTTTTGCTTCTATTTTAAGTAGAAAAGTTAAATGTTAAAATATACATATTTATTATCAGGCATATCTACTTAGAGACTGAAGAGAAGTTTTGGAGTCTATTTGATGGTCTTATGGAATAAGAATAAATAAATTTATAAGAATAAATATGCTGACAGAATACTGTCTTTGTATCTGCAGCAGAAAAACACCTGCTGATCCATTAGAATGGAGAATTAGAGTCTGGTCTGGGACATCTAGTAAACTAACAAAATACATTTGAGTACAAGGAATAACTAGCTTGGGATTTGAATCCTCTGTTTTCCCTTTTTTCTCCTTCTCTGGTTAAACACTGCCTAAGAAAACCCCGAGAACCTCAGATGGCTGTTGGCAACTTGATAGCAGGAGAGATCAGTTCTCACTGCCCTCAGTGGTACATATAAAACTTATTCTGGATTTTTATCACACTATATATGTACAGACATACACATAAATTGTTCAGTGAGCAGTGAGAATGAACTGGATGTTTTTCCTCATGTATTTCCACTCCACACATCCCTCCACCGTCCCCTGAGAGCCCCAGCTCTTTGGTCAGCAGAGCAGCAGCATGTGTTGTCCTGCAGCCAGCAGTGTGTGCAAACTGGTCACCTTCAATCCCTTCAAACATTACAGAGATGGATTACAATAGCTTTTCTTTTGATAGCAGCCTTTATTTGGGTCTCTCTTGCCTTCACAGCCTTCACTTTCTGCAAAATGTGTAGGAAGTTTGGGGTTCTGGGTCCTCTGGCTTGTTAGTTTTGGTTGTCACATAGCAACCATTTCAAAAATTACTACAGAGGAGAAACGAGCAAGACATATGGACATGCCCTTCACCATGTGATGGCCTAAGCCTCATTTCTCTCAGAAACTAAACTAAACTCACGCACATATGTGTATATATTTAAGTTAGGGAAAATACTGCTACAGTTATCTCATTTTAAATATACAGATTATAAAAACTGCTGAAGAACAGTTCAAACAGAAAAGCAAGGGATTTTATGTGATACTGTTTTAGCTATTTCACAGTTTAAACAAAGCAGTCATGGCACTTCTCATTTCAGTTACATCAAAGTGTAGCACATGCAAAGCATAGGTTCAGGCAGCTGAAGATCCTAACTCAAGTTAACAGTAACCTTGTGAAGGGAGGCTAATGTTTGCTAGCCAGTTTTACTCAGTGTCTTTAAAGTATGGCTGCAACGGGCTCAAACCAACATGTGAAGTCTGAAGCGTGTTTTGGAACTCTATCAAATGATGTGAAACAATAAACTCCTGAAAGCAGTAATGCCGTTAAAAAGCAGTTTCAGATACCTTGTCATCCAAGGAGTTAAAGATAGCAATGAATCCAAGCAGGATTTTGCTTTTTGACAACTCTGGAAAAATAACCACAGATTTTTATAGAAACCATAAAACAGTATGATGAATTATTTTTTTAGGTGTTCTTGGACCAACTCTTGCATTGCTGTAACAAAAAAAATCCTTTAAAAACAAAGAGAAGTTTTTGTAAGGATACTGCAGGAAAGCGTTGGTCCACAGCCTGTCTTTTAGGAAAAGGCTGATGCACCAGTAATAGCTACATTCACAAATTTTCAGCAGAATAGTATTTAGATTTTCATAAAAGATACTCTAAAGAGTGGCAGAAAGCTCCAAAGCTGCAGAATACCTGCTAGTCAGCAAGCCTTGGTTCCCGTCTCTCCCTCTCAAGTGTCTCAGTGTTATGTAACAGGAGAAGGGAATGTTCCTCTCTTTTGGCAAAGGACACTGAACCCAGCAATTTGTCTTGATGGGACTGAGCAGAGCACATGAAACCAAGTGAGTTATTGCGGCCTGCAGTTTCAGGAACTGGTTTAAAGATAGCCTCCAAATTATCAAAATTTACATAAAGAAAGACATCTGACTATGGCCATGAAATACTTCTACCAAGTTTGGAAAGCAAAACTCAGGCAATGAATGGTCTATGTCATAAATGAATTTTTTGGCTGGATGAACAGGCCAGGCAAAGAAAGAACATTGAATAAGCAAAGGTTTTAATATTCTGACAATTATAAACAGTCCTTTGTGTTTTCTTTTTCTCTTACATGCACGAGGGTGTCAGCCGGGGAAGCTATATATTCATAAAACATCTGGTGTTCAGCTTGTTGTTATAATCAATCAGTCATTTCATTTTCTTTTTCCAACATTGTGGAAAAAATAAAAGGACTTGGACTGTTTAATTGAAGAACCAAAGCCTCTTCCTTCTGGATACAAGGCAGCATGTTGTGACTCAAAGCCAATTATTTGCAAGATTTGTCTTAAAGGAGGGAAGTCCTCATGGCTGGAAAGAACAGTTACTTGTGGTTTTAATAACTTATGGTAAAAACTCTTGAACAGATCATCTCCAGAGCAACTATTTACTCACAAGACGGAGAACGGCATTGCTGATTAACTGTTTTAAGGCAATTACAGTGAGTAGTCCTGATTTAGGGAGACTATATATAGTGGGAAAATTATACTTTAGCTTTTATTCCCTACAATTCTAAACACAGAAATAACACAAGCATGCACAGTCATATAAACATAAACATACATAAAAGCTAATTAAGCATACATAGTAATAACACTTTCACATAACTGCAATGCTTTCTAGCTCCCATCACTTGCAATAAGGCATTACAGCTTCCCCAAATGATTTACGCCCTGCCAGCACAAAGTTTGAAACCTCATATAGCAACTACTTACCCCATTTGGTGGTGGTGGTATCATTTTGCACCTTACAACTAGAGGGGCACATTTGCAAAAGCTTTTTTCTGCCTACCAGCCCCTGCAGAGGACAGTGAAAGTACTGTCTGAAGGATCGCTAAAAATCTCATTCTTTTTCTGAAAATTTAGTTAATGACACTGACTTCTATCTGCAGTCTTACCCGTACTTCCAGTGTCACTCAAGTGGAGAGGGGGCACGCAACTGCTTAGCACCTCCATCCCAACTGCACCTTCACATTCAGAACTTTGGACTTTGAGAAATATAAAAAGAAGCACTGAAAATTAAATTATTTATCAGCCACACCTCCTTCAATATGTGCCAAGAAGATGTGCTGCGTGTATGTGTGTGTTTATCCTTGCACATTGACCTAACTACATGCTTCCCATTAACGTGCCACACCTGAGCCTCTTTTAGGCATCAGAAGGAACCTGATGGAAGACACTTGGGCATCTGACGTGACAACAGATACCCACTCTCGGGTAATTGAATCCTGTTCCAGCTCTTCACTTCCCCACTGACAGGAAAAGAAGCTTAGTTCTCTAGTTTACATGCAGAAACTTTTAATTAGATACCCAATATTATGTGTCTTAATTTGAGGTTAAACCCTAGTCAGCCAGTGTGATTTCAGATCCCACTGGACTTTGCTGACCAATATTGAAGCTTGTCCCTGTTAGTGACTGAGTGAGCTTAGAAGGAGAGTCACTAATCATAGGAATTGTAGATGTAAAACATGATTAGCAGATATTTTTGCAGTTGTGTAAATAGGACATAGCACACATTTTCACATGTAAAATACAATTTTAAAACTCAAAAATGTCTTTGAGATATTTCATCTCTCTTTGAAAGCCTTTTTTTCCCCCTAATGTTCATCTCTCATAAACATATTAAAACACCACAAGCAAACAAATAAGATAACTCACTGATGAAATGACTCGTCACATAAGCACACTCACTCTGCAGGAAACCTTGCCATGACTTTGCCGTGCCTACACATTAATGAAAAAATCTTGTGTTTTGTAAATAAGCTCTGCAAAGTCTGGTGGAAAAGTGCTTTCTTCCTTGTTTCATCAATAAAGTTACTATGTGACTCTTAAAAAATTCCACTGCACTAGGAAAATTTCTGTTTCCTTTTATGTCCAGATTTAGCAAGTTTTTCAAAGCCCTTCTTATTAAGAAAAGTTGTGGCTGGAAACATGGATAAGTAGCTACAACGATTCCAGAAGCTATAAATATTCAGGTTATGATATTCAAGAAATTATCCTCTCTGAGGTGGGCTTTATTGTCTCCTAGGGCCCACCTGCAGCTAGGTAAGGGCCTCCCAAAGTGAAGTGGATGGCCCTAAATGATCATAGGTGGTTTTTAAAAAATAAACATAAAATTAGTTTCACACCTACTTAGACAGTTTAGAATTTTAATGTGCAAAGTCTGCCAGGGCTTTGCAGCGAAATAAGGCCATGCATTCAAGCTCCCTGAAGCCAATCAGAAAGTCAGGCTGAGTACTACCCATTTTGCAATTAGGAATCACTGCTCCATTCTAGAGCACATCATTAACAAACAAACAGTTACTTTGATCACATTTTAACATGTAGATGCTAAAAAAACTCTACCAGTACTTGAAAAAGAATGTTCTAGCCTCAAATACGCCAAGAGATGAGATCTGTTTCGTTCATGCAATCTAGCACGAAGCAGGCTTTTCCAAATTTTTCTGAACATGCGCCCCCATCACCCCTCCTCCTTCCTGCTGAGGGCCTCCCTCTAGGTGTACTTTGATACATTTATAGTTTTACACGTGACTTCTGGATGTCTGGTAGCCCTGGCACGGGTCAAAAGCTTTATACCTGGAGTTGCCAGCCATATGACAGGTAGGTCAAGTCTCCTCCGAGGTGTCCTGTCTGGCCACCCAGCTTCCCCTGACATTTCCATGGAGCAGCAGCCGACACTGCCCCCTGAGCGGCACGTGCAGCCCGTCCAGCAGGTCCTGCATTTATCTTGGATTTATTCCACATCTGCCAAACACCCCTTACACACATCTTCGATTTGGAAAAGCTCTCGGTATGACTGAGCTTTAGTCACACCACTCACTGCCTTTAGAGGAGGGAAGGAGAGAGCTATGTTTCACTGGTTTAAATCAGCTTTTCTTTATGTCACTCAACACTGGACAGTGCTTTTTCTTGCTGGAGCCCTGGTATTCTGAGTGATTTAACTCTACCACCTCTGTTTCACCTTTGAAGGAGCGTGACGAGGCAGCCTCAGACTGTGCAGATTTCCTACATTGCCTGTGGATCCTAAATAGGGATCAGCCCTCACTGTGGCTGGCATTTGTTTGCATTTCTATGAAAGGATATTTATGTACCCTAAAAAAGCCTTCCCAATTAATTCTGCATTGTTTTAGTTTGTTTTTGCCATTTGCTTACAGTGACTCCTAAGTCCCAAACAATATGAATTTAAGGTAGCAGGATAATTGTCACTGTTTTTTTTGCAGTGGATTTTTTTTTAATGGGGTTTAGGCCCCCCAAACTTCTGCNCCCAAACAATATGAATTTAAGGTAGCAGGATAATTGTCACTGTTTTTTTTAGCAGTGCATTTTGTATGAATGGGTTTCAGTCCCACAAAGCTCCTGCCCAGTACCACATTTTTAATGCCCTTATAATCAAATTCATTAAAGGACTACAGTGCCAGAAGTGCACCTACAGTTAAATCCAATGAACTTAGTGAAGGATGGGTGTCTGAGGAGGACTCCAACATGGCTAGCATATTATTCATACAGGGAAACAATTTTAGAATAATATATAATAATTTAGGGAAAAAATTAAAATTCATGCTCTGCCAGACAGTCTTGGCACTCCCCCAGACACTCCCAATTACCATAAGCAAGATAATTCATGAGCACTAATAAGCTCTCTGGCTTTCTTTTGAAATGAAAAAGAGGTTCTCTGTGACATCAGACTTGGGAGCCATTCTGGGCAGACACAACTGGGACATCACTCCCACCAGCCCACCACCTCTACAGCCCTGGCTGCAGTGGCATGGCTGTTTTGCACCAGCTGGAACAAATGCCTTTTGCTGTGTAGACACAGACTCTGAGGACAAAGGTATCCCTGAAACATTTCCTCCCTTTGTTCCTTCTCCAATCCCAGCTACTTGGAGTCTGTAAGCCAGAATTATTTCCAGCGTTTCCTTTACTAAGCTTCTGCTCTGATAACGATAACACCACTTTTATATAATAGCCTATATCCAGGTCTAGGGTGGCTAATTTAAGCATCCAGCTCTAGGGCACCTGGTGCATATCCCCAAGCTGAGCAGCACAGTCCTGCTAAATGATGTAACATGCTTCCCTCTTCTCTCAGTGGAGAGGCACGTGTGTCTTTGAAGAGCTCCAGAAGACAAACCAAGCACCCTAGGCATCTATTTCTCTGTACAGACTGAACAAGGAGTCATTGTAAATACTGTAAATACTGTAAATATTGTGTGGCTCCTTCCCTACTGAAGCCCAGGTCATCTCCTGTTCTTCCAAGAAGAGGACCCACATTCAGAAAGATGGGTATTTTTGCACAGCGATGGAATTGTTACAACATGTGTAGCATCAAGACTCTACTCACTATAAAACATTTGTGAAAGCACCTCCTATTTCATCATAATGATCCAGCTGAGAAGAGAAGGTTTAAATAGAACAGATTAAAGTGCCAGTTGTCCTTTCTAGCTTGCCTACACTAGCAACCAGACCATTATAATTTCTGCAGGGGATAGAACAGCATTAGCACTGTAAAGGAAATGTAAAATTATTTCAAAAGCTATGATTTTAATTACAGTCAGTGGAACAGGGAAGAGGGCAGAGTAGGAAATAAAAATACAAAGAGAGTATAAATAGCATTGCCTCTTAGGACAGTACTATTTATCTTACTCTGGGTATAAAGTTGCTTTATTTTCTTAACTTCCTGCTTTGGAGAGCAGCCACTAAATTAAAAGGAAATGTGGTTTTGTAATGCAAGGAAGATTTTTTTTTTCTCTAAATTATAAAGCTGGAGAACCCAAAGCAATGACTAATTTAAAAACCAAGTTGGAGGAAGATTTAGCTGGTTCCAAATTATTTTAAAGAATAGGGGAAAAGAGAAATATAGAAGTAATTCCTTTCCAAATAAAAAGAATTCAAATTAATAGTGATTATTAGGAACAGTTCAAGGAAGATATATATTTATTTTTTGACTGATTTTACCTTTTTCACATTTATCAGCAAAGTTGTCAGTGAGGCAAATAACACTGAAAGAGGTATCTACTCATAATGTAAAGAGCTACTCATTTTCATAAGGATATCATAATTCCCTACATAGGTACCTAGAAAAAGAAGCAAAGAAGAAAGCAAATTTTGAAATAAATTCCTTAAAGAAAATATATAAACCTGAGATTAATGAATGAGTGTATGATAGGTTTGTTTAAATGCACAGCCCTGTTGTGGTTGTAATCACCACAGGATAGCCCAGAGGCTTCCTGGCTTCCATGCCAGAAGCAAATTCCCCATAGACCCTGGGCTGTGTTTCCCAGCACCAAGTGGACATGTTTGGTACTTCAGGGCACCTCAAATATCTCCAAATATCCAGTTTGAAACTGGACCTCTCCCACAGGGTCATCATTCCCCATCCTTATTTTTGAAAGCACTTCTTAACTTCTTCCTTGAAGCCCAGTATTTTATTTGTGCCTTGGGCGCATTCAGCACACAATATTCCAGTGTTATGATAGCACAAGTAACAGCTGTGTCTCTGCTGATAAATCAAAAACTATTTGACACTGATTGGTTTGGGCTCTCCTGGGGAAATTTGCTTTGGAGACAGGTAGTTGGGACAGTCCAAAACACAATCAAAGAGGCAGTCGTTTAGCAGGGTGGGCCATCACAGGTCCTGCACTCAAATCCCCCCTCTAACCTGTCCACTGGAGCAGTGTAAGCACACACACACACAAGACCCAAAGACTTCTAACCTAGCATGAATCTTCATGAAGTCCTACTGCAGTGCTGGGCTGTGATATATCCATAGTAAAATTCTGGTCTGTCATGATGGTGAAGTTCTAAAGCTGTTTGATCTACAGAGCTCTAAAATCCAATTGGCATGAAGGAAGGGCTATTTCCTCTCTGAAAAGCAGAGAAACATGTTGTTTTAGGGTAGACATGAAGCAGACTTCAGGAAAGAGGAAGAGGGAAATAACATCTAGCCTCGTCTACCTCTATAAGTCAGTGGAGAAGGACAATTCTGCTGAAGAGATGTCCAGCCCTGCCATCCATCCATAGTTTAGTAAGCATTGAACACACACCTCAAGATGCCTGTCCCTCACCAATCAGTAACTGTAAACCAGAGGCATGACTTTTGGAAGTATAAAACAGGTGAGAGGGTTCCCACATGTAACTAAATTTGTCTGTTGATGAAATTGCCTGAAATGTTTAGATCAGATGAGACTGACAGAAGCAAATATTCCTGTGGATCTGGACCTTTGTGGAGCTGCACGGGGTGAGGAGTGGCCAGGGCTGACTCATGCTCGATCCAGGTGGTTCCAGACAGCTCCAACCAACCAACCAACAACGGGGCACAGCTGAGCCCTGTGGAGTGAAAGTGGTTGCACCTCATGGAAAACATATTTAAGAATGGGGAAAAAAGCCACAGAACTCCACAGAGCAAAGAAGGAAATTAAAGGAGTGAGAAACAACAGAGGAGGGAGGACAAGGTCAAAAGAGGGGAGGACATCCTCCAGAGATTTCCCTGCAGTTTACTCTGCAAGGAGACCATAGCATGAAAGATAATTCCCTGCAACACGCTTGAACAGGCTCCTGAAAGGAGCTGCAGCCCTTGGCAAAGACCCACGTTGGATGAACAAAAACGTCTGAGGAGTAAAGAATGGCAGGATGGAGCTGTCCCCCATCCCCTTTTAAAACTCCTGGGAAAGGAGGTAGAGGAGCTGGGAATTGAGGAGTGAAATTGAACCTGAGAGGAGGGGGAAGGTGTATTAATTTCAGTCTTTCTCACCATTCTATTCTTTCAAACTGGCAATAAATAAAATTAATTTTCTCCATGTTGAGTCTGTTTTGTGCATAAAAGTAACTGGTGAGCAATCTGCCTGCCCTTATTTGAGACCATGAACTTTTCCAGCTTATTTTCTCTCCCCTGTCCTGTTGAGGAGGGGGAGAGAGAGAGAGGCTGGGTCGGTGTCTTGTAGGTCAGTGTACCACAGGAAGTTAAAGTGTTCATATCTGTCATAAAACATAACTAATTCAGAGTCCTTCAAAGTCTCACTTCAAAGTCCTTCTTAGCAGCAGAAAACAAAAGTAAAAGCCCCAGTAAGAACACAGATGGAATTCGCATGCACTATGCTGATTATAAAGTGATGGGAACACGGTGCCAGGAGGTGGAGCAACCAAGAGTTGCATCAGTCTGCACCAAAAGACTGGCCCAAACCATTAAGTACTTCTTGTTTAACACTGAAAATTTTCTGTAGTTTTAGGAAGAGAACATTATAACCTACTTTCCTCAATATGCTGTAGCTCATCCTCGTTTTCATTAGGCCCATTCATGATTGCAAGATAAATAGAAGTGCCATAAATAGAACTGTGTTGGCATAAACATAATTTCTGTACTTGGCACTTGACTTAGGTAAACAACCATGCACTTCCAGTGAGCCTTAAGTTTGGAGCCTCATCCTTTCACACTGTCAGTGGTGTCTTCTACAGTTAAGCAACTTAAATCTGAGGCAGAACTGAATGAACTGCTGGGGTTGTCTGCTTTCCTCCACTGATTACAGAATGAGCTTTGCACAAGATTGCTCCTCTGGTGCTCAGGGTGGGGAGTCAGGTGAGGATTTCAGCTGCAGTGGGTCACAGCCAGGGCCAAGCAGTCCCAGCAGACCCCCAGCACACCACTACTCTGCGCAGCAGCAGAACGGGCTGGCTCTCGCACTGCTGACATGGACAGTGGTGAACCACAACACACAGCTGACAGCAGGATTCAATCTCTGGGACCTGCAGGGGCACTGCTCCTGGAGTAGGCAATGCTCCTGGAGTGGGCAGTTTTTCCTCCCACTGGAGTACCAGGAGCCAAGACTCTTACCTTTCATAGAATAAGAGACCAGTTGCAAGACAGTAATTCTTTGCTGCCAGGAACAGAGGGACACAGGTGTCATCCTCACAGCCTGTCAGTAGCTGTGGCATTGGGTTCTCTAGGGTTTTCCTCCAGTTCTGCCAGTGATGTTAATTTGAAGTTGTGGATGTTAACATAGAAGTCATTTAAATGATGGCATCTCAGAATTTTGCTTTCAAATGTTACGGTTTGCTGAAATAACAGAATGCACAAAGATTAACGAGTGTAATCCCACACAACTTTCTCCTAGGAAAAGAAAAACCACAAGCAGTTTTAAAGAATAATAAGGATGTAATTCATCATCTAAGAGTTGGTTGTTTATCATGACTGAGACTTCTATGCCTTAGCTGAATCCATGTGGACATGCCTGGGACTGCCAATAAATTCAGTGTGCCTGGGTAGTCTGTGTGGAGTGTTCTGTCTGTGTACAATCAGCTGCAGAACTGGGGACGTGAACAGGACCTAACATTTATTTGCAAAGGAAATAATTTTCTTGCACTAAAAAACAGCCACTCAAAGTTTGAGCAATGCATTTGTGATTTTTACCTTGTTGTGTAATACGAGTTTGTGAATTAACTTCTTCCTCAGTTTGCAGACTCCTTCAATGGCAGTGCTGTTCCAAGTGAAGCATGCAGTGAATAGTTAATCATTAATTCTTCATGGTTCATATTTGCTGTCTGCTTTACTACGTATAGTTTGATATAGTTCTTTCCAATAGACTTAGTGCTTTCATTAGGAGTCACAGGCTGGATCTTTATCTGAACTATTATCACAGTCCAGACATAGCATTACAGCCTCCCTTTGTAAGCCAAAGTTACAGAGTTCAGAAAGGCTTAAAACTTAATAAATACTATGGGTTTTATGGTAATGGAACAGCTGCAGTGGCAGACTGACACACACACCCTGACTGAGCCTGCCTAGTTGCTGTAAACAGGTGCACCTAGAGGCTAAAGCTCTTATTTTTTTTGGTCCCTGACACTAATTTCATTGTCAAAGTCTAGCTTGACAATTGTGTGTGTGTTAGGATAATGTAAAGGAATCCAGACACATGTGGTGAACAAAATTCCTGGCTCTTGCAAAGGGGGCAATTTTTTAAATTGAAATTGCAGTTATCATTGTACAGATAAAACAGCCGGGCACTTGTAAAAAAAAATTTAAACATCCTTTGTTATTATTGGAAATCGTAGGCTGCATGATATGGGGAAACTGCCCTCAGAATAACAAAAATCACCACAAAGTGGAGTGAATTATATATATAGTACATACTGTTCATTCTAGGTACATTCCAGCAAGATCTAAACCTTTACTTTAAATTTTCAGACATAGCCTGGGATCAGATTCATATGTGCTTTGGGAAAACTAGCTTCTTACTGTATTAAAGTGCACAAGTGGGAAGGCAGAGGCATTTGAAAACTTCAGCTCAAGTGCCTTAGATCAGATCACTAGGCCTGTGGCTAACCTACTCAACCACACTAGAAACACTTTCCTCCTCCACACTGCACATTAATCTGCCTACTTCTTGGAAGATAATCACCACAATCAGGATCAACAGTAAATAATTGCATTTGGCGTTCCCATTTGTTGACACCTTCCACAGGGGATGCAGTGAATTTAATTTATATCGGATGAATCACCTCTCACACAAAAGTGGGGTTTTTTTCCCTTCCAGCCACTTTTGTAGAGTCTGCTTAACAGGATGTGATGTCCCAAAAAGGGTAAGTGAATTCTAAATAGGTTGCTGTGGAACAAAATACTCTTTGCATTGATACAACACTTTCTATAGGCTAATAGGCTCAACTGAGAAGCAAATTATGAGTCTGGGTAAAGTCTTGTGTTATCACAGCCATAATGCTTCCCATAACCTAGCAAGAATATCCAGGGTGGCTTCCAGTATCTCTGCATGACACTGAACTGTGCCACAGATATGTATCCTCAGCCTATAGCTTTTAAATAGGCAAGTTTCCCTTGTTTCATGTAAAAAATTACTTTTCTCATCGATGTGAAAGATCCCATAAAATACAAGAGAGATGAAGCCAATATAGGTGTAGAGAAATATTCTGTTGAAATTAATTTAGAATTAAATACTTTCTGAAAGTCTGTAAGCCATTCAGTAAAATTCAATACAGATTACATCTCTGCTTTGGACATTGATGAGTTGATTGAAAGGTGGAGGTTTGCTTTAAATTCTGTGTGGTTTCCCTCTGGTGGCTGGAAATTGTGTAGAAACAGAGGCATGTCTTTTTAGGATTCATACTCTCCCAGCCAGACACTGATCCCAGCTTCCAAAGACAGTTTTTGTTACCCCTCTTTCATAGTGCGTTTTTTGACTTTTCAATTGGCACCTGTGTCCTGAGCATTTATGGAGATGTCACAATCAAGCTTCGTCTGCTTGATAGCTGGAAAAGTCATCTCTGCTTGCCTTCAGGAAATCAAACTTTCCAGACAATTTCCCCATAATGAGACAAGCTATGGAATTTTAATATCTCAAAACTGCTTTACAGATATTTCTAAGAGAATGCTCTTAATAATTGTCAAGCAGAGGTTTTTTCGCATAAAGGCCAGTGGAGGGTGTCCAGCTGGGTTTGAATTTCCTTGTGTTTAAGTCCAAAAAGTTCCACACATTTTTTAGAAACTAGTCTATCAAACAGTAGTTGGCTGTCAGATTTGATAAAAGTTAGTTACCACATGTGCTTAGTATATGATCCAAAACAGGAAGCACAGCATCCGATGAAGTAGATGACTAAGTGCCAACATCAGATATCTGGAATATGTGTTGCTCAAAGAAAAAAGATATTTTGCCACTGGGCAATAGCTCACAAAAAGCAGCTGTAATTGTCTCCTTTCACTTGGTGCTCTGCAGTTCAGATATTTGAATTGTTCTGAGAGCCTTCTCCACACCCCTTTAAATTACTAAAGGAAACAAGAGTGACTAATTTCTTCTGCCAGTTTGTCAATGAATAATGAACATACTTTCGCTTTAACACTTCTTCAGCGTACACTGCAGATTTACTAATTCAGTATAGGTTGAAATTTGGGGGTATTTGTGACACATGTTTAAAAGATATATGCTTATTTATCAATCTAAATGCTTTTGCCTTCCCTATAATCCCTTTCTCAAGATTGCAATTTTTTGTGACATCTTCTGAGATCGATAAGGCCCAGCAGCTTTCAATGCTTCTCTAATGTCTTATGTGTCCTAAGGTCAGTCCCCTGCTCTCTCCCTTATGGGAATTAACATTTTGATTAACATCACACAAGAATGCTCTGGAAACACTTGGCCCTCCTGTGCCTTTTCTTTCATCAATGTTGTGAAATATTGGTCTGGTACTTTCCATTTCCAGTCAGGACAAAATAAACTATATTAATACATTAGCATGTATACATTGTAGGAATTTTTTGTTTATCATAGTTATTGCTTAGGTATAACAGGGAAAAAAGTCCTAGACATAGAAGTGACAAGGAAAGTAAGGGGCCCAACTACAGTTTTTGTGGATGCCAAGAGCTTTGGCTGTTTGAAGAGAACAGGGTCCACACAAATGGAGAAACCAGAATGCAACTACTTATACTTCTCACCACTTTTTGCTGTTTTTTTGGTTTTTTGTTTTTAATGTAGAGGGCCTGAATTTGACCACGTTCAATTCCTTCTTTTATGTTACCAATGTTTTTATCTCCAGTATTCTCTTGTCTCGAGTTTGCATTTCAGTAAGGATCCATTGTTGGTTTTCTCTGATACTTCCAGTATTTCCCTAATTTTATTCCACCTTCCCCTGCTTCTTTTATAGTCCTCATGCAGATCTTTCATGTCCAAACCTGTTAAACAGACAGACAGCTCTGACAGTATAGCACTAAAAAGAATACAACATGTAAATAGGTCTGTTTCCCAGAAATTACTGTATTTCTTTTGGCTGCTCTGCGGCATGACAAACCTAGTTCTACTGGTGCCACCTCAAGTGAAGGGTTACTGTATTTGCTTTCCCTGCAGCCAATGTAAACCAGAAGCAAATTAGAACCGTTAGCCACGCTCAGGGAATTGGCAATACTCACCCACGGTAGCAAAGGGAGAGGCAAGTGCAATATGCGACAACGCACATGACCCAGCTCCTCTACAGATCAAGATGTGACTCACAAATTTTTGGAGTCATGAAACTGGCAGCAATATAGCCTGGTCAAGGGAAAAAACAAACTCCCAAGGAGAGATTATATTACACAGTAAGATTTAGTTTTGAGGCTGGCTTTTGTAAATTGCTTTTTTATTTTTCCTCAGTTCCTGCAGGAAGACTGCTTGGCTGCAAGATAAAGAAAATAATAATAAGAAAATTTATCTCAATTACCCAGAACTACCAGAAAAGTTCCCATTGATCTCCAGGCTGGATTTCCATCTCTGTTTGAGAAGTCAAGCAGACTCTGTTCAGAGGTTCAGCTACCAGATCTAAATGATTACCCCAGGAACAGGGAGCATTTGAAATAAATGGAACAGCTGTCTGTATTGCCTCAGCTATAAAAGGGGCTGAATTTCAATAAAGAAACACAAATAATGAAGTATTTTCTTGGGCTGCGTTAGGACGCAGTTGGAGCTTTTCCCTTTCAGCCTCCTGGTTCCCCCTGGAGCGTAGAGACCACATGTTCCAGGGAGCTTCTGGGACTCAATGACTGCAAAGTGGATTTCCTTCTGAAACAAAACCAAAAGTCATGGAGGATGCCATCACTCCAGAGGCAGGGAAGGCTTGCTATTGTTGTCATTTAGATTTTTTGGTGTAATTTTTGCTTCAAAGAGAAGAGTCAGTCCAGCTAAATATTATTTCCTTGCTTAGTCTTGTGGGTTTTTTGTGAGGAGCAGGTTGGTGATTTGTCCTCACGTTTGCATTTTTAAATCTGTTTTTAAAAGTTTGGTAGAATAGTTCTTTTTCTAACAGACAAAAAGTAAGAAACAAACCTGGTAAGAGGTTTTCCCCTGACTCTCATTTACGCTGAGCTGTTTTGAGTTATTTGACTCATGTGACAATGTCTAGACCTGTGCAAACACCTGTTTTCTAAGGCACAAAATATTGCCATATAGCAGTTAGTTTTGCAGCTTGAAACGAGTATGTATTTTGTCATGATTTTAAATGAAATGAAGCCTTCATGTTTATAAGAAATGTTTGGCTTATTTCTGGGCTGGGACAAAGGCTTAGAGGGGAATCCATTGGATCACCTTTCTTCACTTTCAGCTTTCTGCTGACCACTGGGAGAGAGCCTGCATGATACAAGATAGCCTCTGCTGTAAATATAACAAGTGACAAACTGTGACCCCCTCACTTCTTCGTTTCTCACTGAGAGAGATGCAACCTTGGGTATATTTGACATCCAGAGATGCACTGCTGGGACACAGTGTGGCTCCAACGATGATTATGGCTATGTGGGTTTTTGGCAGTTCCTTGTGAATTTTCAAGAGAGAAATTCCACATTCTGGATGAAGAAGAAGAGATAGCTATATTGTTTGAACAAAAATAACTTCTGGGTTTCTAGTTAAAAACAAAAATCTCTTTCAAAACAGACATGGATGTTTCATTAAAATAAAAACCTAATTTTTAAAGTGTATTAAAAGTGTTAACACAGTGCCTGCTGCCACAAGAGCCTACTGCAGTGCTGTTGAAGGAAGGAGGACAGCATCATTATTTATGAGCGTCTGCAGTCTCTCAGCCTTTCATGAAACCCTAATTTTATCTGGCAGCTCTTAAGAATCTCTGAGAAACTGGGGCCTTTGTTACCGCTGCATCCATCTAACTTCTGCACCTAAAAAGACATGGGCACTTCTTTCATAAATAAAGAAGTCCAAACATTCTGACATTAATGTCACACTACTGTTTTAGGCCTTCAACTTTCAAGCTCCTCTCTCTGGGCAAGCACCAACAAGTGCTCCTTTTTGCTCAACTTCCAGCTCTGGCTTTTACAATAGTTTTGCTGAGGACAGAATCAGGCCTCAGTCATCTGTTTCCATCGGGGGAAAAACAAGACAAAACAAAACAAACAAAACCCCTTTATTACTCTTTGACAGGAGTAGCACTAAGCCCAAGGGGGTTATTTTTCTTCCATTAACTTTTGCTAACCTCATCCCTCCCTCATTTTTTTTCTCAGATTTACTCCCAATGAGTTCATGTTTGCATGTGCCGGTGTGTCTGTGTGTGCATGTGTGTGTACGTGAACATTTGCCCTTGCAATGAAAAGGAATCTAACTGTTCAGATAATTTGCTGTTGTTTGCAACATGATACAGCTAGTCCTTTTGACTTCAGTGTGAATAAACAGTCTGATCCCATAAAATAGGCCTTTTCTCTCCCAAGAGCTTGTTCCAAGACTGTGGAAGCCAGGCTAGCAAAGAACATCTGCAACATTTAGTGGAAACCCTAAGAATTCTTGTGAATAAATAGATTGGAAACTAAGCTGGAAATTTCTCAGTGAGATATAAATTTTAAAAAATGAAATCCAGTTGAAGTACTCAGATTCCCTGGGAGAATACAAGTCTAGCCAACCCAAGTCTAAATACATATGGTAGTGATCATTGTATGCTGTTTCCAGTTTATCATCAAAAACAATCACAGCAAAATTATTGTCATTCAAATTTAGCTTCTAATAAAGAAATGTTACAAACCTCCTTTACAATAAAGAGGTTTGTTAGAAAAATTTTTAATTTTTTTAAAAAAACTTCCTCTTTTTTTTTTTTTGTGTGCTAACAAATATCTTAGATAAACATTACATTTATCAGTAAGGTCACCAATGAAGAACAATACAGATCAGGTAGATTTAAGAGCTGTAATTCAAGTTCTACATTGGTCTGCTTTTTAAAACATTCAGGGTGGTAACCCTTTGCAGATCAGATTCAGTGAAAAACAGTTTAAAGGCCGAGATCGCTTAACTCTTTAGACTTTCACTTTTATACTCTCCTTAGACGTGCCTTCTTCATTTCATTTGCATGCTCACTCTCACAGTTATTAAGCTAGCACAGTCCTCAGAGACTGCCTTCAATTGTTTTGATGTTTACCACTGGCAGAGGGTTACGAAGCAAAACATTTGAGTTACAGAGATTATAAGTTAATAGATATGAGTTACCAGCTTCGTGGGAAATACTTCACCCTTAAAAAAAAAAAAAGGCAATATTTTTTGGCTTGATTTAGTATAGCTTTGGTACGTTGAATAAATCATTTGCAGCTGGCTTAGCCCTGCACATGCTCCAGGGGTGAGGAACACATGCATGCTATCAATTCATTATTTATGCTGCAGTGCGTTACCACTTACGTGCTGGACAGCGACATCACTGTCTACTCTACATCTGAGGGTATAACAGGAATGGCAAGAGATATCAAGCTGTTGGGAAGACAGCAAAAGCTAGACTGTGGTTGGATTAACATTTGATTGCCTATGCAGTACAGCTTTGAAAGCATGGGAAAATTTGTGAGCATGTAAGCATGTTGGATTTTTTTTAAAAAACATAAAGCTTGCCAAGATCCCAAACCTAAGGGGGGAAAAAAGAGCTTGTGGAGAGCTTTAATTAAAGCAAATGGGGAACTCTCCCCTCCTTCTTCTGACAAAAACATAAATATGCTATTTTGACTCTATGGTCAAACTGGTTCTTTTTCTCTACCCCCCAAAAAATGTTAAGCAAGAAATTTTCACGAGTGTTTTTCAGTGTTCCCGTCCCTATTTCCCCCTTTTCTTTTTGCCTACTATGGTGAAGAGAAGAAAGTCTGTTCAAGAGAATACTGGCCCAAATTGTTCCAGAAGACTTAGCGTTTCTCATAAATATGTGTGTGTACCAAGTGTTTACTAAGTTTAGCCTGCTTTGGAGGCAATCCGAAGTTTTCCCCTACTCTTTGCTGCACGGATACAGGCTGCCGAAGTGGCTGTACTAAGGATGCCCTCTACTGAGAAAAAAAGGATAGGAGTCTCAGTAGGACAGCTACAGAGAATCTTCACCAGCTAGTACAAGTAATAAAAGACTGCTTGTTTTCCGGTGTAGAGAACATTTAGCTTTATTTAATTTTTCAACTTGAGAACAGTTCTGATGATCATGTGGAAAGACTTGGCTACAGAATTAAAAATTATAGCGATACCAGCAAATTAAACTGGGCCAGGGAATGTTCCTGAGGAATTTGTCTTGATCATCATTTGGTGTTGTCCAAATGCAGGCAGGGTCTCCACACATCTTTGGATGACATCAATTAGCAGCTTCCCGAACAAATTCTAAGTATGACTTGGCGGTTGGCACAGGTCAATGTCCATCTTGAGTGGGTGGAGTTGGCCACCTCATCTTGGGTGGCCAAGGCACTTAAATACTCTAGATACACAATGCTCCATACTAGCTGGAGTCATGTCAGAAAATGAGCCTTGGCAAATTTAAATTATCGGTAGAGATGAAGCCTAAAAAGCAGGGATACAGGGAGCTTGATAAGATCAACTCCTTCTTGCAGATGGGGTAGAGAGTGCAGGACAAATGCTCAGTGCTCCTAACAGATGTCTGTCTGTACAGTTCTCAAAAACCTCTAGGGACAGAGATAACATAATCACCACTGGCTGCTCATTTAATTGATAATCATACTTGGTTTCATTCAAATCTAACCTAAACACACCCTACAGCCATGTTAGGCAGCTATTTTCTTATCCCAGTGGAAAGGAAAGACTGCGTTTCTTTTCTCTTTGCAGCTATCATTTAAATATTTGGGATGACGATTTATGGTTTCAATGTTTGCTTCTTAAAGTTAAAAATATTCAATTATTTTAAAGTTTCTCATGAGTCATGGTTGGCAGATCTCTGACATCACCCACATATATGAAGTATTTAAGTCAACATATTGACAAGTGACAGAGCATAAGAAAATTCATCCAGTAAACTGAATTTTCATCCTCTGTTGTCAATGTACAGATATATCCAGCTGCTGAGGATGAATCATCTCATGCAAAAACAGCTAACTGAGGTATGATGAGTATGTTCTGAAGATATCTATTTCTTACCTCTGACAATAAAATTAGTCTAGGTTTACTAATTCTTAATGAAAGATTTACAGAGAGTTGCTAAAACAAGAGCTGGAGAAAGAGAGGTGATCTATTATTGCTAGCACCAAAACTTCTATCAGCAAATCCTGAATTCTTGGAAACCACAACACCTGTGGCATGTTCCCATAATAGCCACAACAGGCCCAAACAGAGACCAACAGCTTCCTGGAAATACAAATAATTTTATTCTTGCTTGTACACTTTTGTGATCAATAGTTTTCTTGCAATCAGCTAGCATATGGGCTGCAGACATTTCTGTGAAAGCAAGAAATGCTGTGTATGATGGACAGGGGGATGTGCTCATCACAATAGTTTTGTTCAGAGGACTCTTCCGAGTGAGATATAAGCATTCTGTTAGAATGTGGTCTATCTGGTCTTCATATAATTACACACAGAGTGACATATAATCTGTAAAGACACTACTGACCCTGAATGAATGCACCCTCAGTGACTGGCTTCACTGAGCCCATTCCCAGGGAAGTATCCAAAGCATTTCCTCCAACATTTTATCCTCTCTTAGCTATAAATAGGAGACAGATATAACTAGTGCTTCTAGGAGGTCTCTTCCTGGAGCCTGAATATCTTCTACAGTAATAAGGAAAACATTTGTAATAGAAAACAAAACATTTGTTTTTTTACCAGAAGGAATGCAATACTAGGAAAATTATTTTTTAAATTATGTTGACTGCATGCATTATTTACCAAGTTTTCTCCACTCTGTCAAAAGGAAACCCTCCTTTACTCCAAATTTCTCTGTCAAAAGTGACCTCTCTCTCTCTCTCATGCGGGAGGAGGGAGCCCACCAGTGCATTTTCATTGACACAATCTGAGCGCTCTTCTGAGTCCCCTCCCTTTCAAAGGGTCTTTGAGGTTTTTGCCATGTCTTTTGATCCCAGAAAGGATGGAGCCAGACAGGCAAATGCTTCCCATCACTTGATGTCCTAGCCATTGTTATCTGAACTCCTTTGAAGCTGAGAACCTGACGTTCTTATCTGTGCCATTGTCTCACCTTTCCTGTTAACTTCTTCAGCCTTTCCTTTTAGAGTTTCCTTTGACTTCACAAAGCACTCAGACAGGCATCAGAGAAACCAAAACTACACAGAGCCCCTGAAAGATTGCAGTTTTCCAGAACGGCCACAGAGGAAATTTCAGGCCATGGAGAAACAGTGGGGTTTTTAAGGGAGTTAGCACAAAATATCACAAGAAAGTGATTTTTTTGTGACTATGACCAATCACATGGTGTATGTGGGATGGATGGCATTCCCTGATTTCACCATATCCCTGGAAGTTGCAACACGATGGCACGAGACTGCAGGTCCCCAGAGGCTGAGGCATCCTCCCACTAGGGCCACTGGTGACAAGGAGCCCTTAGGTAAAGCTCAGGTATTTTTAATTGTTTCTGTGGAAGGATATTCTGTAATCCAAAAGTTGTATGTCTAAAGATTGGATTGAAATCAATTCTGTGTTCTGACTTCTACAGTGCAGATTTTTCTGTATTGACATTCTCACCGTGTGATGCACAAATCTTTAGGCTTGCATGAATAGTTGGTTATCTGGTGAGGCAGCAAGGATCAAGACTTAAGTATGTATTTTGGACAAATGAGTTTTAAGTTACATAATGAAGCGCTGAAATTAAGAGATTATGTCCTTTGCATTTCCCTGTCATCAGTGGAGAAAACTAGAGAGGCTCTCCAAAATACTGTCTAGAAAATTTCTCTCTCTGAAGGAGTATTTTGTGGTAACATTAATACAAAAAAGTACAGGTAGGACATTATTTGGGGCAGAGTTAATATTTATTACTGATGTAGGTGGAGGACTTAAACAAGCCTTTAGGTATAGAAACATTTCTTAAGGCTGGAAAGAGAAGCAACAAATGCTTTGACATCTGGAATTGAAATTTAATAGTATACCCCTGTTAACACTTTTGGTATGTTAAAGAGGGAGTTATCAATATGAATTGTACTGAAAAGGAAGGCATCCTTAGGAAAACATATTGTCAGAAAAGAGAACTGGTTGTAATTGCTGGATTTATTTTTCTTTTTTGTCTTAATAGCTTTCAGTTTTCTTTCAATGGCTTCACACAATAACTAAAAAAAAGACCTAGTAACTTTTTGTAGTACTGACATTTTCCTAGTGAAAGCTGCAATCTCAGCTTTTTCTGGTTAGGACTGGAACATCCACAGAGAAATAACATCTCAGAAAATAACCATATGAATATTCA
This sequence comes from Nicator chloris, assembly GCA_013400495.1. NCBI lineage: Eukaryota > Metazoa > Chordata > Aves > Passeriformes > Pycnonotidae > Nicator > Nicator chloris. The sequence goes on along the minus strand of WAAE01014430.1, from coordinate 47,538 downwards.
TATTTTGTTTAGTAGAATGATAAAAAAGAACAGAGAATTGAAAAGTAAGAACAGCTCCAAAATAAATAAGTAATCAAGTTAAGACTTTTCTTTTGCAAAATAGCCAACTTTTGAAAGAAGATTTTTGGATCAATATAAAATATTACAATTCCAAGTGAAAAGTATGATTGATAATTTAGATAATTTCTCATCCTTTTTTTTTAAATCTTTTTCTTTTGGTTTGTTTAATTAAGGCATTGCTTAAATTAAAAGATTCCTCCAAAATGAAAAATTAAAATTTTATCGTAAATACATCCAAAAATCCATAGGTAGTCTCCTGATAAGTTCATCCCACAGATTAACATTATAACAGTATACTGTGGGGTTGTTTATCTTCTTTACAGCTAGTCTGTTTTAAACTCCAGTGTCAGCAGTCTTTTGCCATATTTGTGAGACAGAAATGGACTTTCACTCTATGTTTCTAGAAAAGCCTGCCTTAAAAAAATCCTATTGTATGTGTAGGACTCTGAATTATAACCATACATGTGATTTGATACAAGTCTTCTAATGGAACATTTTTGGACAGAGACAGGTGATTAATCAAATGTGAAACATTTCTCAGAAATTATATGACACTAAGAAAGTAGTGAAGAAGCACACATGGATTTCAGAATCTGCTGACGGTGAAAATTTGCACCCGAAAGCTGACTGTTCCTATCCTTTCTCTTGCCGTGCTGATAAGGTACCAAGTGGATTGCTGAAGAGCTGAGCCTGAAGGCTGCCAGCCTTTCACCAGCACACGTGGTAGATAAAGAAGCAACACTGTGAAATACATTATTGTCAGACACTGGTGCCTGTACCCAGTGCCAAATGCTGTGAGCAGTGTGCACCCAGCAATGCCGTTCAGCTTTAGCCTCTCTGCAGAAGACCATGTTCACTTTCCATATGTCACTGAGTTACTTCTGAGCAGCTCCTGTTAGCATATATCCCTAAAACACTACATGCTAAACACACACTGACCAATAAGCCCAGAAAATCCCTGGCACTTTAAAGAAAAGCTAGGATTGCAATGCAGAGCATTACTTTGCAAAACTGTCCAAATGCCAGCAGGACTTTCATTGTTTAGACAAGAAAGATGGCAACAAAAGGACTGCCTTAAATGACCTCTCTTAAGTGGGGTATTTGCTTACGTCACAGCAGAACATCAGTAGATCTTGAAAGCCAGGGGAATATCATTAATTTTAAACTAAACAGATGCACAGGCTAATACAAGATCAGAGACAACACTTTAAACTTACTAGCACTGTAAGCAATACCCAAGCTAAAGAAATGAAAAATAATAGTCAGACATCTTTCAAAGCTGGGTTTACACCCACAAGGGGAATTTATACACTGGATGTGAGCAATATATTTGGAGATCAATATCATTCATTACACTATGAGAGAAAGCTATCCCGTGTTCAGTGTTCAACTAAAATCCCAACAGCAGATGATCAAACCTGAATTTTTAGATTACTCATTGCAAAATTCCCTTTGTATAAAATCAGAGGATGATTAATTTCTTTTCAAATCAGACTGTAAGTAAAGAAGACCAAAAAAAATGGGCCACTGTAGAGAGGAAAGAGGGATGTATTCACTTCTATAGACACAGAACAACCCACATATGTAAGAAAAGATAATATGGTCTCCACAAAGTAAATTTTTTGAGACACATCATTGATGTAAAATATTTTTCTATCCTCAGAGACATCACAGCATGTTTGTCTATATTACGTGTTATCTTTTGGAAAAATAAGCCACCATCTGGCTTGTATTTGGTAATAAGCTTTTTGTACAGAAAATAAAGTAAACATTGTGATGGTAAGAAAACTGCCAAGGTCTAAGTAAATAGGCTTTTTTTCCCTGAAGAAAGACAATTGAGGACTATAACCAGTGAATCTGAAGAGTTTGGGAAGGAGACAGTAATATTCTGCTAAACAAAATTAACATTTTATAATAAACAAAATAAAAATTCCATCAAATAAGAACCACATTTTGGGTTGAGAAAATGGACTGCAGTAAGTTCAGGATCATCATGGCCTGCCTGACTGAATAGAGGAGGAAGAGATATGAGAGTGTGACCATTCCATTTCAAAGCTGGGATTGAGATACAACAAAAAGATTATTGAATAGGAACAAAATTTAGTGTAGGAACCTCAATCCTTACTTGTCCACAGGTGACTCCACAGGCTGTGTTACTATAGTTCTCTGGTATCAGGAGAGGCTAAATTGCAAAATCAGTAGTTTGTACCTGTCCTACCAAAAACTAAGCATTCAAAAAGAAAATTTAATTTATGGTGTTTTGTTATAAAAATGTACATGACTCTACCCAATAAAATTGCTGGTAGCTGAAACTGCCATGGAAGTCCCAAGAATACACAGAGGAATACATTTCTTCCATTATGCATGTATGACTTGGAAATTGAATACCTTTAAAAACGTCAATGACACAGTGAGGGTTACAGAAAAAAACTGCACTAGAATGGATTCTGCAGTCAGAGCATGCACCTAGCAATCAGATAATGAGAGAAAGAGAAGTCTCAGAGAGTTGGGACTCTAGCCTGGAGAACAAAAAGCTTAAAGGCAGGGAGAGGTGGATCTTATCAAATGTGATAAAAGTATACCCTCATATATTGATGAAGAAAAGGCAGCCAGATTCTTAGTGATGCCCAGTGATAGGATATGTGGCAATGGGCAGAGGTTAACAAACCTGAAAATCCATTTGAAAGCAAGAAAAAAAGTCTTTTTTACTCTGAATTTGATCAAACTGGAACAGGTGGTCTAGAGGGATTATGGAGTTTCCTTGAAGATATTCAAAACCTGACTGGGCATTTTCCTGGCCAGGTTGCTCTAGGTCACTGTATGTGAGCAGAGAGTGTTGACTAGATCATAGAACCACAGAATATGCTGATTTGGAAGGAATCAATCACAACCATTGAGTTCAACCCCTGCTCCTGCACAACATCATCCTCAAGAGTCACACCACATGCCTGAGATCAATGGTCGAATACTTCTTGAACTTTATCAGGCTGGTGCTATGACCACTTCCCTGGGGAGACTGTTCCAGGGCCCAACAACCCTCTGGGTGAAGAACGTGTTTCTAACATCCAACATAAACCCTCCCCTGACACAGCTTCAGGCCATGTGCTCAAGTTCTGTCACTGGGCACCACAGAGAGAGATCAGTGTCTGCTCTTCCTCTTCCCCTCTCAAGGAAGTTGTAACTGCAATGAGGTCTGCCCTCAGTCTCCTCCAGGCTGAACAGACCAAGTGACCTCAGCTGCTCCTCATACGGCTTCACCTCCAGACCCTTCACCATCCTTGTGGTCATCCATTGGGCACTCATTAATAATTTAATGTAGTTTTTACATTGCTGCACCCAAAACTGCACACAGGACTTGAGGTGAGGCCACCCCAGCCCAGATCAGAGCAGGACAATTCCGTCCCTTGCCCAGCTGGTGATGCTGTGCCTGACACCCCCCAGGACAGGGTTGGCCCTCCTGGCTGCCAGGGCACTGCTGACTCTTATTTAGATTTCTATCAACAATGATCTCAAGAGCTCCCTTCCACCCTAAACCACAGTGTGATCCTGTGACACTTTGAAGCTGTGTGAGCAAGCAGTTAAGCTGTGTGCACAACCAGGAGTGTGACAGGGGCCTCAATGCTTGAGATAGCTTTCCTTGTCATAACAGTGTAGATGAAGCCATTTTACAAACAGCCATCGTCCACAAAGGAAGGACACGAATGGCAGTGAGCTAATTGCCCAGAAAGGTAACTAAAGGCATCTGCTCCAAGTCCAGACACGACATAACCTGAACTAATGCAATTACAACTGCCTAGCACACGGCACATCAAGACACATCTAAAAGGCAGATGGATGTTTGCCATAAAGTTTCATGCTCATGCCACAGGACCTGCTGGAGCTCACAGTAACTTTACCACTGCTTGGGTAAGTTTCCCTTGCAAGACATGGTGGTGTGAGAGGTCGCTTTCTTTTGAATTATGGCTGCTACTTTTCTTTCTACCACAAGGCTGATATGGGGATAAAGCCATCCTAGGCAAAGGATCCGTGCTGCAGAAATACTGGGTCACCCCTGCACATGCAGAAGAGCCCACAAACAATTAAGTCCTTTCTTTTACTCCATTCATCCAGACGTCTTCCATCCAGATTTCCTAATAAAGGATGATGGAAATCCTCTATTAACCTGGCTATTTGGTTTGTACTTCCTATCCATCCAGCAAATGTGTGCAAAATCCAAAATCAGACATACCACAAGCTACCTCTTCTTCTATAGGAAATGTAGGAAGGGAACCCAGGTCATTTACAAATTTGTTGAATAATCAATTATAATTACTAGTTATTGTTATTTTTGTATTTCATTAGGAGTAACAGCTATGAGGGAACAGGAGTGTAGGATACATATTTATAACACAGTAGATTTATCATTTCCACTTTTGGTGGAATAACTTAGAAACACTTTTCAAGCAGTAGTGACAAATTTACTCTCAAAGAGCTTAAATTGTTCATTATTCTCCATCTAGTGACTCAGAATTTTATTGATCTGTCAGTACACTGCATCATTTAAACATGGGCTATTCTTCAACTAAATGCCCAGTTAAAGCTTTCATACTCACTGAATTTTTTTTTAATAGGAGCTGAATTGGAAATTCCCAGGCTTCTTCCTGTGACCAGAGATCCAGAAGCACTTCTTTTTTCCTTTTCTTTTTTCAGATCACAAAGTTTTCAGTGCTCTTAGAAGAAAATCAGAACTATCTTGATGAAAACATGAGATAGTACCTGTTATTTTGCTAGTCAAGGACTTACACTGTAAAGGTATTACATTGAACAAGTTGAAAACACTTGTAAGAATGGAGGTAGACTTTATTAGCCCATGCTGTTTGCAAGCAGAAAATTATTCTGATGTTTCAGAGAGGCTGGGAGTGGGAAGGGTGGGGCAAAGTCAAGACGAACTTTCACTTGAATTTTAGTTTGATTTTTCTTTCCAAAATAAAAGAATGGAAACTGCAACTTTTACAATTCTGAAGGAAGTTTTCTGGAAATGGATTTTCTGCAATTAAATTAGATGAAACAGTCCTTAGCAGAAAAGTAAAAACAAAAAAGGGATTTAAACCTCCGAAACGTAGAGAATAGTATTTATGAAGGTTTTACTGAATTTCACAGTCTAAGCCCGTGGGCATCAGATTTAATCAACCTTACTACTATTTATTTTTTCAGTTATCATAGCAAAGGACAGTAAATATTCTAGGTATTTTAGAGAGAAAACATGACTAGGCATTACTAGCCAATGTTAATGTAATATATACTCTAAAAAATGAGCTGAAAATAAATATACTGTAGAAAATTCCATGTTGGAGCTGTTAGTGTGTAGCATGTAGACTTTAGCACCAAGCGTAATAACCAATCTGTAACAGAAGAAACCATGAGAATGTATATTTTTAGAGCTATAGGAATGTTTTGAATTCAACCAGACTAGACTATATCAGAAATACTCTCAGACAGGATGTTTTCCAAGTTATTTATAAACTCATGTATTAATGATTTATTTTAGTCAAGCAGGTGAGATGCTATAATTCAGGGCATAACAAATGAAATATTTAGTGTGTCTTGCACCTACTAATCCAAGTGAAAAAAGATAAAGGTAACAGTCAGAGATTTTACAGTTTGAGGTGAGAATACAGTTTACATGAACAATAAACAGGTTGAAAGGGAAATTCTGGATGATCAATTCTGGTTATTTGTATCAAACAATAAAAATATTTTAATTGTGGATTCGTCTTTCTTGATTTAAATAAAGTTTAGACCATAGATCAAAACCTAGTGCAGTGCAAGAGTACCCAGTGAGTGGAGTTAGCAGAGAATCAGTCTTCTCACTGGTTGAATTTTAAGAATTTTGCAAACCAAACGTACCTTCCAGGAAACATTTTCTATTTCTCTGCTCACATTTTAGAGATGCAAGTCTAAGCACTTCAAGTTAGGGTGGGAGTTCAAAGTACTGTTTTGATGGGCTAGAAATTACTTTTTCAGCTTTTTCTGTCATGCATTAAAGAAGAAAAGTATCCATGTAGTATAGGAGGAATGTAAGGAGTTATGATAAAGACCAATGAAGTACATACTGCACACTGTATATTAAGAGACAATTTTATGCAAGAAACATTATTTTGACAATGGACAATAAAGTTTATCAAACCATTAATGTGAATTAATGCTGAAACTTGTTTATATAAGACAAACCATTCTTAGTACAGGCTCAGAAATGACCTTCCACAACAGCTCAGTTTCTTGTACAACAGAAGTTGGAAGGAAGCAGCCACTTTGTACTTGGGACGTAGCTGCAATCATGAACAGGTCAAACAAAACATAAAATCTATTTGCAGAAACTTATGGAACTTGACCAAGAATCTTATAATTTAGTACTGTTTAGTTTAGAAGAGAAAGAGTATTTGCTAAATCAAGAAATATGGAAGTTGAAGAGAACATAATTCAATTTTCTTCCCAGCATGTGGTTACCCAACTTTCTCTGAGAAGTCACAGTCAAGTAAATATTGATAACTCTCCAAGAAAACCCAAATTTACTGCACATTCAACTTCTGAACAAGACAATAGGGTGATGGGAACTGGAGGAGTGGATGGACTGCGATCTGTGTCAAGTGACAGGGCACAGCAGCTTTCACTGTATCAAACAACAGGGTTTGCCCCAAAATCATGAGGCAGGGGGTGGCAGAGGAGCTAATGGAACCCTAAAGGACCTTACCCTTCCTCATCCTCACCCCCGATACAACTGCATCAGAAATAGTGGCTATAAATTTCTGAGGGAGAGGCCAATGTAGCAAGTGTATTTGTATGTTCACAGGAGAGAGAAAACTGGGATAAAGAATTTCAGTACCATTCTTTGTGTGTGGTTTTTTTTGTTTGTTGGTTGGTTGGTTGGTTTTTTTGGATGTCTAAGGTTTGAGGTTTGCAATGCATGAACTATTTACTTAACACATAAAGTCACTGCCAAGGAATATTTTTATTGCCAATAGAATTTGGCAAATCTGTATTCTGCTGTATTAATCTGTTACTATTTGCCTTTTGTCTTCTTCATCTGTTACAGAATTAGTGATCTGAGTCTGTTATGAAGGTGTCCTTTAGCATTTTGAGCATCTTCATGTGCTTCAGTCCTGTGTGTTGACTGTCCTCTAGTTAAGCTTATGTGTTCATTCACTGAGGTCAAAGAAGTTCCAGTCATATTCACATCCCAGTGCTCACGTAACATTCAAATATTTGGATTTAGGCCTTAAGGCTGCAATGCTATGGACACCTGCTGTTTGATACAGAGTTCCAGTGTTTACCCAGGAAATGAAAATTAAATGTGGAGTTTTATGGGGGAGAGATGTTATATATTTTGTTTGTCTCCACAAGGAGCTCAAATGGGTTAATCCACCTGCTGTTGTTTGGTGAAAATGGGAAGATCAGTTCTTACACTTCCTTTGCCATTACTGTAGTTCTATAAATGTGCTGTCATTTAAGGAGTTTATTCTTTTTACCTACAGACAAATATATAACACGTGTGAATGAATTGTTTGGTTTGGGATAAGTACATATGTACAATGATTTTCCTAAGGACAATATAGGCAACAATAAATTCTGTGGAAGGAGTGTTGTAATTTAGGAGTATTTCAACCTTGATTGATACTTGTTTCTTTTTTAAAAATCTATTTATTCACCTTTCTTGTGAATGAATCCTAGAACAGTTTTTGTCAAAATCTGTATTTACATTTTTTATATTTTGCATATAAAGGCAAAAATTTCTACTCCTTTAGGCAAATCTTAGAGGGTAGGAAATGCTGTAAGTGTTCTCTTTGAGGTTTTCTCTACTCAAACACCTACTGCCATAAAACCTAATAAAGAACAAAATTTTCCATAAAAAATCAGTAAAATTGTTTAACAAGGCTGTCCTAGATCATACTGAAAGTACTTGAATTCTCATCTTCCACGTCCAATTGAAAATAGAAATAAAGCACAGTATTCCCATTTTTTTAAAAGTTAATTTTGTGCTTTACTGCCTACCAGTTTAGCTGTCACTGATCCTTTGCTGTGGCTGATTTGCTGTCATGTTCTATTTGAAGTCGCCTGCAGCCATAAAAAGCTGCCAGTCACTGGTAAAAAGACAGCACAAAAAGGTCTCACACACATTTGTCCTATTATTTTGAAGAGCTTTCTCTTTAAGAATATGCTTTAGGTGAGATATTTTAAGACATATAATTGAATAATGATAAGAAATTGATTGTGCCACCAATCATTTTTGTCATTTGTCAACTTAATCGTCAATTATTTTCCATATTGGTTTGTCACATTTCAATGACTGAGCAGTTTTGAGCCAGAAAGTCATTCTAAAATGCTTTTATTTTTCTTTTTGTCCAAGTGCAAGGAACTGATTCAGGAATGGATTTCCACAGGCAGACCAGACATGGCACTGAGCTGATCTCCTTCCTTCTGGGGGCCATCCTTGCAAAGCTGGGTTGTGCACACCCAGGCACAGAGTGCAAGAGAGGGAAACAGACCTACACCTTCCTTTTTCCTTCCTCTTCTGAACACCATGGCACACTATTTGTATGTGGGCCAGAACACACACAAACAGAGGAGTCTGACATAAGACTAAGCCTTCTACACAGACCAGTATTACAGTTATTTAACCCAGTCTTTTGTAAAGAAGTGAGTGATGTTCTCCATTCTGCACCTAGTACAGATCTGATGTAATAGAGCCATGATGAAAATTATGAAGAGAAAAATAGGATGTGGGGGTTTGCTTCAATTCTTGCTATCGGGTGATGTCTCACTGAAGGCTTAAAATAAGAAAATAAACAAGAGGGATTATTGTGAACTTTATCCCACAGAATCAGAAGGATGTTTACTTCCACTTATCTGGTGGCTACCTATGAGATATTTCTCAATGTCTGTCTGGAAGCAAACACACCTTTTCATGAGGTCTTTGTCACCTCCGTCTGGATTTATATTCCGTCTCCATGGAGCCTGAGAAGCAAATGGATGTGAGCAGTCTTGACCAACAGCTGAGTTAAACAAAGAAGAAACCAAAGCAAGAAGACAGCATTCCTCCCACATGCCTGGGAGATGGAA
>WAAE01014430.1:0-33014 GCA_013400495.1 Nicator chloris | reverse complement strand
TGTGTGTGTGTGTACGTGTGTGAGTAAGTTGAAAGGATTTTCACAAGAGTAGGAATTAGGTTAAAACTCTGAGCCATTTGGGCTGAGAAGAAGTAGGGTTCAAAATTAAATTTTCAGACTACTTTTTAACAATTTTTCTTTAGTTATAAGATATGATGACAAAGTCAAGCTAAAAACCTTTATCTGAAAAGCATGTAAGCTTAACAGGAGGAAGAGGGAAAAACACCTTCAGAAGCAGTCAGCTTCCTGTCTTATGTTTTTGAAGTTGAGCTGATGGCTCACAGAATGGATCTCAAATATGTAGATATATAATCCCCACAGCTAAAAGTCGTCTATTTTAAAAGACAAGTGTTTGCTCACCCAAGGAACATTGTACTCAAACTTCAGACTTTGTGATCCATATGGGTTTTATCAACTTGTTTGCCAGGAATTTAAGAAAAACAAACTTTATTCATGTTCCTTAGAGAAATTAATCCACTTCATGGTCTGCGCAAAAAGAAGTACAGCTTCAGAAAAAAAAGCCCAGGATATTCCTGGAACTGGAAGGTCAGAGAGCCAAAATAACAGATCCACTTAATATGAGAAATGAGTGATTGGCAGTGGCATCATTATCAGCACTGGAAGTACATGGTTTCAGCTTAGAAAGTGATTTCATGTCACATCCCATAAAGGACGCCAGACATGAAGTGCTTTCACAAGCCCTCCTAGAACCAGGCACTGCTCTGAGAGCAGCATTTACCTTCAAGTTAAAGATGAGGTGTATAATCCACTAGAAGCACGTGTTCCTGGAGAATTACCTTTGAGGAGCTAAAGTTAGATGAGATCAGACCTATTCCATATTACCCTCGTATATTCGTGACATACCTTGGTATATTTGTTTCTATGTAAAGAATTTAGTTGTATAACCCTAGGTTTGGTTTTCCAAGCTTGATAAACACCTGTGGACCTCTACATAATTCATCAGTATTTTGTTTTCTGTATCACAAAGAACAAGCAATTTCTGCAAGATGTGTTAATATACATTGCTGCTGCAAACAGAGGCATTTATCTCCAATAACACTCATTTTAAAAGCACAGTCTAATACAGGAAATATAAATTCTGATTCATTCTTAAAGCAAATAATTATGTAGATTAATCTTTGTACTGCCCAAATTTAAATAGGCAGCCTAAAAGTAAGGCATTGCAAATCTTTGTGGTTGCAACATTATAGTATGGTATCTCACCAGCTTTTAAAGAAAAGGGTATTTCTGCTCCACGAGTGGTTTGTTACATTGAATTAATGTTGCATTAGAACCCTTTCAGTAAGTCAAATCACATTACTCATTCATATAGCATTCTTGGCAAGCATCAAAAAACATTTTTAATACTTAGGAGCTGCAAGATTGAGCCAGACAGTGATCTGATGTTTAAAACAGGACTAGGCACCTTAAGTAAAAATTGCAGCAGAGGAAAAAAAGCACCCAAAAACTATTTAAGTTCTTAAGTTAAAAAGCACCTACCAGTGAAAAATGTTTCTACATACCCCTGCATCCTGAACAGAGTAGATTAATTTAGCCTTTTCTTCACATGTTACTGTGAAAAATAACTTGTGAAACCACAATTATTCTTCAAACAGTACTGCAAAAAAATCCATAGCTTATCTGTTCTTAGAAAACGAACCTGATTTATTTTAATGGTGCTTGTGGTACCTGCACAGCTTGGTGCTGGCAGGGAGGGAGGGACTGTCCCCTTCTGCCCCCAGCTGTAAGGGCCTCAGCAGCATTTCCTCCATCCTTTTCTCTGAGCACCATAAAGGGACCAAATCACACGAGCAAATCCATGGTTACCCCTGTTTAGCATTCAGGAGATGACACTTGGATTGCTTTTCTCACAGCAACAACCTCCCTGAGATGCATTCCACCTCTTGGCTGTCCACCTTTCAACGAGTCTTCAGGTGGCTCATGGAGAGACACTAAGAAAGTGAAAAGTCCGGCACACCATGAGTTAATTTTTATGCTGATGATGACTGTAGAAGTTTACTTTTTAAACAAATGCGTGATATACAGTGCAACTGGCTGAGTGCACAGCCAAAAACAGACCCCAGGAAATCTCTTTGACAGCCAGGATGGCAGAATTGTTAGCATGGGTCTGCATTATGGTTTGTTGGGTTGTTTTTTTTTATTAATTAAAAATAAAAAACGTTGTGAGATCTCAAGGAGAAAAGCAGATGCTACAGAAAAAACAAAAACCACAAATGGCCGGTTTCTAAGAAAAGACATCTATGAATAGCACAGGCATAAATAACTTTTTCCATTTTATCTGAAGGATTATTGTGGCTTTTCACCCCAGTTTATTTCAGCGGAAGTAAAGACGACTCCGCAATACTAAGCAAATAAACCAGCCTAATATAAAATGTTCACTAGAGATAAGAAAGCACACTAGGTTATTTATTGCTGTATTTTTATATTTTGCTTCTGCTCTCCTTTGATCTGTGCTAACACAAGCATTAAACTGACAGCTTAGGGTCACAACACGCACCAGGATATTGAAAGGCGGTCATGTATAAGGGAGAATCAAATTGTTAGTTTACAGCAAGTTACAAGTTTTGGTTAACCAGTCCTCCAGGGTCTAGCTCCATCCATAAAGATAAAATGTTTACTGGCTTTTTAAAAAATGATTAGATAGAGAAACTGTGTGTGCTCCTGGTTTTTTAAGGTGTAAACATCTGCAGCAGATACCGAGGTTGATTTTACTTCCAGTTACAGTGGTGTAACAAGAGTTGCTTCACAGACGGCAGAGGAATTTCAGCAGCAAATGACAAAAGAATAAGGCTCATTGTGCTTTTAATTTTGTTTCATGTAGGCAAGAAGGGAGAAAATTGATTTTAGTCCCAGCCTTTTTTTTCTCATACATGTCACTGATGCATTTTCAACCCTTGGAGAATTGGTGAATGTGGGAATACAGGCTCTAATACAAAACACTTGGCCTGTTTTCAGTTCCTAACACATACTCCAGAGTTCATGTTATGGTTATCAGAAAGAATCTATGAAAAATGAAGCTGCACACAACTGCAGACCATCAGCGTGGCTTAACCCCGTCAGGCGGGGATGAAGCAGGAAGTGCTTTGTGACACTGACTGGCAGAAATACAAACTGATGAAGAAAACACGCGGCAGGAAAGAGGGGTTTAGATGGTGAGTTAGAGCCGGGGACATTAACTACAGCTATACTCTGCCAGGGCCAAGATCAGAGGAGCTTGACATACTTGTTAAAGGTTTCATCAAAAGGATTAGTTCCAGCAGCTTTTTTTAACCTTTCCTACAACACAATTTACCCAAAGGTGGCCGAGGGCAACAAGGGCTGCCCTGTGAGATAACATTTTTAATTGTACAAATGCCATTCTTGATGTCATAATCCTGAGGTTAATGCAGTTGCAGGTCCTGAACAGATGTGGTGTAGGCTGCTCTGTCGTACAGAGGGGTGGCCACGCAGGCAGTGAAAATGGCCACAGTTCAGAGAGGAGTTTAGCTACTGCCCTGACTGTTTTCCTGCACTTTCCCTAAGTACTTTTGCACTGTTTTAAATGGTCTCTGCCCATATGTAAAGCAAGGAAACAAACAAAAATATGGTTCATACAATGTGTTACCAAGAATCAACAGTCAAGTATAGCCACTGCCTAAGGGCACAACTCATAGACAGGGCGAGTTGATTCATGAATGAATGAAAGAAAGAAAAAGAGGAAGAGCCCAGAAAACAACTGGATCCCACCATGTTAAATCTTACACCTTGTTGTACTTTAGCGGGGTTGATTAATAAGAAATAAGTTTCAAAAGGAGAACCCTGACACCTTTAAATTCAAATACACCTGCTAGATTTTAGCAGAGACCGTATTTTGCACATTTTGGGAAGAATTTTTTGATGGGAGTCTGGATGAGGCAGTCTCTTCCACCTTAAAAAGAAAAAAAACCTAAACATTACTTTAAAAATATGTTCACACCACACAGTTCAAAGAGAAAAGTTTTCTTCACTTTTAAACAGAGCAAATAGTTTGTTCCATGTGCTAAGCTGCTGCCTGTGTCACCAGTTCCCCAGCAGAAAACCATTCCCTGCTGATGTGACACAAGATTGTGAGGGTTGCAGATCAGTTAAATAAAGGAACTGAATGCAGGCAAATTTTATGTGAGACCAGCTTGAATATATCTGCACAACACTTCAAATATCTGCAGCATGGAACAGAGTAGTTCAGAGACATTCATTCACACTGGGGTGGGAATGGGCAAAAAGCAGCAGATGAGGACACTCTCTAATAAAGGGCAACCCCTTTTTGTGTGCCAGAATTTGGGTTGTGTGCCACTAGGAGCTGCAGCAACTTGGGTCACTGTCATATAGGCTTTAGAAAAGCTAGGGAAAATCAACAATAGGTCATATTCTAGTTTTGTATGTCTACTTGTATTCTAGTTTTGTATCCGTGTGCCTACAAAAGAGGATTTGCCCCAGTCACACGCAGCAATTGTGATTCAGCATCTTCTGCTCTTCGACCTCACTTATCAGGGGTAACTCAATGCCTCACAAGATTGAAGGGTTTCTTTCCAGGGATGCACATTTCTCTGCTAATGGCCACAATCTCGTATCTCACATATGGCTGAGGAGTTAAAAGATCATTGGAACGATGCTTTGATTATCAGAAATATGGTTCCAATTTTGGACTTCGGGGTTATTTAATCCTCTCTTGAACCATTTCACTTCTACACACCAGCTCAACTTCATGCATCCGTAATTCATCAGTGAGGTACTAATGCAGTTTAATCTTGCAAGGCATTGCACAGAATACATCTCTTTATGTAAGCATGACTTCACAGTCATTAGGGCTGAAATTGCCACACAAATCCCATCCTGAACTGCTCTGCATCACTACACCTTGCAGCATTTGGGAAGGAAAGCCCAGTGTTTGCAAAAGATATGTTAAAGGAGGATTATTCTTCCTGAATACTGGATAAGATAGGAATAAAGACAAAAATGATCATACAAGAAAAGGATTACTTAGTGCAGTGGAGCCAATTTACTGAAGAAAACGGATGGAATTGCAAAGGGAAGACATTCTTTCAAATAGGATTTGGGAGAAGGCTAACAGGTGCTGGGGAGCACTCAGGTCAGATGAAGACATCTGCTAGAGATGTCAAGAGCACAAAGGTAACTCTGTGTCTGGGAGTAGAGGGTAGGATAAAAATGACAACTGACAGGAAATGTGGAAGACTGGGACTGCAGAGGTACATCCCAGCAAAGAAACAGGGTGTCAGATGGCAGAGTAAAACACAAACAGACACACAAAAACTGTGAATGCAGACACTTGTGAGGAGCCTGGGAAGAAAAAAAAAAAAGAAATTAAAAAGAAAAAAAAGAGAAACAGGTGCACTAGAAGGCTGGATGTCTGGCACAGAGGGATGATGATAACCTAAAAGCATTTCTGAAATGTGACAGGGTGGTAATACTAAGGCAGGATATCCTTCCATGAGTCTTTATAAGTGAATGAGATGTCTTTTGAGATGCTTTCAAGCTTCTATACACACTATAGACTTGGCTCTAAATGCAAGTTGACCTATTGGCTACATTGCATAGGAGATCTGATAGGATGTTTTCAATGACCCTGTGACTAAAATATAGAAATGAACCAGTGCAATATAACATATGGGCAGATCAGCTTGCACAGATGAAGCAATTTATATCAGCAGTTCTGTGAGCTTTTAAGTCATTGAAAGCTGATCTTTTCCCTTTAACAAATGTGTGACTACATTTAGTCAACTTATGGTAAAAGCATACTGAAACATATGTATGCATACATTTAAATGAGTGAAAAAAGAGTTAAAAAATAAACTACCAGAGCTTTTTATGCAATATACTTTTGTTTAGTACAAAGACACAGAATCCTTTCTGTTAATTGCATGTTTGATCATCAATATGCTGTCATTTGCAAGCAAATGCTCCCATGTAAGAAATTCAAATAAGGCACTTCCGAGTATAGAAGCTTCCAGCTACTTTCAGTTTACTTATTTAGGTTATTCCACCTGTTGGAGTTCATCTTTCTCACAACAAGACTTAAAAATAACCTGTGTGATGGACTTAAATAAAATGCAATAAACAGAGCCAACAGTGTAAACTGAAAGTAAACACACAGGATCAGTAGTAGTATCATATGATACAACAGGATTTATGAAACAGATCTCATCAAAATGCTTGATTAGTTTCAAAACCATCTTTATCTAGAACATGTGCAAATTCACACTGTCTACAAGAGAATTGTTTCGTGGTAGGTGAGCACAGCTTTGCTCCTGATTTCTGTGCAAATAAAGGTTCATAAGATAAGGATCCATTTCCACGTATTCTGTGGCAAAAGTCCCATTTGTAGTAGTGGTACAGGACAAGGTGGCCACCCAAACACTCCCGAGGTGTCCCACACCCTTCTCCACCTACAGGCAGGGGTACCTCCTTCCTGTAAGTGATTCCTGCTCTTTCCATTGTCCACACAGGCAAAGGAACAGTGCTTTTAACCTTAGACACTTCTTGTGATTTCTGGTGCACTTAGGCTCCAAGTTTTGAGTCTGAACCACAGTATGCATCCCTCCATGTGAAATTTATGGCCGAGAACTGTCTCTTGGACGACTGCTGTTAAACCAGCCATTTCTCACAAGTGGCAGTCAAAAGAGGAAAGAAAGGCCTCGTGTTTCTGACATGTACAGAGAATACTCTGCTGGCCTTTATGAGAACAAATGCAGCAAGGCTTATCCAGCTCTGGGAGTTGTTTCATGCATGTGACCCCCATCAGCAAGTAGGTGTTTCTTCGGAACCTCAAAGTCGGTGTTTCACTTTCCGAAGTAATGCTCAAACCACACTATCTCATAAGTATTTCTTTAAAGCTAGCTAAGCTTTTCCACTCTATACTGACTTCTGTGGATCTGCTTTCTGGCACTTTCTCTCTTCGTGGTTTGATTTCAGTACTGACAGAGACACAGATTCCTCTAATCTAATGTCAGCAGGCAGAAAGATGAATGTGTAATCCAAGCTGGCCCTCTCAGCTCCCTCTACAGTAATCAGAGAGGAATTGGTATTTTCAGAAAGACCCACAGCCCTTACCACAACAGGCCCATCTCAAATGCCAGGCTGGATCCACTTTTAAAAGAAACTTATAAAAGAAACAAAGTCAAAGGAAATTGTGAAATATGGTACCAGTTAGAAATTTTCCCAGTTTCTACTCAACAACATGAAGAGGTTTTTGTATGCTTTACCTAAATCTTTAACATCAAGTGGATGTAAATCAGTTGGCTCCTGTGACTGTAGAATCTGAATACATTGTCTTCTAGCTCAAGGCTATATAAGGCTTCACAGTCCCAAACAATGAATATTAGAAATGGCAAAAGCCTCTGCAACTCAGAGCCAAGCACTGACAATGTTTGAAGTCAAGCTAAAAATACAGCCCTTGTCCAGATCCCAAACAAGGCAGGCAACAAATGCAGATGGTTATAGGGGATAGAGTGGCAGGGATGTACAAACAAGCAAGACAAAACATTATACACAACATTGCTGCTTTCTCATGCTGCTATTTCCTTTACTCATATTTTCTGGAATTTCTTACCATTTCTTAGCCATTCTACATTCATCCTGAAAGAAATTTTACCGAGTTCACAAATTCACGTCAGACTGGGCTTGGCTGCCTTTTTCCAGGCTTGTGTCATGTAACTCATTAACTCAAATGGCTTTTCATCAGTCCTTGTTGAGTAATGCAGTGCCCGTTCAGGTTTCTGTTATAACCCCTTATTCACACATTCTTAGCACAATGCACAAAGTTCCCCCGTGTCCAGAGTCATCAGATCAGTCACACCCCAGTTCTTTGTGAGACAGGCTCCTGCTTTGACTCTCTTTCCTCTGCAACAGCGCTAGGAAGGAGGCTTCAGTGCCCAGAGATCAGTGTTGGGAAATGCATTCTGTAACTTTGGAGCAAGTCCATCTTTCTTCAACTGATCTTGTTTCTTTATATAAACTAAACCAAAGTTTGTTCAACCTCCTATTCACAAACCTCTAGCGGTAGATTTCCATAGCCTCTAATCTAGCTTAGCATTTAGTCACCCTTTATGCCAGAAAGGCTTTTGGCCAAAATAATTTCCACTTTAATTTAAAAAAATTATTGAAATTATTTATTTTCCCACTGGACCATAAAAGAAGAATAATTTCCTTCTTTTGGAGGTTAAATTTAAATGCTATAATCACTCTCCCCTCTTCCGTTGCATCTTCTCATGTTATGCTGAGAAGCACTAAATAGTAGCTAGTAAAAACTGCCACATGTATTAAAGGCAGAAGCAGCATTCGACATTTAAAGAAGTCCCATGTGTGGTTTTGTGCTGTGGAATGTTTTGAGGAACTGTTGCAAGTGTCTCTGTATTAACCTGGTCATTGTCTGGGTACCTTGACTTTCAGCTGAGAACAACTTTGGTTTGCTCATGGTAGGATATAGCTTATCTAAATATTAAGCATCTAACATACAGTCAGCTAGTCTAAGCATACTGCTTGGGCTACCCCTGAATGAAGGAGGGAGGAATCCCTGGAGAGAGAGAACAATCCTTATTTCAGACCATTCCTCTTGAGTGGGATGAATCCATCAACCCTGACCACAGAGGAACCTGAAAGGACGAGTTTAATTTGGAGTGAGAGAGACTTTAAGCCTAGCAACCAACTCTGGGATCACAAATTGTGCTTTGACATGTCTATTTCAGAAAAAAATTGTGGTTTTCAAGTGCAGATTTTTCAGGAGACACAATAAGAAAGTTTTTACCATGTTTCAATCCATGTCCTATGTGGTGCTGTAGGACATCAGGAATACAGCCTGATCCTACCCAAAGTATGTTGGGACCCCATCCTGTTTAAGCATTGTTTTTACACAATTTTGCAAGCACTATGTGAGTCCTGTAGCACTTGTGGGAATTCACATGGCCTGTATGGAAACAAGAAATGTGGCACATTAAGTCACAGCAAAAACTTAGACAAAAACTCAGGCTTAAAAAGCCAGAAAATAAGCCTTTTAATTGGCTCTGGCCTGGTGAAGATCATAATGTTAGAAAATGTTTGGCTGTACTGGTTGGTACATGGCTTCCTTCTTATAGCCAAAAAAAAAAAAAAAAAAAAGCAGCTCAGCTCTTTCCAAGTCCAAGAGGATGGTGGTGGGGAGGATATTTCCCCTGCTGATGTTCAGATACACTTCCTGGCACTGCACCCTGCAATTTAATTTAGTGTGAAACTGCGCCTTAAAGCATCAGTCTATCTCTGAATAAAGACATGGGGATATGGTTTTGTAGCAGCGCCGAGAATTTCTTTCATTCTTTCTTTTTTTTTTCCGTTCTTTTTTTCTTCTTAGTACTGAATGCAGAGAGGAAAAGGCAGGCAGATGCATGTCATAAATAAACCCAAAGCGAACAAAGAACAGATGTCCCAAGGAACTTGCTGTCTCAGTATTTGGAGCACAAAGAAATGAAGTAAGCACAGCCCTTCATAGAGGAAGTCCTTCACTTCCTGAAGAAGTTCGAACATGCCGAGAAAGCAAAACAATTTCACAAGGCCAGAGTATACAGGCTTCTAATCCCATGAAAGTAGTGTATGTTCTGCCACGAATTCAGAGTCAACAGAGCTTTCCTCTAACACAGGTACAGTATAGTTAAACCATGGGCCTAATACCAGTATGGTTGTTATCACTTTGGAAGTCTATTAGAAAGTGTCAGGAGGTTGGTTTCTTTGCAAGATTAAAGCAAAGATTAGAAAAAAATTGTCTTGGTTGTTCCTTTTTTCTCCCTTAGCTAATTCAATGCATTATAACATAGACGGATCTTAACATTCTCCAGAGCTGGGCAACAACACATGGAAGACCCATAAGTATTTCCAAGCACTGTCTGTTTCAAAACTCTGATTAATGATTATTCACATACTGTAAAAAACCTGCAAAACAGAATGAAAAAATATGCAGAACTCACCATACATCACAAAGAAAGGTTGTAGGACCTGCTCTATTTACTCTGCATTAAACGCAATAGTTTTATTTGCCGTTCAGCAAATCCCCTGAAAACAGACCTGTGAGTGAATGCAGAATTAGGGTTGTGGAGTGGAGCCAGACACCTCTGTGCTCCTGGAGCAGCTGCTGCCCAGCGCAGGGGCTGCAGGCAGGCGGCAGCGGGGCCAGGAGGAGACAACAGCTGGGGAGGCAGGAAGCTGGAGGGAGAAACCGCTCCAAGCAGCACAGCTCCGGCCACAAACATTTCCTGATAAGTGCTGCCGGAGTGATGACGGCCTAGGAACATAGGCAAGGAAGGGTCTGGAAGGAGACGTCATATCTTTTATTAGGCCTAACCACTGGAGAAGAAAATAAAGACAAGATTTCATGACCTAAAGCTGAGCCATTATATCTGGAAGTTGCTTATTCTTTCAGCGGTATCGGTGTCTAAATTAAAGACACTGCCTCCCCCTGCAGCTTTTGGTTCATAAGTATTTCCAGATCAGTGTTTTTTGCTGTTACATTTTTAATCCAGCCTTCCAGAAGGCTGATGGGAAAATAAAAATTAAGAAGCCACCAATCACAAGTTGGAGGGAGATGTAAATAAATTCATAGACTGGAAAGTTGTTATAAACCCAAGAACCACTTGGTCCTTGCCAGTTGCAGTTTTTGGACTCAAGCGTACACCTGTTTTGACAGCTCTCAGTCTTGGCATGTGCTGAGGAAAAGAAAAAGGAGGGAGGTGGTAGCTGGAGTTCCCTGCTTGCCTGTCATGGTGTCACAGCAATTGACAGACTGGAATGCAGACAGAGCTGAATCCCACTTCCAACTGCAGTGGAAGATGGCCAGGAAGGACAGTGAGGACACAGGATGTCCAGTGCACAGCAGAGCCATGACTGCTCGAGGTGGGAGTCTGGCCCCAGTGCTTCAGGCAGCACCTCTCCTTGCACCATATGTAAGAGCCTTGTTCTTATTTTCACTAGACTGTCGCTCATGCTTGTCACCACATCCCACTTTTGATCTTTTTCTTATCTTGCATTCTCTCTGTGTCTGCTTGTGTGCTCCTCTGCACCTCCCTGCTCCAGTGCACTGCCAGAAGCCCCTGCCCAGCTCCACTCTTGTTCCTCTGTCTCTTCCTCAGCACATCCACCCCAGAGCCTTGGTAGCTCTTGTTCCAGCTTTGGACAAGAGCTGTTGGGCCCATACAGAGCTCCTTCCCCACCAGCACGGCAGCAAGCAGTCCTCAAGGCCCTGCTGCTGTGCCAGGGGACAGGGAAGGATGGCTTCTCATCTGCAGGGGGCAGCTCCTCCCAGCCCCAGCTCCTGCTCACTGCTCAGCCCCCTGTGCATCACCAGCAGTGGGGAGAGGCTGCAACCAGCAAAGGGAGACTGTTGACTGAGACATACCAGACCACAGACACCTACTTCCCATGGGACATCTTTTTTCTACACAGCCCAGATTTTCTCACAGACAAAGGGTCTCTCTCACATCACCATGAGCAGGGAGCAGTGTGCTGCAGTGGGAAGCAGAAGTGGGGGATCACGGGGGTTAATTCATTTCTTTGAGTGCAGGAGCAATGCAAGAGGTAGGAACATGCCTCAGTTTTGCAAAATGCCTAAGGAGATGCTCAAAGCATTCTGAAAAATCACATCTATAACTATGGACCCCATCTTTCCCTTATTCACGTCTCTGTATCATCTCTTCCCCATACACACACATCTTATGTGTTGTCACAGTTGAAATTATGGTATTTGCCCTACAAATGCCACGGAGAAAAGCTAAAAATACTGTTTATTCTTAGCATATGTTTTTGTTTCTTCTGGTAGAATTTAAATATTTTTATGCAACTAGATTTCAAAGGGTTAACTTAGTATGATATGTAAAAAAAAAAAAAACCAAAATAAAAGCTTACGGCTCCTGAGATAGTATCAGCCCATTAAACATAGGTAAGAATATGAGAGAGAAAGAGAAGGGAACAGATATCATATATGTAAGGAAAATTAAAACTCAGGATGTTGGGCGTGGGGGGAATGTGCTTTGAAGTACAAAAGTTCCATTGTTAATGTGGGACAAAACCTCCCCAGTATGGGACAGAGATAAAAAGGAGGGAGTTTCTAACAGATCAAGGTCAACCAAGATATATGAATAACATAAATGCTATTAATCTCGTACAGCATGAATCAGAGAATTGCAGCGGGGTATAGCTGTGTGGCAGAGTTCATGCCATGAGTGTTTTATGCCACTTTGTATCAGATAATGAGCGTATTCATTACAGACTCCTACACATCACCCAAACTGGCAGAGAAGGAGCTTTAAGGAGCTCGAGAGAACAAATCAAAGAGCTGGATCTAAAGCTCGGAAAGGTAATAGGGATCTTCAAATACTGCCCCAAGTTTAGATATTTGCAGGCATTCATACAATCTGACTCTGCAGGAAATAGCGTGAGAAAGAAGCTCATGCTTGGACAGCTTGTAGCTTATTATTTATCATGCTGCCTCGGTCATAACAGCTGATTTTACCAATTAAAGAAAAAAAAATACAGGAATACACTACACTAGGAAAAGTCTTCCTTGCCTATTTTTTTTTTTTTTTCCTCATGGCTGCAAATTCAGAGACACAAAGAGAATCAATTTTCATCTTGGAGGGCTTAATCTAAACATCGTTGGGAAGCAAGGGACTGAGCCATAATGGAGTCAAAAAAGTACATAACCAGATGTAATTCTGAATTCACATGTTGCATTTCCACACATTTTAGTCCCCTGGAATTCCAGAGACACGTGTTCCACAGGAGAAGCTTGAAGAGTAATTTATCTTGGTAAGGAAGGAAATGAAAATGTATACACGTTATGTATATAATTTTAACAACAATCTGCAACCAGATTGTTTGCAGTGGTTTGCATTTCCATTTATTTATTCCAAACTAACATTTTAACTCAATGGCATGGATCTATGTGGCATATTTTTCCTGACTGTTATGCTTTCAGATTTTTGAAATAAAGCTGAAATACTGTTGGGACCAAATTAAAATTCCGAAACCGACTAATTCTTTCTCCCTGAGGTTAGCAGGGTTTTCTCAGCATGAACCTAGACTTGCATTCAATTCTACATCTTGGTGCCATGTAATCAATGGAAAAGGGCAAGCCCCGTAATGGGGCCAGCTCTCCACAACGAGCACATCCAAACTTAAAAAAAGAGATTTTCAAAGAGGGGCTGGTTGTTTGTATGCAGTAGCATCTAGAGGCTGCACTGCATTTGGAGCTCTTCTGCAGCACTCTATATATGCATATACATGCATACATATGTACATCCATGCTCTGTGTGTGTGCATGTGCACTACCCAGGCATACACATGTGCACTGTACATACAGATTCATACAATACAAACTGCTTCTCTACCTGATCCTCAGGAGCTACTTTGTTTGAGCTTAGTGAAGGGAAGCTGGAGCAGGGGAGGGGGGGAAGAGAAAGAGAAGAAAAGGCTGTAATGGTTCAAGGTAAACCGCCCCTCAGGAAACATCTGAAGACTGCTCAAAGGCAATGCCAGTACTATGATCCAGCTAATTCCTTAAGCAGGACAAGAGGAATAACGGAAGATCAAAGGATAAGCAGCAGATGGGTTTCAAAACTGTCAGCAGAATTATCATTTTGTGTAGGGAAAATTAGATGAAGACAAGATTCAGTCAAGATTTAGACCACCAAACTGTCTTTGAGGCTACCTACATTCAAGTAGCCAAAGGATCCTGAAAGCCTATACTAGACAGCAGCACCGAAGCCTGAGGATCCCACGGTCCCTCAGAGCCTCTCAGGTGAGCCTGGGAGTTTCCAGAATCCCTTGCCTTGAGCACAGTCCTCTCCATGAAGAGGCACCCATCTCCCACACAGAGCTCTGCGAGCTGCTGCTTCACATCCTGCAGATGTTACCTCTACTACTGCATATAACAGACCTGGCCTACTAAAATGCTCTGCATCTTGGAAGCCGTGCTTGCTGCATCCAGGGTCCCCTCTGAGCACACCTCTGCTGCCCTTTGTGCACAATTTTAGTTCAGCTGGCCAGAGCATGGTGCTAATAATGCCAAGGTTGTGGGTTCAAACCCTGTATGGGCCATTCACTGAACTGAAGAGTTGGTCTCAAGGATCCTTTTGGGTCACTTCCAACACAGAATATTCTGGGATTCCATGAATGTCTCTGGAGAAAGTGATTCAGGCTTCACCTACAAAGCTTACATAAAGAACCCATGGTGAAAAGAAGTACCTTGCCACTGGAAGTACCTTGCCCTTTTCTCCCTCTGCATCTTACCTGGCAGGACAGGCTGCCAAGGGTGTGAGTTGGAGGAGGAGGAGGAGTTGGGGGCAGAAAAAGCTCTATTCTTCAGGCTCATTGTCAGGCCATAAAGCTGAGAAGAGGAAATCAGAAATATCAGACCAGCTTCCATAGTTTTCGAGTCACTGCATGTCTTAGATAAGACCCATCCCCAGTCTATTTCCTAAAAATTCCTAGCTATACCAAACAGGTACCCTCAGGGAGCCATTGCTCATACAGAGCTGGGCTGGTCTATTTCTGTAGAGGAAAGAAGCACCATGAGAGGAGGCACAAGAAATGGCACATTCCCTGAAAAACTGAAGTGTGTCACAGCATCTTCTTTCCATATGTGGAGAACAAAAATATGAATGCTTGACTTTTGACAGCAGCCCCAAAAAGCTGGGAAGGCAGCAGGGGACAGCTGAACGTTCACTCCTGCCCCACCATGCAGATACTCAGCCAGGGCACAAGAAGAAACAAACAAAAAATGGTAATATTCAAAGTTGCATAGTTACAAAGTTGTGAATGTAACATTTGGGGGGGGGTTTAAGTCTAATTACCACAGTAAGTGTACTACATTCCATTTATTTGGATTTGTTAGACCAGAAAACACCTCTCTCAGAGGCTTTTTACCTCACAGTTAAATATAGCGGTGAAGCAGTTAACATAGTTTTATGCATCACCGTGTTGGCATGGGGTTTTTATCTTTTATTGGCACCATTTTATCCCCGGAGACAATAGGAGATTGTTCTCGCTGTGTGTAAAAAGATCTTGTTCTGGCAAGTAGGGTTTTCCCAGTCAACAAGTTTGGAATCCTTGGTAAGGGAGAAATGGGCCGTGTTGGGACTGGCCTGCTAAGCACCTCCTCACTGCAGCAATCACTGTGCCATTCACTGCTCACAGGGCTGCTGCAGCTCAGAGCCCCTGCCTGCAGCCCAAAGGGGCGAAGGATGGAGCACCAAAGCCACGAGCCTCTGCTGTACTGTTATTACAAAGATGGGACAAAAGTCTAGATTGATATTCTCTAGGCATGAACTACACCGTAACTGCTAGAAATTACGAGGCTAGAAGAAAATATGTGTGCTTAGAAGCCTTTTTCTTTGCTAAACCCCACAAAATCCACATGAAAATAAAGGTTCTGATTCCCTGATTTGGATGCTTTTGGGTATCCCTGAAAGACATACAGGATTTTCTTTTTCACGCATCTCTTCCTGGTTGTATAAACAGTGCAATACACAATTACAGCAGTCAGAGGCATTAGGGATAAGAAGGTATTTACATCAGAGATGTACATATGAGATTATGTGAGAATGGTAAAGTTTTATCTCCATCTTTAAATAAATATTATGCTTCATCCACACCCAGTCCTGAAATAAAGCTGGTTTAGTGTAAACAATTAACTTCCTGGCCAATCATTCAATTTTTTTGATGACTTGCTGCTGTACTGTACTGTAGACTACACCTTACAAATTTTGATCAGTCAGATAATCCACTCCAAAATCACCCAGACACTGCAGTTTATTTGCAGTCATACCACAACATTTGGCAGGCCTGGTATTTCAGTTGTTCTTATGTGCAGAGGCTATAAAGTGATTTAGTTGCTACCAGGTTTGACAGCAATTAGGAACAGAGGCATGAGCGATGGCAGCCTCTGCTGTATATTTCAAGAGCGCCCAGAGCTCAACCCTTCTGCAAAACATGCCTCAGATCTCAGATTACACTGGAAAATAAAGTCTCTAGTCCTTAGAGCTGCAGTCAGCTTTCAAAATGTTTGCTGAGCATAAGGCAGTGCAAAAGTGATTACAAACCACACCAAACCCCCGGGCTCTGTGATGATAGGAACCGCCCAGAAGGTCAGAGCTGAACTGAGATCCTACAGCCATGACTATTTTCCAGATGAACTGAAATTCATCATCTTGCAGCAGACAGAAAATGAAAAGTTATCTCCTTGCCCCGCAGGGATCAACCTGCAGCTGCACTTCCCTTGTTGCCTGTCCTCTGCAAGGCCCAGCAAGCTGTAGATGTGTCAAAAAATTCCTTGGTTTTTTTCATTTTACTTAAGTCCTGAAAATAAACCACTGGAAGAAATTAAAAGGCACTTTTACAAAGCAGAATGGGACTTGAAGAGCAGTGTCCTTAATGACATTGAAACAAACCAAACCGTTTTGGGGCACAGGAAACGCTCAAGCAGCTGTGCTTCAGTATTATCTGCAACATGAAGGCAGTAGTGCTTTTATTCAACGGCTAGCATGCTGGACTTGGGAGATACTGGTTCAGGATGTGGAATCCTTAGCAGTCATCTCATGGGAGAAGATCCTGCCTGCCCTGACAAAGCAGCCCTGTTCTGCCAAGCTCTGCTCCTGGAGCTGTTCCACTCCTTTGTATGAAGTAATTACTTAAATATACATTGAACAAAGAGAGAGGGAAATTACTTTAAGGCCTATCAGTTAGGCCACTCTGCTGGGAGGTAAAGCAAACGACTAAATAATTCATTAATGATGTTATGACTTCAGAGCCCTAATAAATTTTTATTGGATAAGAAAAAAGTCATCATCAAGGACTGCGAAAATAGCCCCCAGACAACTTGTCACTTGGGGGTGCTGTTATGGCATGGCATAACTGTCATGTTTCCAATGGATACGGATGAAAAAATCCCCTGCAGGTAAAATGAGGATTGCAGCTTCCCCTGGCAGGTGTTTTAGTGACACAATTTTTGGACAAAGTGGGACATGGAGTTTGTTTCAGAGCCTTGAAAAGGCTCACATCTTAAAAGAATTGCAACTACGGCTTTTAAGGAGCTCAAGTCAGACTGCATCTTTAATAAATTAAATAAACTGCAGAGTTCCTGAACTAATTGTTTTAAATGCATCCTCTCTGCTTTATCTGGAGGCTCTGGAGTCTGGGCAGGGTACCTCCAATGCCTGTTACAGCTCCTTTCCTCGCTGGCACTGCAGTCCAGGAAGAGGTGGAGACAGACAGATGGTCTGAGAGCAACTTAGACACCACAAAAATTAATAATGAAGTCCTACATTTCCTGAGATACATGAAAGGAAGACGACCAGGATGGCTCAATGGTGCCACATCATACACCCCAAGTCTTGCTGAAGCAGCAACTGGCAAATGCAGCTTAATGAATCAAGTGTCATCAGGAGAAATGACTGTGTCTGTCACGGAACTTTATGCCCACAATATCTTCAGCTTCAAACCACAGCAAAGAAAAGGAGGATGCCTAGCTCCAAAGGTAAGCTAATGTGACACAATGCATGTTGTTGGAGGATTCAGACACTTCTGCTGTAGAAAGTGGTGACACGGTGCCCTGAGGACAGCTCCTTGTCCCACCTCTTCCCTGCCCATGGAGAAGTCTCCCTCTGACTTCCAGAGCCTGAAAATTTTGCCATGTGTTCTCACTTGAGAAAAATTCTCATTTTATCTTTTCCATTTGTGTTAAACTGTTTTCAAACAGGAGAGGCTTAACATGCAGGCTGTGCAATAGCATATGATACAGTTAATTTCTCTCACCATCTAATGTTAACAACATATGGAGACTGGCCTGAGTTGCCAAGGACATAAATCTATCCTTGCCTCCTGGTTTGTTCATTGAATCTCAATTTTTTATTACTGTGCATTCCTCCACAGGACTTCACCAAAACACCTGGTGGGGACCTTTCAGAGGAAAGAATTTCACTCTTTTGAAAGAAAAGATTCCTCTGCACCCCATCACCAGAAACAGCCCACCAGTCTCCTTTCCCCAAAATCCAGATTCCCATTTCCATTGATAAAGCACATTCCATTCACAAAAAAATGATTCATGTTTACAGTGTTCTATAAAGGTCTACAGTGTTTCTTCAACGTTGTTTGACTTGTGGGTGACTGCAGAGCTCCTGATGGGCATGGAGAATTATTATCAGCTGGAGCAAATCCAGTGGCAGGCAGGTATTATCCCAGCTTCCTCACCATTTTGCCAGCTGACCTCACTCCTGACATGCCAGTTGGCTGCTGTTCCCTTCCCATGCCAAACTATGCAGTCATTTTGAGATGCATACAAATAAACTATCCAACATGCTGGATAAACCAATGTTTGAATTCAAGTTCCAGGATGAAGATATTTTCACAAACCTTGAACTCTGTTGCAACCAAATTTGCGCATTTCAACAATACTGGATATCGCTCTTCTAATTTTATTACTTACTGTGGAGAAATACCAGCTGAAATACTGGGGATGCAAACTGTAATGACAATTTTCTACAGAGTTGCTAATGGGCTTACAGAGCAGCTTGCTGGAAAACCACGGAAAAGGGAGCAATGCTGCAGACTTGAAATGGACATTTTCCTTTCACTTGCCAAGTACAACTTCAAGACAAACATGAATGGTTTTGTCCTTCTCCTTGCATACAGCATTAAATGTTGCATTCTTAGGTATGTAGACATGAAAGATGGACTCTGTTTGCAATCAGCCTATGCATCTGGTCTCTCACAAAGCTTGTATGTGAACAGTAAAATGGAACCAAATCCAAGATGTGAAACCCACATCTGCCTCAGGTGAAACCAGATGTTAATTGATGCCTGCTTATTCTCCTCTTTATGTATCCTGTCTCTTTACAACATATGTAATGCACATATTTCATCTTCACTGTAGCAGTATTGAATATCTTTCAAGTCTGTCCGAGATGGAGGACTAAGCTGTCATCAGTACAACCTATGAACTCCTTTCTGTGTAAGCAAAAGTTAAGTATTTAAAGTCAACTGGTGGCATTTACTTCAAAAAGACTTTGCTAACTGTCTGTGGAACAAATCTGACCAGAATTGCCTGTGGAAGTTAACTCAGCACTATTTTCATAAAAAATACCTGGCCTCATAACCTTAGCAATAATCCTTTTTTCCCCCAGTATTTGCTAGAAAATCATATGATGAACTTGATTATTCATTATAAACTCCTGCCATATTGTCTTGCATACTATGAACTAATCTGGATTTCAAAGAATGTGCAAAGTTACATTTTCACTTTTTCAATCACTCATTAATTATTTTGCTTTGGATTTCAGGCTTCTCCCCCAGTTCTAGTTCTTAATCCCACTTACAGGATTTTACATTATGACTAAATAATATCAGCATGCAAAAGGCATTATTTCAAGGAACTATCTTTTCTTTTTATGGAGAAATTAATCCAGAGTTTGTGTTTGGAGGAAAAAAACCCAAACCTGAGAGCAAGAGGTAGAGAAGGAAGAAGCAGGGCATGTTATGCCCCATCCAGACAGACACTGGGATCTCTCCTTGCAAAGCATGACACACCAGACACCAACCCACAGCTTTTTTGGGGCTCGGACGCACCTCACCTTTCACGAGCAGTGAAAGAAAGGACGCTGTACGGTGCAAACGCGACTTTATCGCTGTGTCAACAACAGCGTGGGCCCCAGCATTCAGCAAGAGCTGTTTGCATTGGACCTGAGAAGTTTCTCATCAGCCGGGGCAGACAGCACACACCACCAGTTTCACCACACGGCCCGTGTTTGTTTTGGTGTCGATACAGCAAGGTGCAGAAACGCCGTGTCCAGCTGCTGTATTTCCTCAGCTGGTGGGTTCAGGTCAAGCTCTGGCTGCCTCAGTTAGGCCCCATGGAGAGGGGACGGGGAGGAGGGGGTGGCTGTAGGGCAGGGAGCATGAGGAGCTGCCTCCCACCCACAGTTTGCCAGTGTGGAAAGGAGTCTCACAAATAGGTCACTCATTAAAACTCTATGTAGCCGAATTCAGGAAGCCTCCTCTCACTAGAACAATAGCAAAAGGAAAAAAAACCAACAGAACAGGTTTTTATTGAGCCTTCTGGGTGGGCACAAGCACTAGGATGAAGGCGAAGCTCAGGTGAAGCATTACCTCCCAGATACCCACCCAGCCCCTCAGAGAGCAACCAATCATCCTTTATGCTTGTGCCAACCGCTCTGCCATCTCTTCTGTACCTCATTACAGAAAACCTAAGGAGAAAAAACACGACTAAAATATTAAACAAGTCACATTTTCTGTGTTTGGTCCTTTAAAAAAAACATTGATTGAGATTTCTTTGTGAGACTGAGGTTTTCTCTGATTTTTTATAAAAGTGTCTCTTCTGAACTCCCCCACTCTTGAAGAGCAAGGGGACCACTTACAAATGCCAAGTGAAGACTATGTGCTAGCGTTGGCAGGATTCAAGGCCTTACAGCTTGTGAAAGTACCCAAAGGGTGGTCTCCCTGCCTGGGCAGGGCGAGCAGATTCGGTAACACACCTTCCTTTCATGGTTGTTTGGACCCAAGGATATTTTCAGAACTCTCTGAAACTTCCCTCCTTTGTGTGGAAACTACCCTGCCAGAAGATGGGACGCTGAGTGGAGGTGGGAGCAGGCAGGCACTCCTACGTGACACAGAATGAAAATTAAATATTAACGTACCCCTCCTGCTACCTGCCTGGAAGTCACACAGTCACAACATTTTAACTTGCATAGTGGTGGTGAGGGTAAGTGGTGTTAGACTCTCCCATTCCCTGTTTTGGATCACTTCTCATTTCATGTAAGAGATTAAAACATTCAGGCTTAACCTTCCAAATCACAAGAAAATCTTGCTTATTTTGGAGCAACTGACTCATTTTTCCAGAGCTGACAGAAGGAGTCTCCACTACTTCTTGAACAATATGGAGGTTTTTCTTAGGCTTTACCTGATTGAGCTTGAAGCAAAGTAAACTTGTGGTGCCACAAAAATAAGTTTTAACGCTATGCCAAATTGCTCAATTGCTTTCGTGGATTGAAAGCTAAAACCAAAGCCTCAGTCTTCTGCACAGAGTTGTTCTCTGGTGTTATTTTGGAGTGCTATAATTAAGTTGTCTCCCCATTGACTGGACTGGGATGCAGTTGAGGCATAAAATTATTCTAGAGAAGGCTCCCAACAGGCACTATAACTAAGACTGCACCAGGTTTGACTCTCTTCCCTCTTCTACTGTCTCAGTTCCCCAAATAGTATCTCAGAAGTCCTAGGACAATTGAGCATTACATAGATATGCAGCATGGATGCAGTCAGTCTGCTGCAGGTCTGCTGTATCTGCACAAATACAAGCTGTTCTGCACCACTGTCTTTCTGCAGCTACTCTGTGCTGTCCCAGGCTGCCTCTGAAAATCACTTTAATCCGTGTCAGTGCAAGTCCTTAAGCCCCCTCTGGAAAGTGTTGCCTAGCAGCTGAGCAGCACTCCTGCAGCAGGATTGTCCTTCTTTGTGCCAAGTGTCTAAGAAAAACCCAGAACTGGGGGAGCTCTCACTGTTACAGAGGAAAGATTCAAGTATTAAATGGAGCTGCAGGCCTCAGAGAACTTGGGTGACCCCCCAAAATCTCAGAATTACTTAAGTAGCAAATAATTCCAAAATAACATCTAGAAAGACTGTTCATAAACTAAGTAAATGAGCTGGGAACATGAACATTTTTGGCCTACAGCTTGCTGTGTGGCACTCTTAACACACCTTGCCAGCTCTGTCATGGAAACATACAGCCCCCACAAGCCATACCAAAAAGTAGCCTTTTGGCTATGAAACTGGTTTCTTTGGTCTCTGCAAAGAACCCAGCTACCTCAATCACAACAAATACCAAAACACTTGGGGGAGGAGTCCCACAGCTCAATGGTTTTTTGAAAAAATTTTGAAATCTGTATACTTGCTTCATTATGTCCTGACAATTCTTGGATCAGAAGGGAGCAAACAGCTGATCCTTATTTGCTTATGAAACAAAGTCTGTAGGAAAACAGGCTTTCACAAAGCCCAAACCATTCCATTTGAAACACCACGGAGTGAAGTCCATTGCCAAATACAAGGCAGGATCTGGGAGGAACACAGGGGACTGGCAACTCCGGAAGTTGTGGTATCCTCAGCCACAGGACAGACATTCCCGAAGGGCAGGAACACTGGAAACTGTGGAAAATTGCACAACTGCATTTCACAGAAAGAAAAGTGATTTTCCTAAAATTGAAGAACTCTTCAGCAAGTTCTAGTGAGAGAGACCAAAACCTATTGTTTTCTGAAGCACATTTTTTGAAAGGTACTGAAAGGTGCAGTTTACAGTCCCAATATTTTAAATGCTGATTCCATTGACTCCAGTTTGGACATATGGCTTTGGGTGGAAAAAAGCATCATTTGAAATTGCATTTCTTGATCTGGCAACAGAGTAGTCCCTGGTAACTAGCTTAGACTAGAAGGCAAATTAATGCAAACTTTTAGGCAAATGAAATTAGATTACATGAGTCCAGTGGCAAGTGATCCAGGCACTTAAACCTACACTTAGGCAGAATCAGGAATCATGAGAGAATACCCATATTCCAATATATTGAGGAAGAGGCCTCATGAGAGAGATAATTTCAGGAACAATTAAGAGAATTCACAGCATCCAGTGCCCTGAGTTAGCACTTGGTGTTTAAACAAGCTGGCAGGAAATAGTAGGAGACCCACAATCCTTTTTTCAGTGTTGGAAATGTGAGCAATTCATTAGAGTTTGGATATTCTTTCCCTCCAAATGCCTTCTGCCCTTTGTCATTTGACAGCAGAGCAGTTTTCAGGGCTGCTCAGTAATCCAGAGACCTGGGTTACATTTCTCCTCATGGCAGGGTTCCCTATCAAAAGAGAGCTCAGAACTCTGGGGTGCTGTGGAAGGAGGCACTGAGCACATTCCTCATCAATACTTGGTCAGTGATGACAACACATCATTGTGCTCTGGGGTTTTTAAGACCCATCTGACAAAGTCTTAAGCAATGTAGTCTGAATTCAGCATGAGCCCTGCTTTGAACAGGAGCTCACACCAGATTACCTCCTGTATGAGGTTCCCTCTAACCTGAATGACTGATTGTGCAGTGAGTGTGGGAACTACTGGTCCAAAGGAAATCGGGTAAGAAGCTGCCCAACCTTGTAAATTAGCTATAGCACTCAGATAGGAGTTGAGATTCTTGGGAAAGATGATTTTTATTTATGCTAAATGTAGAAATAATCCTGGAAGAAAGAATTCAGGACAACCCATTGCACAACCAAGCAATACACCTAAATCTGGCTTCATGGAGGAACTTAAATGTAATATAATTACATCATCAGTCTGATACCCATTTCTCACTATCATTAAAAAATAAATGGTTAATATGGATAGTCAAGATGTGCTGAGGAGTGTGATGCTCATGCCCAACCTGGCCCCAAAGGCAAGTGCTTCAGCCTCACCAAATCTGTTCTAATTGCATTACAACCAGCCATGTCAAACCCAGGCTGGCTCCACATCTAAATTTCTGCACCATAATTTCCAGTAGTCCTGATGATACTAGTCACAGTCTAGGAAATTAAAGATAGCTCTGGATGCAGCTAGATCAGTTGCAAAGGACTTAGTAGCTCAGGATCAGGGACATTGGGTGGCTGTGATAACTTTTCCAAACTCAAACCTAAATCCAAGCTCTTAGTGATTTAACAGATCCAAGCACAGACTTGGGTGCCAAACAAGACCAGGGCACAAGTCAGACCGTGGGATTCACCATGAAGATAAGCTGCCTCTGGATGGCTGAGTTAACAGTATGGTATCTATCACTTGAAGTGCAAAACAACTCTGTCCTAATTAGGAGTACAAATAATACTGAAATTCTATGCATTTCACAAGCCCCAAATCTGGATTAAATCATACATGTGATTTGTAACATGAGCTGTTTAATCACTTTTGTAACACAGATGCTCTATAATTAGAAGCTCTGAAAAAGATAGGGAGTGGGACTCAGCTAAACACTTGCAAAAGCATGAACACAGGCATCAAAAAAAGAACAAGAAAAATATCACAGGAAATAAGTATGCAAAAATTACTGTTATCACTACAATTAAGAGTTTAGGGCTGAGATGCAGAAGTAATAAACAGACCGCTGAAACTTCTAAAGCAAAACAAAAGCAAACTTCACTATGTTTTTTATTTAAACCCCCCCCCCCACCATCTTTTGATAACTTAAATGTATACTGCCCACACAAAATACAGTAGGTCACTTTAGAAGCAGGGACCACAGACAGAGATCAAATTCTATATATAGTACTTATATAGCCCAAATACCATGAGTAAGTCTTTACAGAAGCCACAGGGAAATAACAAGAAACATCAAAAATGCTGTGATAGCATTTATGAAGTTAGTGGCAAGAGACCTTTAAAGGTCATCTAGTCCACCCACTCTGCGATAAGAAGGAACATGCTACAACCTTGAACATTTCCATATATGACATTTACCACCTCCCCAGGCAACCTTTGCAGTGGTTCACCATCCTCATAATAAAAAATTTCTTCCTTAAATCTAGTCTAAATCTAATATCTTTAAATTAAAACCATTACCCCTTGTCCTATCACAACAGATGTTGCTAAAATAGTTATATNATGTCCAGCCTCTCAGCCACCACCAGCACCCCAAGCCCTTCTCTGCAGGGCTGCTCCCCATCTGTTCATCCCCAGCCCGTGCTGACACCAGGGGTTGCCCTGACCCAGGTACAGGACCTTTTACACTTGACTTCTTGAAAACAAAAAGCAAATAAAGAATAATGGATCTTGCCATACTATCAAGTTATTAAATTTTATGTTACAGAATTAACAAAGCTGTGGGATCTTCTTGCATTATATGCCTTTAAGAGAATTAAGAAAGGCAAGAGTCATGTTAATGACTTGCATCATACGTTTGTCAGATTTAACATCTGTAACATCTTAAGAATTGTACTGGCTTCATGACACCCCATTGAAGAGTCTGATCATGGAGGTAAAAAGAAAATCCCAACAACACTTTAGCCCAGACATTCCTTAGAACTAACAGCATGTGCACAAAATTTCAAGTAAATTATTATCATAGAACAGATACCTTCTCAACTTACAAAATCAGTTTGCTTTGTACGGAATTTTTATATCATGAATTATATGTGT
Source organism: Nicator chloris (assembly GCA_013400495.1). Classification (NCBI taxonomy): domain Eukaryota; kingdom Metazoa; phylum Chordata; class Aves; order Passeriformes; family Pycnonotidae; genus Nicator; species Nicator chloris. The sequence goes on along the minus strand of WAAE01014430.1, from coordinate 7,792 downwards.
GCTTACTGTGGGAAGACTCCAAATATCAATTCAGCTGTAAGGGCATAATTGGAAGGACACCTCCTTTTGCTGAGTTCTTACTAAGGTCAGTGATGTGCAAGGCAAGATATTGCAGAACTGAAGATACTTTTTCACAACCAGCAATGGCAAAAAGTAAAAAGCTGACAGGCTTATTTATTTATTGGTACTGGAGAGAACAACACAATGGCTTTTGCTTTATTTCTTAGGTATACCTCCTTGATCAATTTGATTCTGAAATTCTTGATAATTGCTCTTGAAACTTTCAGATTCACACTGCAAAGATTCATGACCCTGTAAGAACAAAGACTCAGCCTCTGAGAACTGTAACACTCACCATTTAGATGTGTTCACCCTCCATTCATATTAAATGTGAAAATCAAAGCTAGAAGTAAAATAACACTACAACATAAATAATTTAACATGGTACTCAAAATTTTTCACTCATTGAAAAATGTATCAGACACAATAAGCAAGAAGTGTTACTGTTCTGGTCTATGTTCCCCGTACAGCTGTTGGTGTTACTGAAAAGCTAACATTTCTAGTAAGCAGCAATTTCTCTTTAAAAAGTGCAAGTTTTATGACAAAAATGCTAATTCCTAAGCAGCCTGTCACAAAATGTACTGATTCTTTGCACCAGGTAGTTGTAGAGAGGTCCTGCCAAATTCAGAAACAAGTGTTACTGAATGTATCGCATCCACCTCTGAGATTTTTAGAGCATTCAGGGAGGGAACACACCTTTTTCAACCCTAAACTTATCTAGGTACCACACTAAGCAAAAGGGTAAGGAAGGTGCCAGCATCATGAGATTTGTGACAAAATACAAAGTTGAAAATACTGACTTCTTCGTTAAAGTAAATTTCCCTGTTGAAAGAGTTGAGTCCATGACATATCCAGAGCACAATGTGTAGCAGCACTCACCATCATTATGAAGGAAGAATTAGGCAGAGATCTGAGCCCAGACCTGCCGAGTCCAATAGGTGATGTCAGCCTTCAGTCAGAATTCGGGAACATTTAACTCCTGAATGTAGTTCTAAAAACTACGTAGTTTTAAAACCACAGGACTATGCTGTCAGTGCTTTTTGCACTTAACCTATGCAAGTTTACTACAAAAAAGAAACAAAAAAAAAAGAAACAAAACAAAACCACCAAAAAAATCAAACAAAAAAACCCCACAAACTCCAAAAACTGACTTCTCAGGGGAAAAAGAGCAGCACCTGAGAATCCAAAGAACAGTAACACTACAACTGATTGACAATAACTACAGACAGAAATTCCTTTTTTTGCTTAACCTCAGCATCAGACTGTTCTCAAAGTGATAGCTTTTAAGTTGGGATCTGATTTACATTTCAGGTAGAAATGGCTTACAGATTTTATTTGAAGATACCATTTCCATCATTCTGTATACAGAAAAGTGACCCAATAGCACTGTCTTCAGAAGTTCCTTGTTTCTAGAGGTAGAGGTAACTTTGATCCATCAAAAACAGCTTGTCATTCTCTAAAGTAAAAATCCTTATAAAGACTTACTATGAAAATGGCAAGAGATCATGTCAAATTAATTCGTTAGAAGTCAAAGAATCAAAGAATAATTATAGAATCATATATGTTTTGGGTTGGAATGGACCGTAAAAAGATCATCTAATTCCAACCCCCCTGACATGTGCAGGGATACCGTCTACTAGACCACGTTGCTACAGTCTCACCCAACTTGACCTTGAACACTTCCAGTGATGAGGCCTCCACAGCTTCTCTGGGCAACCTGTTCCAGTGCCTCACCATCCTCAGTAAAGAATTTCTTCCTAATATCTTAATGGAACATGCTCTCTTTCGGTATGAAGGCATCATCCCCACACCCCTTCATAAAAGGTACCCATCCAGCCCTCCTGTAGGGCTGCTTGATGTCAGCAATGGTCCCACAGGTGCTCATGCTACCAATGACACGATGATTAGCACTGGTTTTATCCCAGTTTAGCTCCAGCAGTAGGACCAGCAAACTGCTGGTCAGGTGCTCAAACACCTGGACAAGATACACCTAAGACTTCAGACTCCAGAGGAAAGCTGTGTAAAAGAGAAGCAGAAGTGGACTAACCAGCAACACTACTGCAATTATATTAAAATTACCAGACTCAGTGAATGAATGCATCCAAGTGAAGGATGCTTCATAGTTATTTAACTCATAAACAATTTATAGCAGCAGGAGTCTGTGTTCCATGTGCCACTGGGCATTTGGAAGTGACAGGACTACACCACCCTAGAAAATTAAGAAGGATGGGCATCTGTGCAGCCATGTAAAATGAAGAATCAATGAAGAAGTTCTCATATTACACTAAGAAGATCCCCACACAAACACAAAGTTTCTTTGACCACAAAAAAGATTAGGAGTGAAGACTAAAAGAACAGAAGAAAGACATGGGAATAACTGCGACCATCCCTCAGTATGAAAGAAGCAAAACACTTTTAACTCCTTTTGAATAGACACCATTCTTGTTCCTAAAAAAGGAACAAGAGCTGGAGATCTAATGATGTTTGCAGTACTTGTAAGCCTCACTGCATTCCAGTTACCTCAAGTAGAAAATACACCACAGGTAAAAATCCAAGAAAGCTGACTTCCTTTCATGTGAAAAGGGTTGAGGGGGAAAGGCAAATACATATCAGAAATAATAATAAAATATGGACGTATGGAGATACAAACCGTCATCGTAAGAAATAAAAAAATACCCTTCAGAATTTCTAGGTGCCTTATTTATTAACTGCAGCCAACATGCAGTGGAGTAACCTTCTGCCTATCCTTGTAGGGAGCATAGCCAATGAATGCACAGAGAAAGGAGAAGGGATGTGGAACTGGAAAGCATATGCCAAGTAGAGAACATACAGATGGTAAAAGCATACTCAGAATTATAAAAAAAATGATAAGGATCTCTGGATGGTGGAAAAGAACAACATACACTGGAGAAACAATAGCCTGGACTCTGCTGTTTCTGGGTAACTATGCACATGTTAATCATGTTTTAGCATGATTAGAAATTTTTTTTTGCCTTATTGGGAGACATTTACCTCCGTATCAGAGGTTATTCATCTTCTCCTCAGAAGCCCAGGAAGCTAACTATTGTCATTTCATGAAATGAAAGTTTTTTGCTCAGGTGAACAACGCAAGCAACCACACAGGAAGAACTAATGCACGGTATTATGGGAAAACATTCTCAGAAAGTGGAAGAGATTAAAAGCTTTCTGATGTTACGGTAACACATGAATAAAGCCACTTTTCCTCACCTGTTGTCATCACTCAAAGGGAGGGTAGCAGATACAGAAAGAGCAGGGTGTTGAAATCAGGTTAGAAGGTGGTGCACGCTGAGGACTGTGTCCATACCTTAGGTGAGACAGCAAAGCGGAAGCTTGGAGACAACCACTGCTCTGTAAGGGGACTGAAAGTGAGTGACAGATTATTTCTGAAATGTGTTAATAGAGTCCCAGAGGCTACCTGAATCATATTCAAGATGTCAATCTTCCTGCGGTGTCTACATCAACAGAAGTAGATGACAAAACTAGAAAAATTTCAACACCATCTGCTCAAATAAACCAGAATTTTCTCTCCTCACCTCCCCTCTTCAGCTGTTTTAGTCCCAAGCTTCAAAGACTTATTTGCATTCATACAAAATCTGTTCACAGTCAGCTTCACCGCAATACTGGAGCTTCTCCCCCCACATCCCCAAGACACAAAGCAAAGCTGGCCAGGTGTCTCTAAACCACAGAGCCAGCTGCTCCAAACCAAGCTCACAGGAAATAGCAAGGAAAATATGCAGCATTTGACACATCTGGAATAGATTGCAGAGTGTTTGAAAATACTGTCCCAGTTCCCTTCCTCCTGTTGATGAGATTTCAGGCTTCCAAACTGATGCATCAACTATAGAGGATTAGATAACGTGTACATTTTTAACCCTGCGTATTCCTTCTGACCAAATGAGAATTTTTCCAAGGTAGTACACAAAGTATGCACATGAAGCTTCCCATAAAATGCATGGACCAAACAGAAGTAATTCTACCAGAAGTTGCTACTTAGTATGGGAAAATTGATATAGTTGCCAAATAGTGCTATTTGATTTTGGTAAGCATAGAAAATAAAGCAATATTGACTACATTGCATGGTTGCATTAACTCCTTAAAAGAAATGTCCTCCTAGTTTGTCCTCATAAAACATGAGATGAAAAAGATCAGGGAGGATTGGTTAGTACCTATTTTGCCACGTAATTGGTCTGTAATTCCATGTTGACACAAATACTGCAGTGTGTATTTTTCGATGTGAAGTCCAAAAAAAAGCCAAAAAGCATTAAGTCTTAATTAGCAAAAGAAAGCAATGCTTTATTATTTGCTTATTTTTCATCTGGACAATGAATGCAAAAGAACACATAAACAAATAGAAGTTTAGAAGGAAATCCCAACAGGATATTCAACACAATACTTAACTTTCTTCTTTCCATAAAAAGCTGAGAAGTAGAGGTGCCCCTAAAGTTTTAGTCACTACCAGTTATCTCTGAAAGATTAGGAAAATGAAAATGTTTACATATGTATATTTTAAACATTCATTATAGATACAAAACTCAATACAGCACTAGCTTAACACAACATTAACCTCAATGTTTTTAATGTTAGTAATAAAAAAGCAGAATTCTAATTAAAAATAAAAATGGAGGAAACTATTTGTACTTTTTTTCCTCAAAGGTGCAACCAACAGCCAATGTATTTTTGCAACTGAGATTCCAGTTGTACAAAGGACTGAGAGATGTCTTCTCCTATTTAAAGAAGAAGTATAAATTTCACAAACTTTAAAAGAAAATACACATGCATGAACTGTAGACAGTACCCCTTAAAGAGATGATATTTATACGAACGTAATGGTATACCTTAAATGAATAAAGGGAGAGGTAAAACACATTTTCTACTTTCAGAGCTTTAAAAGATTTTTTTCCTTCATAGATTACTTCCCAAATTACCTTGCATTTAAACTAGTTTGTTCTTATGAAATTAGGCAACGTATTTATTCTAAACAAGCATTATAAAGTAGTTGTATGATTTTTTTGAGAAGCACTCAATGTGGATGTTGTATTTATAGTGACCTCAAGAATGCAAACCTCCAAAATTACATCTACTACTAACTAAACCTTTAATAGCCAATTAACAAAAAAACGTATATAGCTCTAAGATTAAACAAAATTTAGAGAATATGCTGTTACAAAATATATTTTGACATATTTCCTAAGAAGCAATTAAAACAGTCATTTATGCAGAGTTATTTACAGGGGACTCAAAGTGTATCAGTTTTAGCACAAACCAGTATATTGGTTTCAATTTAATAAAATATTGGCAAATATAAGTTCGTGACAAAGAACATTGGGATTTAGTAAACTTAAAAATGTTCTATACAATCATTAGATGAATCTAAATTATTTTAAAAAACCTGTCTGAACTGGTCAATCTGAATCATTTAATGCATTTTACCGTACTCAGAAGTTCAGATCACCAAGTCAGTGGTACATATAAGCTGTGAAACAAGTTACCACTCAAATCTTTCAGATACAACAAGCACAGATTAACTGAGTCTGACTGTACCTAATCTATACTTACAGATAGTTTGTTTTTACTTCAGTACTATCTTTTTAACAAGCACATATACAAATGTGCTAAAACAAAAGGCAGCAATTATAGATATTTACTAGAATGATCAGAACTGGTACTTGATCATAAACCATCCTGTCATTCATTTTTGAAGCCATATTTTCATTAATTTGTCTTCTGGTTTTAGTAGCCTTCTATCTTATTAACTTGGAGGGTTACAGATCATCTGGAAGTTTCACACCAGCATAGGAAAGGAATGTCTGTTCGATGCAGTCTGGAGATAAAGAAAAAGTTGTACTTCAGTTCATCGCTGTGACTCACCAGAAGCAGTGTTGCTAAGTGACCAGCAAACCTGAACTGCAAGCAAAACAGCAGACTCCCCACCCCCCATGTCAGGATGGGAGAAAAAACCCAAAAATTTACTCTTTCTTTGTTATGATTTCAAAAGAACATCTGAGAATATTTTCAACTGTTGGGGTGTTGTTATTTATTAAAACTAATAATCAGTGTAGAGAGTCACTTTAGAGGAGCTTACTTGTCTATGCAAGAACAAGGAGATTTAAATGTGATAGCAATTAATTTGGACTTCTTGTTTCAGTACTTAAGATGCTTCAAAAACATAATATTTACGTGTTCATCTCACTAAACATCCCACGGACTTTATGAGCCCACAGCCTGCACATCTCAGTGGTGCTTACAGGTACAGAAAAAATTCAAAGCCACTGAACTTGATAGGACAGCTCATTAACTCCAGTAAGGCCTGGGTTAAACAGTGTTTTGGCCCAACACAGAATTTTAACTTCAGAAGAAGGAATCCCAGACTGAATTATCCTACACTTTCACTCTTCTCTTCAAACTACAGTTCTCAAATACCATTTAGTCCTAACAACTGTTTTTAAAATAGTATTTTTGAACTTTACTGTACTGAGAGCTAACAGATATTTTCAGTCACATGTCTACACATTTCAGTATTCTGAGAAGGTTACCACAACACTAAGAAAAGAAGCCATATCTAACTATTGCAAAAAAGCAATGCTGCCATGTAGTTGCCAATTAAGATTGGTTGCTAAAAGGCAATATACACCTCAGTTAATTACTGCATAATTACGGAGAAAATATTTAAAGGAAATATTATGTCACAGTTAACAGATCTTTTTCATAATCAAGTGTATATTGTACAGCACACAGTCATCATTACTGTTTTTAAATGTTTATCACTGTCATATAAAAAGAACCAGGGTTTTTTTCAGTCAAACACTGTCTGTTTTCAGGCTTCAAAAATGTGTTGCAGCTTAATTCAAATTGATCCTGTGATCAATCTTGGAGAAAATTTATAAAAGACTTTTTTTTTTTTTTACAGCAAACACAGCTTCTCAGGTACGTTAAAAGACAGTCTTTAAGCATTTTTACTAAAAGTGCAGAGCAATGAAAATGCTGCAACACTTATTTTTAGGCTTAAGTTTATCTTGTCATGCAACTTAAATTTTAAAAAGTTGAATGCAAATAAAGACCCCTGGTTTAAGTTACATAGTGAGTCCAATAAATCCATTTAACGGATAAACAGTATCAAAAAAAGAAGAGCAGATATGTGCCAGACTGATTAGTCAGCTACCTGAAGGATACATAAAGCACATTGTTCCATACACAATAATCATACTTGGTACATGACTGTCTTAATCCCGTCATGTAAAGAGAGACAATACTCCACTATTGTTTGCATGTTCAGACCCATGTCAATCAGATTTAATATGCAGGCAGATTAGTGCTTCCTAACTTGCTGACAACAGGTTGACTACCAAAGCCAGTTTTCCAGCACAAAGGACAGTATCCTGACAGCAGCAGATACTGTTTCTTAGGAAAAAAACATGTTGCTCCTAATTTTTGTTGCTGAACATTAGTTCCAGGGAAGACTGGAGGCAATGAGGATGCATTATTTGCTTTCAAGTAAGAGACTTCACACATCTCCAAGCCCATGAAGAACATATATACAATATTCATGAGAGATGTGCAAAAATCATGCAACTTCTATTTTGCGACAGAAGTTTGATTATTTATTTTTAATATTTCTTTCTACTCCATTTTCCTGGGAAAGATTACCTCACCACTAAAAAGGGCTTACCTTCAATACAAGAAAAAAAATCTTGTTCTGTGAGCAGCTGCCATG